>RJVU01059915.1:6264495-6287152 GCA_003731715.1 Anabarilius grahami
AAATTTCTTTCTTTCTTTCTATTTATATATATATATATATATGTGACCTTGAAGTAATCCAAAAGTAATCAGATTACATTACTTTCATATTGTTGTACTTGGATTACGTTACTGAATACCTTTTTTATGAAGTAATTTGTAACGGTAACTGAATACATTTTTAAAGAAACCCTCCCAAGCCTGATTGTAATAATATTTCACAATATTACTGTTTTCATTATTGACCAAATAAATGCAGCCTTGGTGAGCATAAAGGATTTCTTTTCAAAAACATTTATAAAATTAGATTCAAGTCAAAAACGGCTCTGAAAATGACTGAGGCAAACCAGGCAAATGTTTCCATCTTAATTTTATTACTCAAAGAAAACAAAAAACCTACCAAGATGTCCATAGGGGTGTTTTATTCGTTGTGGCATGTGCAAGGCTGTGATAAGTGTCTTTTGCCATTTTAAAACAAGATTCAACATCATTGATAGCTGCCGATTTGTGATCGCGTTACCTATGGAGTTGCTAGAAATGTTTAAAAATAGATCTGAAGAGGCAGCGTTTTATTTTCAATCGATACGTGTCATTTTTCATCGTTGTATTTACAAGCATGCTCGCTCTGGATGTGCATAAGGGTACTTCTCATCTCTTTTGTGTCACTAAAAATGTATCCACGTAATAACAACGTCAGGATAGCAAACGCTAAAGCATTTACAAGTCTTTATAAACAGGTAAAAACAGAAGGGGGGAGTACTGTAATACTGTTTTTATAGCAACATCAAATGAACACTTTTTTTTTTTTTTTTTTACTTTTTAAGTTAAGTTGCAATAGAGAAAACATTGTCGCTGGGCAAAGTAAGACAGCAAAGACGTACAAAGAATGTTGTTTCAAGATCACTTAAGCATTCTTTTGAAATGCTGATTAAAATACAATGGAAAACAACAAACCAGATAATAAAATAAACACCAGAATAATAAACTTAAGGCAGGGAAACAACAACATGAGGAGAATATTTCTACACTTTCTAAAAAACAAAAAACAACAAAAAACCCAACAAATTAGAAAGAAAAATGTTGATATAGAATCCCTTTCTTGAAAGGCAAAACAACAATTGTAGACAATGTTTATTAAAGAAGCACACGTGTCTTATTTTGAGTCTGTCAGCATAATATTTGTCTCATTTGTCCCTTCATGTACGTAGAGGTGCTGTGGACAAAGTTCTCTACAGACTCGTCAAGACAGTTGTGCTGTTCAGAATCACTGGTGCACAGAATCATGGGGGATCAGCAGATAACACTCAATAATAATAATAATAATAAAACTGGAGATTAGAGGAGGGTGATGTTGTGTGCTTCACATAAAGAAGGGTAATTCATCAGGTAATGAGATTTTAATACAGAAAAAAACTTTTTTTTTTAAATCTCAAAAAAAGTGTGGGATGTAGAAGTAGTCAAAACAAGAGAGAAAGACATTTTTTTACAAGTCAGTGTGTGTGGTGTTGAAAGGTCAGCAACAAGCAGTGCTCCAGAAACACACACGCATCTCATGAGGACCCAAACGCACTGCACCTCCACACGCACACACACACACACACACACACACACATACACACATACACGTACATACACACTCAAGTCCTGTACATGGGTTTCAGGTGACTGGTCACCCGCACCACTTTTCCACCATCAAAAAGCCCCACGATCCCCTCTCTGCATCGCCCCAGCAATCTCTGGGCGGAGACGTCTGTCGTGGTTGTGGGACTAAAGATGCAAAGCTTCAGTACATGATGGGAGGTTTGGAGTAGGGTCTGTTTTCTGTAATGAAGAAGAAAACGCAGTGAATTACAGTGATTTATATGTATATTTCAGTCATGACAACTCCAAGTAGTTTTGGTATGTTAATGAATATGGCAATGCTAATGTCTTGGCGGGCTAGATCTTGCTACTGCCATTAGATACACAGACATGCCTCTGTGAGCATGTAAGACATGCTGCTGCTGCATGAATAAACATACATAAACCCCCATAGCAGATCTAGACCGGTGGAGCTGGGGGAGGTGGAGGGTTTCAGAGGAATTCTGATCGTAGCCTACACGGAATCAGACTATTTAAAAGCCGATCAACTAGTGCCATGTGGTAGTGGTAGCTTGCAGATTGTATATAAAAGACCTGTCAGGCAGCGCCATCTATAGTTTGATGACTGAGCTATATTATTAGGCCCAATCAGATTTTAGAACACTATCTATTCTTTTTATAATATGACAATGCCGCATAATATAGTTTTGACCTGAAAACCAATAACAAACACTTGATTTTAGAACAACAGTGTTAAAATTAATATCCCACCACCCCCAAGAGAATCAAAAGACTTCATATTTCATACTTCATAATTAAAAAAGGAACAAAAACAAAGACATTAATGTCTTTCAACAGCAAAATTTAGCAAGTTTTCAGAATGAATCATGTTTGCTGTGGCCGTAAAGCACTAGATCAGAGAGAAACAGCTGGTGGTTGAGGGGCAGGAGTGCTGCAGATGCATGTTAATCGGAGAGCTCGCAGCGCACCGTCACACAGGAAGCAGTTCATTAGGACTCGAGTGCTTTTACATGTTCAACATGCTCGTTTCTGCAAGCACCAACAGATGAGTTAATATGTATGCAGGATGTAAACAAAACAGCACAGTTGTCAAGGTACATGGACGATGAGCAAGCGTAAGAGAGGGAGAGCCGGATGTTAAACTGGGCATGTTTACACCCCCCACATAATCTACAGGCCACCCCAAATCTGTGCACTTTTAAACTGGGCATGCTTACTTGTATATTTTTTTGAGTAAAATTTAAATGGTAACACTTTATTGTAAAGTCTTATTTATTAACATTAGTTAATGTATTAACTAACATGAACTAACAAAGAGCAATACATTTGTTACAGTATTTATAAATCTTTGTTAATATTAGTTAATAAAAATCCAGCTGTTCATTGTTTGTTCATGTTAGTTCACAGTTCATTAACTAATGTTAACAAATTCATGATTTTAATAATGTATTAGTAAATGTTAAAATTAACATTAACTAAGATTAATAAATGCTGTAGAAGTATTGTTAAATCTTAGTTCATGTTAAAGGTGCAATATGTAATATTTTTGCAGTAAAATATCCAAAAACCACTAGGCCAGTGTTATATATTTTCATCACTTGAGTACTTACAATATCCCAAATGTTTCCAACTATTTGTAAATCGTGAGAAAATTGCAATTTTAACCAAGGCTCGGGGACGTGTGAGTCGCCGCCTGTCAGTTGCGTCATACCCGCGTTACCCTCGGTTTCCGGTTTTATTTTGTAGAAATCATGGAAACACCAAAGATGCTTTAATATATTACATGTTTTAATAGACAAGGGAACAACTGTTTGGTTACGTCTATAGACAGAAAACTAATTGTTGTTATACAGCTCAACACGTTTATTCTTATTGTTTAAATGTAATTTTCTTGATTTTTATTTTTTTTTTTGCAAGTACCAAGTACCAAAAACACTATTTTGTCAAGTAGCTAACATAGCATAATCAGATGCAGCTTTATTATTATTAACAGTAATACAGCATTTTCTCCATCATACAATACGTTTTAAAATTAATTGCATGCCATTTATCAACACAAGCCATCCAGCATTTAATATATTCTAAAATCGATCTATCTTACTGCAGTGTGTCTCAAACAAGTGTCTCACAGCAGCGCCGAGCGAACGCACAAAGTAACATTATAAAATAATTTTCAACACACTCAAATGTATCTAATATGATAAACAGAGCTGCGTTACCTCATACTCATGACCGGAAAAGCGAAAGCGGCGCCGGCGACTGTGTCATAATAAAAGTTCCGCTGCTCGTGAGGCGTGTGTTGTGCAATCGCTCCAGCTCCTCGTTCAGCTCCAACAACACTCCCTCCTGCTCTGCTTCATACTACAGTAACGCTAATAATCGCATCCATGAACATGATTTCTTCCCGAGTCCTATCCCTATTCTTTTGCACCGTCCGTTGAGGTGACGACCACATGTCCCAAGATTCCACGCTCAAACTTGGCGTCATCAAGCTACGCCTTCGTTTTGAATAGGCCTCTAGCGACCTCTAGCGGACAGAAATCTTACATATTGCACCTTTAACTAAAGTAGATAACTAATGAAACCTTTTAGTAAAGTGTTACCAATTAAATATATTAAAAATTATTCAATTCTATCAGTTTAATTACAAAATCTTACTGCCAAAAATGTTTGTATCTCTGTATGCCCCATTTTGTGAGTGACCTCATTTGGTAACTTGATGGGAATTTCCCACAAATTATTGCATTCGCTGCATTTGCAAAGCTGAAATAGTTAACACTGTTACTTACCCAAGTTATTGTAAGAAAACGATCAATAACTTCATCAATAAATCCAGACTAACAATTTGAATTGAAACTAGTTGTCCCATACTGAGTGACAGCTTCATTTAGGCTAAATTTGTAACCCTATTATTCATTACGTCTTTTTAAAAAAAATTTTTTTAGAGTAATTTAATCTTTGCTCATTTTTATTTTTTTATACTATAAAAGAATCACACAAATTGGAGTTTTTAAACTGTAATGTCCCAAATTTTGGTAATGGTTGCAACCATAAAACAGCTAATATATCAATGCAGCAGTTATGAGCATTAATACAAATCGTACCGACTCAAAACTTTTGACTGGTTGCATGTGTGTTTGTGAGTGTAATAATAATAATAATTAATAATCATTTGAAAAGTTGTCAGATTTTGGAACCGATAAGCAGTTTTTGGCAAAAAAATAATCTCAACATAGCCAAATATCAGTCAGTTTGGGAAAAATGTTCATTTTATCCGAGTATATTTGAATGAATGAATGAATGAATGAAGCATTTATATAGCGCTTTCCTATGTACAACTGTACACCCAAAGCGCTTTACAATCATATCAGGGGTCTCTCCTCATCCACCACCAGTGTGCAGCATCCACTTGGATGATGCGACGGCAGCCACAGTACAACGGCGCCAGTGCGCTCACCACACACCAGCTGTAGGTGGAGAGGAGAGAGAGTGAAAGAGCCAATTCAATGGATGGGGATTATTAGGAGGCCATGATTGGTATGGGCCTATGGAGGGAATTTGTCCAGGACACCGGTGTTACACCCCTACTCTTTACGAGAAGTGCCATGGGATTTTTAATGACCACAAAGAGTCAGGACCTCGGTTTAACGTCTCATCCGAAGGACGAGTGTGATTCTTATAAAATAAGAATCACACAAATTAGGGTTTTTAAACTGTAATGTCCCAAATTTTTCAGCCATAAAACTACAAATAAAACATCTATTTTAACTTCCAGAAGTTGAAAGTCTAACGTTTCTATAATTTTAAGCACTGATTTTCACTGATTGTTTGTTGAAAAAGAATTGCAGGGCCTGTTAGTGTACCCTATTCGTGGAAAGTGCTTGGTAAACTGTGAATTGAAGTACTTTCTCATGTTCAACCCTCTTTGTTCTGAAGCATACATGGAAGCATGAATACCAAATGTGCCATATAAACACATATGACATTCATATTATACATGAACCATTTGCAATGTATGAATGCCACATTGAGGCCTGCAGGTGCTGAAGGGAGGGAGAGACGCTGGAAGAGATAAATAGAAGGCGGGTATTTCACTTGCTCTGAAATATGAGTTACGAGTAATATCCTGAAGTGCAATTAATTGAGTCCTATGGCTGACAGCAGACTAAATCTGCCATGATGAATCTGTACCCAGGAGACACCGGAGCAAATAGTTCATACACTTAATACAGAGACCTGACAATGCAGGACACTATCTGTTTTGTTAAGTGGGAGGTGGGCCAAAATACTAGTATTCAATGCTTCAAGAATATTCATTTATCTTTTGTGAATGTTGCGAGCTTTCACTGTCACATGCTAACTCCATCTAAAACTATTTTAATCTGCATTTTGCTCATTATTTTTGGTTTTATGACCTCATAATATTATTGTAAAAATATTTGTATATTTGTCTTTTTATAATGAACTTGTGTTTGTTCAATTTATCTTCTAAAGAAGGCACATTTCGTAATGTAGCATTGAAAAGTATGTTATTCCACATTTCAACAAGATGTACTCTTCAATGTGCAAACCATTTTCATAATCACATTTTTGTATGTTACTTTATTGATTTTTATCAATTAGCTGTTGTAGCCCTAACATAAAACATCCAAATATTTAACTGGTATTCAAGGCAGCTGTTTAAACGTTACATTCTCCTCCTTATATCGGTATTTCAGTAAATGAGTAACTGTTGCCAGCGATGAGGTCAACCCTATGCATCTTTGGCTCTTTTGCCCCACATGTAGAATACTGTAAATAGATGGATGGGGAGGTGAGGGTGGTCCTCCTCTGGGACATCCTCCTCACCAACACACTCCATATTTAACACTGCTCCCCTCCCTATAACCACGGTCTCATTTAATCTCGAAACACAAACCACTGCCTCATCCTTGATTATTCACCCTCGTTATATCACCGCATGATAGCAATTAGTGGGTTATGTTTGGTATATTGAAGTACAGTGTGTTCAGATAGACCTAAATGAAATCTGCACACTTTCCATGCCGATTGTCGGAAGTTACACATGCGGAAGTCGCACGCATTCTCTGAAATGGTGCCCATTGAGTGTGACTGCAATGTTTTGAGTTCGGTTTGCTCCTTAATTACATTTTCACCTCACCTCCCTTCTTCACTCCCTCCACCACTCCACACTTCTCTTAATCGGCTTGTAAAATGATGTCACCTTCCTTTGTGTTCAGCAGTTTTCTGTTAGCGCCACTTGTCTTGATTAATCAGAAAAGGCACGGGTCATCGTAATGGCCCAACACAGAGGTGGAACCTGAGAAAGCGCAAAAAGCTTTTAGCCCGACGAGTGGGATCTCGGCAAGGACAATCAAACCTAATGAAATCAGCTGTCACTGCTAAGCTTGCAAAACTGTGAAGTCCGACTTGGGAGAGAAGCACGGGCTAATTAGATTTTTGCCGGCTGTAATGGATAAATGTGGTGAGGTTCGGGAGCTCGGGGAGGGGTGGAGCGGACAACAGACTTCATACACGAACTCCCCAGGTGGGGCGGCTGCCAGACTTTGTAAGCTGATTGCACAGACACCTTTCCTCTTTCAGCTTGATGGAACTTCTACATAAAGAAGTGTAGAGATAAAGTGATGATCTGTGCATCCGAGAGAGTACGGGATCATTATGAACTTGAATTTATTCTTCCTGAACAAAACAAAGCATTCCTTAACCAACTGATCGGATACGCTCTTCGATAGTTTCTACGGCCATAAGGAATCCACATATTTTGTTGTTGAATATTTCCCTTCATATTGCAAAATTAGTTGTTTTAAATAAGAATTGCCACCACAAACAAAATTAACATTAAAACATGAATTTGTGGATCAATAGTTCAAATCTTGCTCAACAAAAGCAGTCGTTGTTATATGATATGTATGATATATGATTAATTTATAATTGTACAGCCCTAAACTGAATTATATCAACCATATTGAAGGTGGGTTTTTTTTCCATTTAAGGTAAGATATTAAAGTGTAATGCAAGTAGGGCTGTCCTCGACTAAAGATTTTTCGTTCATTTAAGCGATTAGTTGACTGTTCTCACGTGTATATTAATAAGCCATATAAATCATAATAACGAGCCTTTAATTGCCTATATATAATACATAGCCTAATCGGCAAAAGTATTGATTATGAATGTGTCGTGAAAAAACAGCAAGGAGACTGTCTATTTTAATAATTTGTTGATAATGTTTTCTGCTGACTCGTCATCTCCGCATTAGTGGACGCACCTATACGAACATTTCATACAGATTAAATAATCTGAGAATATTTGATTTCCACTTGAATTGGTTGACTATCACTTGATAATCGCTTTTAAGCTTTCTATAGATATATTTCTCATGTATGTGAGGCAAGTATACACTGAGTTTTGGTTTATTTTTTTGAAGACGGCAGAAAGCACATCATGATTGTTTTCTTTATTTTACAAAGGCACAACGTTTTCTTGTTATTGTAAATTTACACAAATAAAAGTAGATCCTTTAGTTTCGAATGATGTATTACTCTTATCTGTATGACCAAAAATGATTGAGTATTTTAAGTTGTTTCCACTGTTATCAGAAAAAATGCAAGTGATCACGCCGGCGCCTCCATGACATGCAGTAAGCGCGCTAATACTTCAGCTTCCACACTCTGCAAAATCATGCAAAAACTTGGATATTTATCTAGGTTAACTTTAGAGTGAGCAGCCATGTAAAGTTGCTACTACTTACAAATGATAAGCCATATTTGAGGTTGAGGATTTCTTGCCTGATACACTGTAATTAGCAAAAGGACCCACCAATAATGATCGACTAAGCGACTAAGCCTCTTTAGTCGACTAAACCTCCTCTAATCGACTAACGATTAGTCGAATATTAGTGGGCAGTCCTAAATGCAAGTTTTTTTTTTTCTGATGTAGTGTGCTGATCACTACTCATGAAGTGCAGAACAGCCAAAAAACTGTGTCAGAGCGATTACGGCCCCATCGTAGAGAGCCTAATTTGCACCTCGTATTAGCCTCTGCGTTATTGGGGAAAGGTCTGATCTTCCCGTTTCCTGGTTCTGCTCATAGCTCTAAAGGTCAGGGGCATTGTGACAGAGCTCTAACACTAATCCCTGCTGTTATGCTCACATTAGTGACGCCTCAACTCAAGTCACAGGCTGGTAAAGCAGGCTATATGGATTTCCACTGGAAGCAGGCTTCCACACTGCAGCTAAAATGGTCACAAATGCGATAAAATATTGCTACAGTAGTTTATCATGTTTCAGTTGTCTAATTCAAAATGAACTGGGAACTGTTATTTGTAATTGAAGATATCTATTAATAACAGAGTTTTGTGGTAATAAATGGTATTTATTCTAAAAAGAAAATCAAATATTAAATTTTTTTTTTTTTTTAACAATTTAAAACAGTTTTTTAAATTGTTTAACATATATTTAAATGCTTTTGCATTCTCTCACAAAAGTTTAGCATTTCCACTAGAAACTTTGTGTTCACTCACAAATTTTTGCGATTGTTTTTCGGGGAATGCAAACATTTTTGTGAGCAAATGTAAAACGTGCAAAAGAAATGGAAATAGGATTGCTCCTACCTCTCTCTCTTTTTTTTTTTTTCACCATCATGTCTATTTAAGGGCTCCATAATGTTGAATTCATTGCAAGGGAAACTTAGGGACTCCCCCAACCCAGCTCCCTCCAAATTGCCAGAAATATTCTGACAAAAAAAGGTGGCCTTTACATTGGATTCCTTAGTCAATTTTTAGGCTTGACTGTAAGTGTTTAAAAGTGCAACGAAACGGATCTCTGTATGATTTCAAGATCAGTGCTTCTCAATTGGTGCGTCGTGGCCCAAAATGGTTTGGGATTGTTACTTTTGTACAATAAATAAATATGGTTTTGTGTGCTCAATAATCACTTAATGGTCAAAAACAACTGATCTTGTATCAAGACAACTGAAGAGCACTAAACTTTTCTCGAGTCACGAGTTACTTGATGTCTCACAAGATTTGACAACAGCATGCTCTATTCTGTCTCCAGATGTTGGCCTACAAAATAACAATTGATGTATTTGTCAGTCTAGTCAAAGGCTGCGTGTCTTTGATCTGCAGGTTTTGTAGATCTGACCTGGAGTTGAAAGTTACAGACTTTGAAACATGAGATTGGCCACAGATTTAGGGTGAAGTAGTGTCTGATTCAACCCGAGAAACCTACAATCACCCGGCAATGACCCCTCTACACTGTGAATGAACCCTGGTGCCGCCCCAAAGAAGAAAAAAAGATATCTACTCTGCAAACGCTTCAGCAGTGCTCTGTTACAGCACCGCTGTCAAAGCCAGAAGAAAAATGGAAGTCTCTTTATTTGCAGACTGTGAAATTGGCTATATAGGGGAAAAACATTTTGCTCATTTTCAGCGGAGCACTTTGCAGCCTGTTTCCACTGCATCTTCTGTAAACATATGTATTTATTCACCTTCCCCCAGCCCCACATTTCAATAAGATGTACGGCAGCGGGTCTTTAATTCGCCGTCAGACGTGTTGATAATAGGTCCCATTTATCAAATGCAACTTTTGGCCAGATTTGGGAGGCTAGCTTGGAGGGAAGGGGGAAAGACAGATGGAACAGGGATAAGAATGAAACTGTATGAGTGTGTGCAGAAAGGCTGTAAAGCGCAAATAGATCTCGGGGAACGGAAGCGTGAAAGGCACATGAAAACATCAGTTTGTAATCTCACTCCTGAAAGAGTTGGACATCTTCAAAGGGACCCAATGAGATGTAAGGCAAGTTCAGGGATTTACTCTGGTAGTTTTGCTGGGGTTCGGCCCCAGGAGAGAGAGGGGCCTCTGGACCATATGTACAGCACATGGCTGGTTGCATCTTCTCAACTGCGGACATTTTTACTTTTCATTCAAATACTGAATGACTCATGTCGAGTTTTGTAGCTATAAATGTAGTGTACAATACAGTATGTGTAACTGCTTACCTTGTACAGCTGAGTTCTCCTGCTGGTTGCCATTATGTTCAGACTTCACCTCTGGTATCACTGCCTCTAAAACCAAATACGTCACACAATTAGAGCTCTCTCTACATGTACTTTAGCAGTAAAACACGGAATTGGTATCTTTGTCTCAAATAAATATATATACTGTATATTATTATTATTATTTTTGATGGAGTTGCACCATCTGACATTTTGTAACCTGAACTAGATAGACTTATTGACCCTAATCCAAAGTCACAAGGGTCTTCTGGAGTCCTCTCGGAGGAAATATTTTCTGTTTTATTTTATTTTTTCTGCATGTTTCTGCGCATTGGTTGCACCACATGACTTTGATTTGGTGGTCAACAACTGAAATATTTATAAACTTCACTGCTATTTTTGTACTAAGATTTTTACTTTATGTCCCAACAATATCACCATGAATTGCTGAAAATGATAAAGCCCCTATTTATCTATTTAAAAGTGGGCATCATGTAATTTAACTTAAAGTAAACATGAAAAAACGTTGGCAACCCATTTTGGTTCTGTAATACTACATATTTTTTGAGTGAAACAGGATATTCAGAAAGAACAAAATCTAGGGTGATTTTATCCATTAGGAACTGATTAGATGGTGAAAGAAATCAGAGGTGGAGAAAGTTAAATATTAAATATACACTACTATTCATGTTTGGGGGACAGATTTTTTTGAAAAATTAATACTTTTATTCAGGTCCCATTTAAATTATCAAAAATGACAGTAAAGACATTTATAATGTTACAAAATATGATGTTCTTTTGAACTTTCTATTCATTAAAGGATCCTGAAAATAGTGTCCACAAAAATATTAAGCAGTACAACTATTTTCAACAATGATAATAATGTTTCTTGAGCAGCAAATCATCATATTAGAAAGATTTCTGAAGGATCATATGACACTGAAGACTGGAGTAATGATGCTGAAAATTCAGCTTTTCCATTACAGGAATAAATTCATTTTTAATTTATTTTATTAATTTAAAATATATTCAAATAGAAAACAGTTATTTTAGATTGTAATAATATTTCACAATATTACTTTTTACTGTATTTTTTTATCAAATAAATACAGCCTTGGGTGAGCATAGACGTCTTTCAAAAATCTTAGCAACCCCAAACTTTTGAATGGTATTACGTATTAATAAATATATGAAAGTAAATTGATTTTAGTTTTTATTTCATGTTGTCTACCTAGTTCAGTTTAGCTGAACTGCATTTGGAAATAATCTCCACAACAAAGGCAGCGTCGCACGGATAAACAAAAGAGGAAGTAGCGTTATCTGAGGAGAGATGTGACGTAACAGCAGACGTTCACAATAGGGATCTTTTTCTAGCATTGCCCTCAGATGAAAGGCAAAAACAAAAGGCATTTCTCCTAATGAATTCACGTCTAATCAGCCTTGGCCTAATAATTGCCCCAGCACTCATGAAAATACTTGCAGATGTCTTGAAAATGTTATTTTTTTTCCTTCATTCAAATTCTGCTTCTGTTAAGATATTCACAATTAAACAAGTGTAATCAAAACAACAGCGAGCGATTAGGAAAATGGTTTGGCCTTGATAAGTGTGCGCATTTAAAGCGTTTATGATAAACATCAGGCTCCATTTCCTCAGCTGAGATTATGACGCTAATGCATCGCTAATAGTTATGACTGAGACGGAAATACCAATATCAGCACCAATTAAAAAAATATGAGAAAGAACAGAAGGTTGAACGAAATATTGATGGACAAACAGATGAAAGCTCTGAATTGGCAGATCTTTAAAGATAGTGTGAGAGAGTATCACAGGATAGACTGTGAGAGAAATCATGTATGCCTGTGTTTGTTACACCATGTCAAAACAAGGTGTAATGTGACAAGTTTCCAGCGTTAAATGGTTAGTTTTCCCAAAAATGACATTTCTGTCATTAATTACTCAC
Source organism: Anabarilius grahami (assembly GCA_003731715.1). Classification (NCBI taxonomy): domain Eukaryota; kingdom Metazoa; phylum Chordata; class Actinopteri; order Cypriniformes; family Xenocyprididae; genus Anabarilius; species Anabarilius grahami. Next base: position 6,277,054 of record RJVU01059915.1, read on the forward strand.
CCTCATGTCGTTCCAAACCTGTAAGTCCTTTGTTCATCTTCAGAACACGAATTAAGATATTTTTTGATGAAATCTGATTTTTAAAAATCTCCCATAGAAAGCAATGAAATTACCACATTCAAGGTCCAGAAAGGTAGTAAAGACATCTTTAAAATAGTCCACGTGACTACAGTGGTTCAACCTTAATCTAATGAAGCGACAAGAATACTTTTTGTGCGCAAAAACAAAATAAAAATAACGACTTTATTTAACAATTTGAGCTGTTGTCATTAAGGTTGAACCACTGTAGTCACGTTGACCATTTTAAGGAAGTCTTAATGATGATTTAATGATGATGTACTTCTCTGGACCTTGAATGTGGTAATTTTGTTGCTTTCTATGGGGGAAAAAAAATAAAAAATCTCTTGGATTTTATCAAAAATAACTTAATTTGTGTTCCGAAGATGAACAAAGGTCTTACAGGTTTGGAACAACATGAGTAATTAATGACAGAAATGTCATTTTTTGGTGAACTAACCCTTTAAGTCAATATTTTATTGTCAATGAAAGCCTCATAATCACAGCCAAATATAACACATTTGATAAAATGTACAATTGACCACTCACTTTTTCAGTGATTCTGGAAGTATTCGTTCATTTCTCCATTCATATACAGTATATATATATTTCCAAATATCCTCAATGTACTGTTGTAAGCCTTAAACCAAACCACAAAGCATATTATAAGAAAATATGAAAAAAGAGAATGGTAAAAAGCCTAATGTCTTATATGTGGGATAGCTACTCAAGTAATCAAAAAAGACATAAACAAACGCACTCCGTCTGAGGTGCAGGTCAAAGGAGATAAATCTAAATATACATGAGATTTGACTGCACACTCACTTGCAAAAAGTTTTTATTAACCAACGTTTCGGCACAAAGCCTTTGTCAAGGTATCATACCTTAATAAAACTAATAATTAATAAAAACTTTTTGCAAGTGAGTGTGCAGTCAAATCTCATGTATATCTGGATAGCTACTCAACCCATTAAGCATTGATAACTGAATTAAATCACAAACAACAAAAAAAGTTTATATGTAATATGTAAGTTTAGGGAAAATGACTCAGTTGACATTTGCAATGCTTCATGGGAGTGGGCGGTCACTGCTGAGCACTTTTGGCATGGTAACAGTGATTTTTTTTTTCAGGATCTTTCTTTCAGGGTTGCGTCCAACAATATTCATATTTTAATGTTATATTACGAATTAGGGCTAGGTATTGACACAATTTCCACGATTTGATTCGATTTCTATTCACATGCTTTCGATTCGATTATGAGTTTGATTCAGTTTGATTTGATATCGATTATTTTGGATGTAGTATATTAGATACAGTACATGGCAAATTTTCTAGAGGAAAACAAATCTCTCAACTAATACTGTAAACTACACATGGGAGTCAGTTGGTACTACATTACTATAATATTGTTAAAATTAACTTATTAACTTAACTTATTTATATACAAACACTTAAATTACACTCAGTGATGTTTTTATAATAACTAAAGTTTAGAATTACATAATCATATTTCTTCACATTTTTTTATTTTATTTTTTATATATAAACATTTAAATCGCAGCTTTCATAACTGATTTATTCAAAGATGCATTACCTATTGAAGAACATAAAAAATTATAATGAATATGTAATGGTGCATAGCTATATTTATCAGTATGTTGCTTTCTAGAGTTCACTTTTCTAGCTGACTAATGAGTTTATGGTCACTGAATATGTTTTTCTGAGGTAAATGTGACGTTACGTGACATTGTTTACAAGCTGTTTTATTGACGTCTTCCCGAGGTTGAAACACTGATTGAGCTATTACACGAGACATGATACGGATTTCTGTAAGCTGTACTGTATCTTTTAACATACCTTCAGATGTTTATTCATGTTTATTTCTCGCTGTAACTGGTATTAAAGCGGAGGAGAGGATGCTCACATGCGCTCCGTGCTGCCGCTTCTCTTTAACTGAGGCGCTAAAGCGATCTGTCACGCCACATTAAACAGCGCCAAAACGGTATTTATGTTTTGAATCTCATAATAAGATGGACGTCATTTGAAATCTGAGACTTTGCTTCTTATCAAAAGTAACAAAGCACAAAGATTATTGCGATTTATTGGATGGGAGGCGCTACATATTCTGCTCATTCATTAACTGAAAACAGACCAGACTAATCGATTTATGGGATTTAAGAATCGATATTGGTTCGTAAAAATAAGAATCGATTAAAATCGAGAAATCGATTTTTTTTACCCAGCCCTATTACGAATACTGTAATATGCTGAATGCAAACAAGAGTTTTGGCATCTACAGAAGCAAATATTGATTAACAAATTCTAAACTCATGGAAGAAAAAGTTGAGACTTTTACTTCAGGAACATTTTCAACCTGTTGATCTCATAACTATATGGAGCAGGATTTAGGACCAGTGAGATTTCACAGTGGGCTTGTCATTTATTGCGTCAAATCTAGTTAGGACACTAGTTAGTCTAGGTGTCAAAAAGCAGAGCCCCACCGTTGAGACTCATGCGGAGACTCTCAGGAGATGTGGCCTGTTTGAGAGCCTGTTCCACCTGCTCTCTCCTCTTAGACTCAAACTCCAGAGCCTCCTGCAGTTTCCTCTTTGCCTTCTTTTCCTTCTTCAGACGCTTCTGAATAGTGGCTGAGGGAGACAAGAAAGAGGTTTGAACAAACATTCAAACGTAAAACACTTCGCTCATTCAGCATGGTGTCTGAAAACACAAGGAGACGCCAGCACAGACTCGCGTTCACACATTAGAGACTTGAAAGTGCTCATTAGCACTAGCAAAACAAAAACATATGGTGCGCTACGTGCAACAGCTTTCAGAAAGGATATGTAAAATTGCAAGGTTTTTAGACGTTCAAAGTAATAAACTAATGGAAATATGGCCTAGTTAGTGGTGTTTGCTTGGGCATCACTATTACTCATATTCAGGGTTAGGGGTACAATCTTAAAAATAAAAGTTCCAAAAGGAGGTTTTCATAGCGATGCAATAGAACCACCATTTTTGGTTCCCCAAAGAACCATTTTTTTGCTGGTTTTCACTATAAAGAACCTCTTGTACAATGTTAAAGGTTCTTCATAGTGCCATTGATGCCAATAGAGAACCTTTATTTGTAAGAGTCTAACTACGAGTAATCGTAGTAGCACTACTAATAAAATATCAAGTTAAACCTATCAATTCACATTTATGGGACAACACAACAGCTGTACACACACCTCACGCCAACACATCACGTTCACACAGCACAATGTTTTCACACAACACAATCTCTGAATATGTGCAAACATAATCAACTCGGTGTATATGTGGATTCACAGCAATTAACAGCCTTTTGAAACACTCAGAGTCTGGCAGAAGACCTTAAAACAAGCTCCCGGCGTGTTCGCTCGCTTACAGCGTTAAATGTATGTCCCTTCCTCCTCGCACCTCTAATTACTTGCCTTTGATTGGCCAAATCATCCACCATATAACAGTGCGCATTAAAATAACATGAAATGCTGTAACAGCCATGGCTAATAAATTATTGAGGTGTTTGTACATATTGTCAGACTTGTTATCCAGCTGAATAATTGGCTTAATTTCTTGGCGCAAACGGCAGGAGTTGAATTGGCAGTAAATCCAGTAGTGACACGGATTGGTTGCGATGAAGGGAGAGAATTGGCGGCATACGCTGAGCTTTTTCTGAGTGTTCGTCATGCGCTAATGTGTTTACTAAAAGAAAATGATGATCATCGTGAGACCAGTGGATTTCCATGACTTTTTCAGTCACTTGTGAATACTGGATAAGACTTAATTTAAACAATTTATAAATGTATTTATGAATAAATAATTACTATTTAATGACTATAAATATTTATTATAATTACATAAATAATATTATAAATATTTAATGTATTTATTTTAAAAAAGCCATATAATTACTATAGAAACTTCCATTAATTTTTCATGATTTTTTAATGATTTACATGACTGTGGGAACTATGGACCTAAAATATAACTATTATATCACGTATTATATACTGTAAAAATTAAATATTATATACTGTAAAAGATTATTGCAGTGCTTTCTACTTCACTGTCACGTTTAATTCATGTTTTACTTGCTTGTCTCTTTGTAATCATTTGTGAAATTCACTAGGAAATTGAGTAAAAAATGTTTTCAGCGTATGATGATAGTTAAATTATGAACCACCCAAACGCCCTTAAGCTTAATCAGGTGTGTGTACGTACCTCGGCTGTGCAGTTCAGAGGTGAGTTGTCTCTCCAGACTCTCTCTCATCTCTCTTTCTCTGTACAGCTCCATCTTTAACTCCTTGCGTTCCTGTTGCACCTGTTTCTCCTGCACACGGGCATTATCCACAGCCACCTTCAGAAGACCCTGAGCCGCCAACACAACACAAGACACAGTCGATTTTAATACACAGATAAACATCCACAGTTGCCTTATGCATCATGCATATAATTTAAAGCAGCGGTTCTCAACCAGGGGGCCGGGGCCCACTAGAGGGTAACTTAATTATATTAATTTATATAATTATTAATATATTAAAACAATCTAACTTAATTAAAATTATAAAAAAAAACATACAATCAAGATGTAAACTGAAATCACAAAATCAATTGTGGTCAATCAATCTACCCATATTGACTCTCCCAGTTTCTGTTAATAAGATTTTATAGTACACATCCATAAGACACATTTCTATACACATCCATAAGTCTTTTAAAGCTATACAATGGATTTGTGTGAGGAACACACTGAAATTTAAATAATTCACTGGCAATCTTGTCAGACATGGGTCAGAATTACAGTATATGGGTTTGGAATATCAGTAGATTATGACTTTTAATTTTGGACTGAACTGTTCCTTACAAATATACGCTAACAAAACACACACTGAATGTACCTGGATGTTAGTGAGCAATGTCTCCACGGAAGAGAGGCCATCTGCAAACAGGAAGGGGGCGGGGAAGCCTGGAGGAAGAGTCTGAGTGCCCAGAGGAAGCTTCTCGAACCCTGTCTTCTGCATGGGCAAAGCTAACTGAGCCTCATCTGGCAAAACACAGAACATAATATATGTTGTAAATAGTCACACCAGTGTTTTATGACTGTCGACATTAACATTTTAACACGTGCCTTATTGAGCATTTACAATTTACATTGAATTTATTGTTATTCAATTTGGCATCATAACTGTTTTATTTTGTTCTGTGTAAAATAGTGGTTGACTTTTTTTTCTTTCTTTTTTTTGATGGCCAATGCCAAATTTTTAGAGAGCAGGATGACTAAAAGCTGATATATGATATCAGAGTATTTAATTTAATGCTAGTAAAAAACACATACTGCAATTTACATAATATTTACTAAATTAGTTGAAAATAAATCACTATGGAAAAAAATTATTGGAATGTGATGAAAAATAAACCTCTAAAATACAGAATTATTCTTTAAATAGCAACTTCTTGATTCTGTAATCTTATTATAGTATTTTTCACAAATAAATGAATTGTTAAAAATAAAGGAAGTAAACACTGGCAAACTCTATAAAAAATTTACGCGAGGGTCAGCGTACAGTGTGCATGACGCGAAATCCACGAGTACTGTACACGCACCGCTAGATTTGTGTAAAAATGCATACTTTGTACTCGCAGGTCACATCTGCGCATTAATTTTTTTTTGCAGTAATTACTTTATCCACAAGGTGGCAACCTGTGGGCGTCGATTCACAAGGTAGTCGAAGAAAACCTGCATAAACAGAACAGACCGGAACGCATGCAAGCTACAGCAACAATAGAGGCCTACATAGACGAGAGATTGGAAAGAGGTTAGAAAGTACCCTCATTTGTACAACTCTAGCATGAAAGAATACAAAGATGTTTACATGGGTTGTAACTCCACACCCGTAAGACCTTCGTTCATCTTCGGAACACAAATTAAGATATTTTTGATAAAATCTGATGGCTCAGTGAGGCCTGCTTTACCAGCAAGACAATTAACACTTTTAATGCCCAGAAAGCTACTAAAGACGTATTTAAAACAGTTCATGTGACTACAGTGGTTCAAGCTTAATGTTATGAAGCGACGAAAAACAAAATAACGACTTTATTCAACAATATCTTGTGATGGGCGATTTCAAAACACTGCTTCATGAAGCTTCGAAGCTTTACAAATCTTTTGTTTCGAATCAGTGGTTCAGAGCGTGTTCACGCAAGTCACGTGATTTCAGTAAATGAGGCTTCGTTACGTCATAATTGTTTGGAAATTTCAATGGTTCACCACTAGGGGGCGTGACTTTGCCAGTTTGATACACGCTCTGAACCACTGATTCGAAACAAAAGATTCGTTAAGCATCGAAGCTTCATGAAGCAGTGTTTTGAAAACCACTGTAGACACATGAACTGTTTTAAATATGTCTTTAGTACCTTTCTGGGCATTTGAAAGTGTTAATTGTCTTGCTGGCGATGCAGGACTCACTGAGCCATCGAATTTTATCAAAAATATCTTAATTTGTGTTCTGAAGATGAACGAAAGTCTTATGGGTGTGGGGTGAGTATTTAATGACTACAATTTTTCAGTGTAGTGACAAACCTATTCCAAGTAAATTGTGTCATTTCTGTGACACCATGCAGAATTAAAAAAGATTGTTTACAAACTGGTTTCTCAAATATTCCTCCCCTCTCTACCATTGGCCAATCAAACAGATAGCCCCACCCCCAAACTCATACCATTGGTTGAGCTGTTGCTGTGCTGGGACGGTCAGGACACTCAAACAAACAGAGCAATCTTTAAATGCTGCCACAGTTATAAAATCAACCTACAAATTGCCCACTTATAGTCCCTGCATTACAAACTGGGATAGAAGAAAGCATTTTAATCTAAAAAAATGATACTCCACCATGAAGTGAGTTACAAATTTGTTTCAAAGAGGATGAACTGGCTACGATCGAAGCGAGTCTTGACCGTACACTCAGAAACAGTAAACGTGAATATCACTCAGCGGGGAGAATATAAACCGAGTGAGCACTTCACCGTGTATTTCTGATGAAACAGAAAGCTGCTGTGTCCAAACCTCCATATAGTAGTTAATCTCTTATTTTCACACACACAATCCATATCTTACCCACAAGCCCCATAGGCAACCCCTCCCACCCACAGTGCCAGGCCACAAACTATAGCCCCACTGCACCAGCAATAACAGATAGAACTGGGGCTGAGTAAGAAAGAGCGCGAGCAGTCATGATTCACCCCGGCTAATCTGGCCAGGGCCTCTCTCAGCGCACGTTGACACGGCCCGTCCAGGGCTCCCTACGCAAGACAAATAGGACGGCTGGGGTGGGAATTGTGATGACAGTGTATCACGGGTCACATCGATTTCCCCGCCACGCGCTCTCCCGCGCCCCACCAGATAACCCTGCACTGCTTTCTGCCTATTGTTCATACCCCACCTGTCCCACCAGCTATAAATTTTCCCCCTTCTTTCCTCCCCACTGCAAAGGGCATTAAAGAAGAGAGGAGCCGAGAGAAAGAGGGGAAGAATTCGCCCTCCTCCTCCTCTCCTTACAGGTTGACAGTGTGTGATTAAGTTTTTGGTGCCGGCTGAAAGTGGCGAGCAGATGAAGGTCACGCAGATAGAGTGTGAAGAGGAAAGCGCGCGAGAGGAAGAAGGATAGGGTGAGAAAAGGGGTGAGCGGAAGGGGACGCTGGAGAGAGAGGTGTGAGGTGAACTGTGAGATAAAGCTGGAGGTGAAGACCGTAGAAATGTTTAAAAGCGCAAGAGGGTGTGTGTTTATCAGTCACGGCCGTGCATCTGTTCCCTGTGTTCAATTACACACACTATGTAGGCTTTAAAGTCTACATGAAAATTTTGATTTTACGTTTTCTGGTCTTACTGTTTATGATTCATCACTGAACATTATTCCAAAGAAAAATGTTACCCGTGCTGTCAAAATGAGTCTGAATACGTACAGGTTAATTTCGAGCTACAGGCAAAACAAGTGAAAACCTAAATTTCGACCAAAATTTTGTTCAATAAGCCCTCATCCAGCAATCCCTATGCTCCAAATAGCAATTAAAGTATCTTATTTGTACATTTTCTGAGAGTAGTACCTTTCCTTTGACCATGAAAAATGCTGTTTTTCTCTGCTCACTTCTGGGCGACTGGCACTTCCTTTCAGCACAAGTTTGGTATCGTTGTAAAGCACAGAATTCCAACTTTGTGAATATTCATTGCGAATTCTCGATGGCATGAGTCTTAAACAATGAAATGTGATTATCAAACTCATGCTGACGTAAACAAAATGATCTTACTCGCGCTGACTGACAGATCCGAAGCTCACAAAGACGCCTCAGACAGTGCGCGATCCCGATATACATATATACACAGAATTACAGTATTTCAAAATATATGTCTTGGCGAGTATTCGCGCAAACATTATCTGCTATGTCTTAAATGAACATTTGGTTAACTGTTGGGGAAAAACATCTGATGTGTAACATATATTAGATCCGTGTGATAGAGTAGGTATTAATAAATAGGCTGTCTGTTAGATTAATATTAATCAAACAATTTTGCAATCATGGAAAAAAAAGTTGAATATATATTTTTTCCTATAGATATGGTTTTTGACTCAGTTTGTACCAAATTTAGTGGTATTACCAGGGATTTTTGGTTGCTAGGTGATTTTGTTTTGGAACCCTCAGAAAATTAACTTGATTTTTGTCAAAATTTAGTTAGCTGACTCTATCGACTTCAAACAGATTTAGCTCATTCATTTATTTGTCGGATTACAACAAATACATCATTTTGAAGGGTTTTTTAATAGAGAATGTGAATAACTCATTTTTGAAAATTTGCTTATTGCGGGTCACATACTGTATGTCTTCTTAATCTTTCATTAAAACTGAAATGGCTTTTTGTTTCAAAATTTGGTTCATTGCAGCTCTGGTCTGCTAAATATGGCATGAAGATATTATAAACATTAACATCATTAATATTTTGTAAAGCTGCTTTGATACAATTTGAAAAGCACTGTACAATTCAATTTGACTTGACTTTGCTTTACTTTCAGTGGAATCTGTTTTTTTAACAAATCTGTTAAATGAATGATTCAGTGACTCATTCATAATACACAAAAACACTGCAACTTGTCGCCACCTACTGGCGTAATGATGTAACTTGCAAAAAAAAAGGAAACAAATCTTGAATTGATTGAAAGATTTTAGTCACCCACATTTAGTTTTACTGAAATGGGCTAAAATGAGTTAAAAATCAACATCAACCTCTTTGTAGTTCTTTTAGGTTAGTGGATGACTGAAATTCAAGCTTGGGGAACTAAAAACTACACATCCCAGGTCAATGCGGCAGTAGAAAGGAGGTTAATGGCAGCAGGCTCTTGAAAGCCCTGCCCTCCTGCTGGCCCCTGCACACCTAATTGCAAGTCCCTTTTAAACGACAGATTTATCTTGCTGCGGCTGCTGATAGTGTTCACTTCAATTCATTTTATTCCATCCAGCAAAGAGGGTGGAAGAGCCCTCGGCCCATGACATTTACAAAGTGCCCCCGTTCTGTCTCCCCTCACTGTAATGTGCACGAGTAATGATACTGTGTGTGTGTGTGTGTGAGGCCAAGCACAATGGGATCTGTTTGTTTGTACATAGTGTGTGTATGTTTGTTGGATAAAAATGTCTTTTTGGTTCACGGCAGAAGACAATACCGAATCATTTTTTGCAAATGTAAATATTTTTAAAAGATGCAAGTAACTCAAAAAATACCTGTACAAAACACATCCACCCACTCAACCCGACAAAACACCGCCAGGCGAGAGTACAAAGTGAACAAACAGATAAATAAATAAACTAACAAAAAGAAGGGAAGTGCTTTTTTCTTTTAACTGACCACTGCAATCAATAATTCATCTATCAGACCTTTTATTTGCTGTCCACTAAAAATAAAGACAATATGAAGTTTCTGGAAAAAAGCTTTCTTACCGGTCAAAAACAAAGAAACTCAAGTACCACCATGGCCACCA
>RJVU01059915.1:6298020-6310576 GCA_003731715.1 Anabarilius grahami
CAAGGAAACATTTCACATTTTCATCTAGTTTAAGTTGACATACTAAACTAAAACTAATAAATAAAATTCAATACTATAATAAAAAAAAACTACACCTTTCAATTTAAAGTGAAAACAAAAAATATTTAAATATGTCTAATTCAAAATATAAAAATAAGTATAATAGTACATAAATTATGCTAAAATAACATGATAACATGAGTGATTTATAATTTCAAATATCTGATTTTCCTACAGGAAAAAAAAAATAATTACAAATATAATCTCTTTAATATCTCAACTGTTTCTTCTAGACAGCAGTGAGGTTACTTTTGCGTAAAGGGTTAGTTCACCCAAAAATGAAAATAATGTCATTAATTACTCACCCTCATGTCGTTCTACACCCGTAAGACATTTGTTCATCTTCGGAACACAAATTAAGATATTTTTAATGAAATCCGATGGTATAGTGGTTCTACCTTAATATTATAAAGCGACGAGAATACTTTTTGTGCGCCAAAAAAACTAAATAACGACTTTTCAATGATATCTAGTGATGGCCGATTTCAAAACACTGCTTTGAATCTTTTGTTTCGAATCAGTGTTTTGAAATCGCCCATCACTAGATATTGTTTGAAAAGTCGTTTTTTTTTTTTTGGTGCACAAAAAGTGTTCTCGTCGCTTTATAATATTAAGGTTGAACCACTGTAGTCACATTAACTGTTTTAAATATGTTTTGAGTACCTTTATGGATCTTGAGAAGTTGCATTTCTAGCAATAGAGGCCTCACTGAGCCATCGGATTTCAATAAAAATCTCTTAATTTGTGTTCTGAAGATGAACGAAGGTCTTACGGGTGTGAAATGACATGAGGGTGAGTAATTAATGACATTATTTTCATTTTTGGGTGAACTAACCCTTTAAGTCTCCTGCTTGTCGGATGTTTCTCCTGAGGAAAAGACCCCTCACATGTGTCTCAGAGATCTCAACAATACCTCAGACTGTTCTCAGATTTGCTAGTCAGACATTTGAAAATGAACTCAAACATTTCTCATCATATTTCATGTCACATTCATTTCTATAGCTCTGTACTCTTACTGTGCGTCAACAATTACCTCGTTTGTGTCTTTTATTTTTCCAAATTAATTTTAGGAAACACATCTGGGACAAAGTTGATTCTTAAGTGAAACATAACTGAAAACTGAAACAAAACAGGACTGAAAGATCAACTAACATTTTCTTTTTCACAGTGGTACCCAGATAGGCTCTTGCTATTTAGTGTGTGGCAGTGAATATCTATGTAAAAGTGTGCGTGTGTGTGTGTGTGTGTGTGTGTGTACTGTACGCCTCGGGCCATTTCTGCATCTCAGAGAAACACACAAGTGTCCTCCTCCAACTGTAAATTGACTCACACACTCTCCTCTCAGGGGGAACATGGCAGTAAGATAACAGATAGTGTTTGTCTTAAAAGCCTGCATCTAATATTCCCTAACACACGCTCCGCACGGACCCAACAGAACATTTATTCTGTCATTCATCCTCTGAGTATTTGGAATCAAACTCTCTCTTGTAGAAATTAAGACGGTTTGCTATACAGCTCTCTCCCAGGTGTTAAATGGCTCATAGAGCGAGACAGGCTCGTATCTAACGTGTCACTGGAGCAAGACACCAATCCGAGGGGATCTGCAGCTGATGTGCTGTGCACGCGGTGAAAATGAGCTGACTCTAGCTGAGAGATCCGAGTCCTAATGAATGACTGTTCTGCGTTTGGCCACTGAAGTCTGAACTCTGTGGCTGCGTGTGTTACCTTGATAACGGACGCTCCTGCTCTGGACAGGGGGCTGTGCATCTGAGCAGCTGCGGCCATGTTGGCGATGGTGTTCAGGTGGTTCATCTGGTTCATCGCCATGGCAACGGAGGCAGGCGGCAGACTGACGGGCAGCAGGGGGTGGGGCATCATCATAAATGGCAGGTCCAGCCCTGAGAGAGAACGACAGAGAGAGGGACCGACTGTTTATATGGAACTTAGTTGGTAAACTGTGACCATGAGGCAGCAATCAACTCACTTTATATTTAAAGGCAACATGAAATCAATTCATAGTTTTCATAGGAACGACCAACTGGAGGGGAAAACCATATTAAAACACCCTGTGACTTTGTCTTTAAACAAAAAATGTGGTGTAAGAAAACATGAAAATGATTTGATATTCATAAATACACTTTCCACCTTATTTTTAACGCAAGAGCGAACCAAAAGAATGAACCACTGAACCAAAGAATGATAACTAACATGACGTGTAGCTCAATCGGCCTGAGAAGAATCCATAGACCTGGAGCTGGCGATCAAGTGAATGAGTGGATGTGATGAATGAATGACTCACGGTTAGCCAGGAGATGACTCTGCTGTAGGGAAGAGAGATGAGACCCTGACAGGCCGTGCTGAGCGGAGAGGCCGACGTGAGCCAGACCATGCTGGGCTCCGGAGGAGGGGGGGGACTGGAGTTTCTCTTTATCCCAGGACGACTCACTGCCGCCTGGAGACAGCAGAGAGATAGAGAGGGAGGGTTGAGTGAGAGTCTGGATCTCTATACAGAGACAGAACTCCACGTGTCATCACAGAGACAAGACTGGAGAGTATGGATAAAAACCATTAAAAGCTTTTCATTGCTCTTTTGAAATAAAACTTTTGATATGCAGAAATATTATAAGAGCTCAAACACCTAAGTCCATCCTGATGTAATATGGAAACTCATTTGCATATACTCTCTTAAAAATAAAGATTCCAAAAGAGGGTTTTTGCAGTGATGCTATAGAAGAATCATTGTTGGTTCCCCAAAGAACCTTTCAGTGATCAGTTCTTAAAAGAACCATTTTTTTTCTTAGTTTGAAGAACATTTTAATATTCTAAAGAACCCTTTTCAAATACGAAGAATCTTTAGTGGTTCCATGGATGTTAAAGGTTCTTCATGGAACCATTGATGCCAATAAAGAACCTTTATTTTTAAGAGCGCAAGTCTAAACGTTACAGTAGTCTGTTTAATGCTGAAGGTCATTGAGAGGATGGAAAACGGTCATGAGGCCATGAATTATTTTTTATTATACAATTATATTGTATTATTATAAAAGACACAGTAAAAACAGTATCCTTCAGAAATTGTTCTAATATATGCTGAGTTGCGGCTCAAGAAACATTTCTTATCAATTTTGAAAAGCGTTTTTACTGCTTTTTGTGGAAACTGTGATACATTTTTTTTTTCCAAGATTCTTTGATAAACAGAACGTTCAAAAGAACTGTTTATTTTAAATAGAATTTTTGTTGCAATGTTTTACATTTCCAGTTTAATTTACATTATTTTCAATTGTGATTCTAATTACTGTAATGCAAAATTTTACAACATTATAGAAAATTTTACTCTAATATTTTGTTTTAAATTACAATCAGCAGGATGTAAAGTCAGAACAATCACAATACATGTATAAATAACATTTAAAAATAGAGATGATGTATTTTATAAAAAAAAAATATTCATCCTAAATTAGGCTGAGAACAGTTGTATATGGAAGCTTGTTTCTGCTACTGAATAAAAAATAAAAAAGGCAATTGCAACTTTTTTTCTCAGAATCGTGATATAAACTCTTTTTGCGAGTTATAGTCAGAATTGCGTGATTTAAACTCACAATTGTGTGTTATATGACTTTTTTTCTCAGAATTGCGAGTTATAAAGTCAGAATTGTGAGATATAAATTCTGAGGAAAAAAGTATTTTTTTCCCTCAGGATTGGGCTTTATAACTTGCAATTGCGTGTTTATATCTCACAATTGCCTCACATTGCAACAACATTTCTGACCTTATTTTTATCGCAATTGCGAGTTTATATCTCGCATTCTGACTTTATTTCTCTCAATTGCGAGTTTATATCCCGCAATTCTGACTTTATTTCTCGCAATTGCGAGTTTATATCCCGAATTCTGACTTTATTTCTTGCAATTGCGAATTTATATCCCGAATTCTGACTTTATTTCTCACAATTGCGAGTTTATACCCACATTCTGACTTTATTTCCCGCAATTTCGAATTTATATCCCGCAATTCTGACTTTATTTCTCACAATTGCGAATTTATATCTTGCAGTTCTGACTTCATTTCTCACAATTTCGAGTTTATATCCCGCATTTCTGACTTTATTTCTTGCAATTGTGAGTTTATATCCCGAATTCTGACTTTATTTCCCACAATTTTGAGTTTATATCCTGCATTTCTGACTTTATTTCTTGCCATTGTGAGTTTATATCCCGAATTCTGACTTTATTTCTCTCAATTTCAAGTTTATATCCCGCAATTCTGACTTTATTTCTCGCAATTGCGAGTTTATATCCCGAATTCTGACTTTATTTCTCTCAATTGCGAGTTTATATCCCGCAATTCTGACTTTATTTCTTGCAATTGTGAGTTTATATCCCGAATTCTGACTTTATTTCCCACAATTTTGAGTTTATATCCTGCATTTCTGACTTTATTTCTCACAATTGCGAATTTATTTACTGCAATTCTGACTTTATTTCTTGCAATTGTGAGTTTATATCCTGCGGTTCTGACTTTATTTCTCACAATTGCAAGTTTATATCCCGCATTCTGACTTTATTTCTTGCAATTTCGAGTTTATATCCCGCAGCTCTGACTTTATTTCTCGCAATTGCGAGTTTATATCCCTCAATTCTGACTTTATTTCTCGCAATTGCAAGTTTATATCCCTCAATTCTGACTTTATTTCTCGCAATTGCAAGTTTATATCCCTCAATTCTGACTTTATTTCTTGCAATTGCAAGTTTATATCCCTCAATTCTGACTTTATTTCTCGCAATTGCAAGTTTATATCCCTCAATTCTGACTTTATTTCTCGCAATTGCAAGTTTATATCCCTCAATTCTGACTTTATTTCTCACAATTGCCAGTTTATATCCCGCAGCTCTGACTTTATTTCTCGCAATTGCGAGTTTATATCCCTCAATTCTGACTTTATTTCTCGCAATTGCGAGTTTATATCCCACATTTCTGACTATATTTCTCGCAATTGTGAGTTTATATCTCGCAATTCTGACCTTATTTTTATCGCAATTGCGAGTTTATATCTCGCAACTCTGACTTTATTTCTCGCAATTCTCAATTATCTATTAAATTGTTTTATTCCATGGCAGAAACAAGCTTCCATAGTTGTAACAGAACACTTAGGGTGTGTTTTAAAATGATATTACAGTGAAGGAAGGAGGGTGGGGATTCGGACATGACGCAGGCCTGATTCGACCCTATGTTCCTGTGAGCACTATCGCACTACTGAGTCTCGAGCCTGACCGCCTCCACAACTTCAGACTCAACTCCTGCACAAAATCCCATCTCTTCCCAGGCTGTTGAAGAGTTAACCCCTCTGCCAATCACTCTGAGCTCATCCCAGAACAGATGACATCTGGGAATTAATCACTGGAATGAAATGCAGCAGAAAAAGCTAGCTGCAAAGTGTCATAAAACAACTTAAGTTGAATTAGTTGAGAGAAGAGGGAGAAAGAATGCAAAGCAGAGGAGAGGAAATCATTGTCTAATTCTGCCTAATAAGCAACGGAGGTCCTACGAGTGAACCAGCAGATGGTGTTTTTGCAACAGATTGCAGTGAGTGATTCTTTTAATAATAATACGAATTAAAATCTCTCTCTGTAGAACGCGGGGGCGCCGTTCATCAGGGAGCCATTTGAATGAGCAGGAAAAAACAGCCTGATAAAGTAATGGCTGTGCCCAAACACCTGAGGCCGAAGCGGAGTGCGCGTGTACACACGTGTTTGTGTGTGAGATGAGTTGGGCGGACGGCTGATGAAACACAAAACGATGAGGGAGGAACCGTGCGTTCATGACATTTGATATCAATACACAATCCATAAGCAATACGTGTCCTGTGTAATGAAGTCGTAATAGGATGTAAACTGCGTTAGAATGAATTCTGAAGCCATTTGTGAGGCCTATCAGTGCGTAACGATGCATAGATATCACCGTAATCAGTTTTAGTATCCCTTCAACATGATGTAAATATTGAACATTAGTCCACACTGTACTGTATTTTCGTAAATTGCTTTGTAATCTCCTTCTAGAATGGAATTCATGTTTTAGAAATATACCTACTCATACTGTAGATTTTCATATTCAGAAGAAATAGAATATATTCAAGAAAATAACATAACTAAGGAAAAGTGAACAGTCTGGTCTGGTCTGAAATGTCATGATGATGAGAAGATGATGACAGAATCTTTATTTTTGAGTGAACTATCCCTTTAAGAGGGACATAGATGAAGAGGGACAGAGAGCAAAAGTGTTTGCATTGCAAATTCCACATGACCTATATTTGCTCTTGTCTAATATAATTAATTTCTGAACATACAAGCAGAGCTCAGAGGTCCCACAGTATAGGTGCTAAATAGCCAACGGGTGTTTCTTCAACTATTTTTGGCCCTGTGGACTTCTAGAAAATAAACTCTTTTAAAACAAGCTTTTCACGCTATTTCTAGTTTATTTTCTGTACTAACAATGTATATATTGGGAGAATTGTGTCATTTTGTTTGAAAGTCATGAATGTTTCCACAACAGTGTCATTTCCATCACATCTTAGATGACGTATTGTGTTTAAAAACATTAGTGGAAATGACATTCAAAACAGTTTTGGAATAAAATGGCTGATTTTGGTTTGCTAAGGTTTTATATTTAGCATTTCATTGTCAATTTGAGCCGTATTGCCTTTTAGAGATTTAAATACATACATACATATAATTGATTAATTAAAAAAAAATCTTAACATTTTTTGTGGACATAACAAATGAGGGAATACGTGTAAGAAATATTTCCGTATACCACTGCCATTCAAAAGGTGGAGTCAGTATATTTTTTAAATACTTTTAATCAGCAATGACACATTAAATTTATCAAAAGTGACAGTAAAGTAAATTTACAACGTTACAAAAGATTTATATTTCCAATCAAAGCTGTTCTTTTGAACTTTCTAATGATCAAATAATGCTGAAAAAATGTGTTATTGTTTCCACAACATTAATAAGAAATGTTGAGCAGCAAATCGGCATATTAGAATGATTTCTGAAGGATCATGTGACACTGAAGACTGGAGTAATGAAGCTCAAAATTCAGCTTTGCTGTCATAGGAATAAATTACATTTTAAAATACATTGAAATAGAAAACAGTTATTTTAAACAATATTTCACAATATTACTGTTTTACTGTATTTTTGATCTAAAAAATGCAGCATGGTGAGCATAAGACTTTCAAAAACATGTTTATATTATTTATGTTTGTCTTAGTTCATATGAGCATGCAGTTAAATATTATTATTCAAGATTTAAAGTCTGTGTCTGAGAGGATAAAACAATAAAATCCATTAAAGCATTTGAAAAGTAACAAAAATAAACAATGAAGGCACATTAAAAAGTTTCCAAGACCATTTTAAAGTGACAAAAAGAAAAGAGAAAAAAATTGAAGTATATTACAAAATTCAACCCTAGTTAAAGAAACACATGTGCATATATGCATGAGTTTGTCTCACTCTGTTCCGCTGCATCATTAAACCGGCTTCATAATGAACACAGTGAAGACATGAGCACATCTCCACACTTCTAAAGCGGCATTTCTGTTTTATTATATATATCCTATAACTCAGCGCTGTGAACTCTGTGACAGGCTATCTGCAGTGGTAGTGTTTGCAAGTGTGTGTGTGTGTGTGAGACAGAGAGAGAGAGAGAGAGAGAGAGAGCATGCAGTATATCAGAGCGAGTGTGGAGTTGAACTATCCACAGCTCTGGTGCTGATGGCCCATTTGGGTTCGGTCCAAGAGCTCCTCCAGTGTTGGCTGCTAAAGTAATTAGCCTAAAAGTGATGCCAGCCAGTAGAGATAGAGGAAGAGTAAGCAAGCAAGAGAGATGGAGAGTGTCTATGTTTCGGCATCCCGTCCAGCCGTCAGTCATGCTTTGAGAATGTGTCCATCACCGTGATGCTCCTTAACCACACGCTGACAGAGCTGGTTAACTGCATCCTTTTTAAAAAAAGTCTGCTGTAATTGCGACACGCATCTATGGGCACATGCACAGATACACTATTCCCCACTACCCCGATTTGAAACTCAACATATTGAGGTTTCTGTTATTCGTGTCAACCAAATCAAAATCAGTAGCACGTCAATGAAACAATCTTCCATTTGACTCACACTCGCAGTCACACATTCTCTGCCATTATTTACGGTTCATTCAAGGTATCTGATCATAATGTGTGTTCAGACATAGTGAAATGGAACCCTCTGCCATTTCAGCTACAGGAACAGTTATTTTTATCTGCTTTTAACATCATGAGTAGCAAAGGCTGATGAATATTAATTAGGGTTTGCACAAATAATTCAGAATGATTCCTTACTGTTTTGATAAATAGTCAATATGATGTTGATCCAGACATCAGGTCTGTAGTAGAGCATTTGCTCATTTCCAAGTTACAAATGAGTTCCTATCATTCTCACGGTTAATTTAGGCTGTCAACTTGTGACAAACTTTATTTGGTAACTTCATTCCTACATCTGCCGCTGTCAGTCCTGGGTTTTTGCAGGATCACATGGATCAGTAACTGTATCCCAAACATGACTAGTTGGTCCAGTGCAGTGTCAGAAATTAATGGGGGCTTGACCCAAAAATGCCATCAAAATGAACAAAAATGCCCCTCAAATTCAAGATGAGGGGTCAAAAAATGCCCCTAACTAAATCTATCACGGCTGTCGTGATTAAAGTAAAATGTGAAAAGCATCAGATTTATTTTTACGCATTTTTTGCAGCATTAAGAATTATAACAAATCTATTGCATTTCAGATATGTTTAAAAAAAACACCCTTGCAAAGGCAAAAAATGCGCCTGGAAATAAATTCCAGCTAGCAAATATTGCCCCCTTAATGGATGTTTTTTTTTGCTTTGAGTATGAGGGGTCAAGGGCTCTAATTTGTCCTCATATAACATTTTATCTAGTAAACCAAAATTGCAGTTGTGTCAGTGGATGAATAAATGGAGTGGGAAAACTTGTTTGCATTGTGTGGCTTCACTTCCATGGAATAGCGTGCAAGCTGTGAGATTTCCATGACTGTTAACAACGCAACAACCACCCAACAAAACATTTACAATATCTAATTTCAGCTCCTGGTCATCATAAACTACTTATTCCAAACACACACACACTAAATGAAAAATCTGTTTGACAATTAGAAATGCTTCTTTGAATTAGACATGTCTGCTGCAAGCTAATTGGTGCAACTCTTAAAAATAATGGATCTTTATTGGCATTGATGAAGAATGAAGAACTCTTAAAAGCCATGGAACCTTTTCAAAGCACAAAAACTTTAAACTGTCAAAATCTTTAAAAGAACCTTTAATCTGGAAAAGAAAAAAGTTATTTTAAGAACTGTTCGTTAAAAGGTTCTTTGGGTAAGAATTGGGTAAGTAATTCAATGTCACTTGCCTCTTCTTTGTAATTATTTGTGATATTTACTAGCAATTTTTGAGTGAAAATAGTTTTCAGTGTGTTTGCCTTTCTATTACTAACAGAAAGCAAAATGCTATAATACTTTTCCACATGACTTTTACTTTCTAAGTTTGCTTTTATTGTTACAGTGCTCATGTCGTCCCAAACCCGTAAGACCTTTGTTCATCTTTGGAACACAAATTAAGATATTTTAGATGAAATCAGAGGGTATCTGAAGCACACAACGGCAGCAACGTCATTAAATACATTGTTAAAATAGTCCATGTGACTACAGTGGTTCAACCTTAATGTTATGAAGCGACGAGAATACTTTTTGTTCACAAAAACAAAACAAAAATAATGACTTCATTCAACAATTTCTTCTCTTCCCTGTCAGTCTCCTATGCTGTTGACGTAGTGTATGCAGTGCAGCTCTTCCAGGTTCTATGTAATAATGAGTCGGCATTCTGGCGTAGAACACAGAAGCCTGCACTGTGCCTATTACGTCAAACAATGTAGGAGACTGACATAGAAGAGAAGAGAACAGAATTGTTGAATAAAGTCATTATTTTTGTTTTGTTTTTGTTTTTCTCGTCTCTTCATAACATTAAGGTTGAACCACTCACTGTCACATGGACTATTTTGACGATGTCTTTACTACCTTTCTCAAAAGGTGCAATGACGTTGCTGCTTATGCATGGTTCAGAAACCCTCGGATTTGTGTTTAGAAGATAAGAAGTTCTTATGGGTTTGGAACGACATGAGGGTGAGAACTTAATGACAGAAATTTCATTTTCACAACGTTTCGGTCTGATAAATTATTAGACTGAACTGTTAAATAATGTCAAAATAGTCCAGCTTATGATATCATCCATGTAGGAAAACTTATCAGCCAATGTCGATAATTAAAAAAAATGCCATATATTGGTCTTGACTATATAACGATCAACCACTAGTCCTAACCCTTTATGTGTGGGAGAAAATGTTTCCTCTTCCTTTAAACCACTGAAGTGGAGTGTTTGTTGGCCAGTCAGACTCACCATCTGGCACCTAAGCCTGCCTTCACCTACCGTTCACTGCCTGGAGACTCAAGTACATGCGTGTGTGTGAATAATATAACACTGGGCAGTGCATTAGCACTGAGGTCAAAAGTATGGCATCTTAAAAGGCTCACGGCATTAGTAAGCACAAAATATGGTTCAGAAAACAACACAGATCAAAACAAGAGCGAGCAAGCTTTGATCAGAGACATACACAAATATTTTAGTCATTACTTTTTTGTGGCCTGTGAATCATCTTCTCGGCCATGTTGTTTGGGCCTGAGATGGGTTTAGGGTCTTCAGGCCCCTGTTTGAGCGGTCACATGTGTTGATGTTGGCTCTGTCAGTGTGTGGGACTGTAAACAGTGTGTGTATGTTTATGCGTGTGTTTAATCCACCCCAAACAACATCCGGGGCTTAACATCTCACACTCAAGAACAGAGAGGATTCTGGTACCTGTTTCACAACGTGACCCAGACAAGTGTGACGACAAGGTCTCTCAAACCCTTAAAATGAAAAAATAAACAATGACATCACCTTATGATATTTTAAACCCTAATGCTCAAAATACTTAATTGTTTTGAGTAGGACAAACTTAAATTTAACAAATTAGTTCGGTTAAATTAACTGTTATGGGTATTTAGAACTTTCTTTTACTTTTGAGTTCACAGAACTGATATATTTTAAGTAAACTGAACTGTTTTATTGTTTTGAGTTGTTATACTAATATATGCAATATTTTGTTATGCTAATTTAGAAGAGTTTCTGTTAATGTGGGTTTTTAGAGAGTTACCATCATGATGACAAGTGGCGGATGCGGTTTGGTTTGAGAGCAGGTTACATGTTTTAAGTTGCTGTACCCAAGTTCTGTACTCGTGCTATACCACGCTATTGTTAACATGTTAGCAAATTGGCATTTTTTGAATTTTCTTATTAGGGTTTACAGTGAAGTAAATAACTCATTTGATTGGAAGACCTCAAAATAAAAAAGTTAATTAACTAAGTATTTTATGTTAATTGCTATCAAAGTGTATGAGTTAGCCAGCTCAGTACTTCAAGTTAGGAGCAATTTTCATGCATGAGTACTACAAACTTAAAACTTGATAGTTCTGCTTACTTAAAATTGGGAACAGCATAACTAAAAAAATTTGATGTAACTGATTACCTCAATTTTTTTAAAAGTTAGCCCAACTTATTTGGGTTTACAGTTTGGTAAAAAAAGCAAAAAAAAAATTCATTAAATTGTTAAACTTGGTAGTGATACACTGTATAATTATAATAGATAACTAATGTGGTTCGGATAACATAATATTTTGAGTTTCTGTTGATTAAATCAATTGCCTTTATTGTATTAACTCAAATTTTTAATTTCAATGAACTCTTTTTTAAGTTAAACCAACAATTCTTTTTTACAGTGTATGTGTAAGGTCTCATCACGAGTACTAGGCAATATTAGTACTGAACATAACCCGTCTGTGTTGCATGTCAGCACACACTGTCAAGAATCAATGGTAAACATACAAACAACAAAAATGAAGTCATACGTGTTCTCCATGTATAGCAACAAAACTCACAACTCTGTTGCTTTGGTTCTGCCGTCTATTTAAAACTAAACATACTGTGCGACACACGTACGCATTCATTAATATTGTTATGCCGGCAAACCTTACAGTCTCATACACACAAACACACACGCACACACACAAACTGTCCGGGAGCGCATTAACAGCTTGTAGCGGGTACGGGCAGAGGACGGCACGCTGGCACTCTGTTTGTCATATTTCTTGTGGGCCTCGCCATCTGCCGGGGTGGCATTTTCATGGCTGTTTACCCTGACTCCCGCCAAGGAATCATCTGCCACCGCATAATGCAGCCCGCAAAAAAAAGGGGGGATTAAGTTGGTAATGCAACTGAGACTATTGCTAATTTGGTGTAATTGGGAAGAAATGAAGATAAATGAGGGCGAGAGAAGGAGAGGCAATCAGTACGGCAGGCAGTA
>RJVU01059915.1:6317665-6347644 GCA_003731715.1 Anabarilius grahami
TCCCTCTTGCTCTCGACATGCTCAATATTTTACATAAAACAAAGCAGAGATCAGATGATGCCGTTTATGTGAGCTGAGAGGACGGAGAAGTGTCTCCGGTTACATTGGGATTATACTGGGACGGGGAGTCTGTTTTAGGGTGAATCTCACATAAAAACTGTCAAGAAATATCCAGGACATATTTCCAATTTCAAATATTACACTTGTTCGGGACATGTCGGAAAGGATAGTGAGTTTAGCTAGTGCTTCATGAGGGTACGGGTGAGAAAAAGAGATGAGCGAGTGAGACGGTCCTCAGTGGCAACACTAAAACAATCCAATCTGATTTAATAAGAGTGACAGTTGCTCTCTGATGACAGAAAAGCTCTTGAAAGTGTGATGGCAAAATGAAAGGATAGGTGAGAGACAAAGAAAAGAAGAAATAAAAGTGCTGACCGCTTTGGTAGTTAGGGATTTGCAACATACACAACTCTGAGTCCCGCAATCTCTGCATGCTCTCTCTCTCTCTCTCTCCCACACTCTCTCTCTCTCCCAGCACACACCTGGTTTTTGCTAACGCGGCAAATCACATGGCTGACAGATTCCCGAGCCTGTTTAAATAATGCATGGGATTTCTCTTTTAACTTGTCAGTCGCTCCACAAAAAAATATATCAGTTCTTTTCTGATGTCATTTGTGACAGTGATTCACCCTGACAGTTCTCCATTAGACCAATGAGTCCCTTTTCGTTCGCCAATTCTTCTACCGCCGCTCCGACAAGAAACACATGTTACTCCTTTTCCTTTTTTTCCTCTCTCGATCTCTTTCTTCTTGTTAACAGGGGTTTTCAGAGCTGTATTTATATTTAAAGACACAATTTCACAGGAACCCCCATTAACTCACTTCACCTTCTAGATTTGCTGCAACCGTATTAGCGCAAACATCGTTCTCTGCCTAACACACTCTGCAACCGAAACCGCACACCGACTGCGAGTCGCTGAACAAACTCCGGTGAGCTTTGTGCTACTGGATAAACTCCGGGGGGGGGGAAAGCAGACTGTGTTTTTCCATGCCAAATCTCTTTGGCCCCTGTCAAACACGTCGCTGTTGCGAGTCGTTTCGCTTTTTGATTCCATGCTCTTTTTTTCGCGCGCTCTGGCGGTGAGGGTGGGGTTAACGTTTGAGCGGACAGAGTGAGGAGGGAGATTGAAATCAAGCCTATCTGTACTGACTGCCTGCTGCAGATAGCTCAGGCTTTTTGTGGCACGATCCACACAGTGAAGGAAAAGCACAGATTAGCTGTTTCCCCTTTGAAGTTCTCCTTCAAAAAAAAAAGCAAAAGGCTCACCACCAAGATCGAGAGAGGAGGGGACCAAAAACACATCTTGCGGGAATGTAAAGAAACAAAAAAGGAACAGGAAAAAGCACCATCGGGACTTTGTTGCTGTACCCGAGCAAGCAGTGTCTTGGCGGCGCACAAGAGAGAGTGAGGCAAAGAGAGAGAGAGAGAGAGAGAGAGAGGTTAAAGTTGTCGGACGACTTCAGAGGATGTTTGTTTAACTTCAGGGATTCAAGGAAGCTAGATCAGATTCCAAGACACCCCCCTTCACCACCTCTCAACTCTCCAAAAAATGCACACCAATGACCAATCCACTGTAACTTGGGTGGTATGGCTTGCTTTTGATGACTGTAAAAGTTTGATCCAAAACTCAAATGTCTCTCTGGTTCCTCAAAGTTCCTAAGAACTTCACAGCTTTGGCTTGAAGAATCCAATTAAAAATAATGTTAAGCAGCGCCACACTGAATCTGCCCCCTCATCCGTTCAAATGCCTGTCATTCACAATGTTCTGTCTTTTGTGTATATTTTGTGAAATATATTTGTTTATTATAGACCTCATGTTGGAACTGTGTGGCTTTTAGTTCATCTACTGTATAGATCTGCATGATTCTGCATAAAACGAGAATCACAATTTTTTTGGTTTCAAATAGAGATCACGATTCTCCCAAGATTCTGAATATAAAACTAAACAAAATAACATGTAATTTACTAGAGGTTCTGACAAAATATTAATTGATGGACTCTAATTGCTGGAAAACAGTTTAATAATTTGAATGAATTTTAAAAAAATGGTTTTGAATGAATTCAATGACTAATTTAATAAATACTTGTTTCATTACTGGATGAATCAGTGTTTTTGAACAAATCTTTAGAATGAATGATTCAATAACAAATACATTTTTAACAGTCACTTGTCGCCACATAGTGGTGTAAAATGTAATTGATACAACCGTTATTTGAAGCGCCAAGTTCGTTTTTAAAAGGTGGTTTGCTATCGTAGACATCAGTGTTTATATCCTAACTTTAAACTTTTATCTCAGTACTTCGGTGATAATTTGGATATTTGTAACTCAGAAATAACTACTGTGTGGTTCAAAACTGCTCTCTCTGGCTCAGCGCGGCAGCACGAACACAGATTTGAATGCTCCGGTATGATTTTGTCAAAGGTTTAAAAGACGCGGGCGAATCGTTTTGTCCCCCCTTTCTCTTTGCTTCCTTTTCACTCTATACTGTACTATTCAAGTAAAGGTGAAAATGTCAAAAATCAAACTTTCCTTTAAGCCACCATAACATAACATCTCCAACATTCAAATAAAAAGCAGGTTTTCAAGGGCTAATCTATGTAAATAATTGTGCAATAATTATAAAATAATAATTTCAGACATAATTATTTATAACTGCCCAATTTACAGAATGATATTGTTTAAAGAATAACGTTTAGTGCAAAAATATTGGTAATTCTCATTTCACATTCATCGCATGCGATCTAAAGTTTCCACCGCATGAACTTTCCCCAGGAACTAGGGACTTTGGGGTTGTATTCGGTGTGTTTTGACCGCAGGAACCAGGGTCTAAATAAAGTTCCGGGTAAATTTCCCCCTCAGAAAGTCCCTGCTCACAAGGTAGTATTTTTTCAAAGTTCAGGAACTTTTGGGGGTGGGATTTGGGCGCTGAACATGCTGCTTGGTTGAGTTCACGCAGCATTTTGATTGGTTGACTCCACGCAGCATTTTATTTCAACCACCATTTTTATGTCTGTTGCAATGCGTGCAGTAAGAGTTGTTTGCTATTTGAATCAACATTGGAGTTTAAAAAACTGGAAAGACGTGCACAGTCCTATATCATCTTCACGGTACTTTAGACCGCGATGGAAATGTAGACCGCAACAGGTCTGGGGGGAAAAAAGTTCCTGGAAAAAATGGTTCCTGGGACAAACTGTGCCAGGTAATTTCGGTGGAAAAGCGGCTTTAGACATTCAGGTACAAGTCTAAAACAAAATTTCTTGCTGACTAACTTGTTTCGTTCTTAAATACATGACATTATGGAAGAAAAATGGTTGTAAATGGTAATTCACCCTGATTTGAAATTCAAAAAGCCATCAGAAAGAGTTAATCTAGCCCTGAAGTGTCAACCTTATCAGATCTGACACCACACAAACAAACGCCTATAGTGCTGGGTCTGTGCTTACTGTGTTTCACGGCCCAGGACTGTTGTTCACTCTGCACGCTGACATCCGCAAACAGGAGTGAAATTTGACTCTGTGTGATTCTCAGCTTCCATTGATGCAGTTCTCTCTATCTCTCTCATCATCAACATTAGCTCTATCGGCAGCCAGAGTACATTAGAGGATGTGTGATTGAGTGCGAGACAGACGTGTTCTCTCCACCCCTGGCACTGGTTCTTCCTCCTCTCTCCTGCTCTCTATTCTCTCGCCATCATCTTTCTGTCACTACACACACTCTGTTTCTCTCCACACGCTGCTGTACGCATGGACCGAATTCAAAGGTGATTTGTATTCACAGTCTCAAGTGCTGATCTACAGTAGGAACAGCTTTTTGGTAAGCCGTAGTTCTGTCATTGATTCCGACTGGATGAGCCACATCCAGGGGCGGACTGGCCATCTGGGCCGGCCTATTGCTAAAATATAATGAACGAATGATAGTACATTTACGTATTCCGTTGGCCCAGCCAAATGCTCACATTACTCAAAATTATTAATCTACTTGGCGTGCTCTGGCTTATTGCAGCAGTCTAACAGCGCTCATCAATGTCAAAATGTTTGAGATAGCCAATCAAATTAAAGAAGGCGGGTGTGACGAGCAGGGCGGGCGAGAGCCGTGAGGGAACGGCGCGAGGCTGGTGACGCAAGTGATAATGAGCATCACCTGCGAGGCGCGCCGGCCTCGAGTCCCTCACGGAGGAGCTCCGGAGGCATAAAAGGAGGAGCGACGACAGTGAAGGACGAGAGAGGACCAGGCCTGGACTTTACGTTATGTTTTATTATGTTTGTGTGGCCGGCAGACGTCCGCGAGGGTCTGCCGGCATTACTTTCGTTTTGCTCTTTGTTTATTTTATATTAAAGTTTTGTTGAATGTTCGCCGGTTCCCGCCTCCTTCCCGTATATACGAACTGTGTTACATTGGTGCCGAAACCCGGGAGGAAGGAAGGACATGCTGTCGGAGAGCCCTCTCTGCTGAGGGGGATCGCGGTGCTGCAGAGTTCAGGCAGCGTGGGAGTGAAGACCGCGAGAGGCTGCCCGAGGCGGTGGTACTGGAGCCTTGTGAAAGGTGGGACGGAGACCCGGATGCCGTGCTCCTGGGACGAGGTGGGGTGGCTGCCGTCCTGGAGGGAGCGGAGGAGTCGCCGCCGTCCGCCGTGGGCCGGAGCCTGCTGCCGTCCGCCATGAAGGGGAGGAGCAGGGGACGGGGGACTCGCTGCCGGCTGCCCTCAGCCGGAGGAGCCATCGCTGGCCGCCAGGAGGCGGTCGAGGATCGGGCCGTCCACCGAGCGTCCAGTGCCATCGCATGGCACCGCGAGGAAAAGCCTCTCGGCAGGCTGAGGGCCGAGCGGCAGTGTGTCTGGGAACCGGACCCAGAATTTTTTTTTTCCTCTCTCCCCTCTCTCGTCCTGTCGCTCCCCTTGCTTCCGTCTCCTTTCTCTCGTCTCGTCTGTCCTTACCCCCAGGTGCTGCGGCCGCCGAGACAGGCCCCGGGGGGGAGTAAGCGCAGTCGCGGGAGTACCCCCCGGCCTGCGAGGGGCGATGGGGGTATGTGGCGACCAGGGCGGGCGAGAGCCGTGAGAGAACGGCGCGAGGCCGGTGGCGCGAGAGATAATGAGCTCCACCTGGGAGGCGCGCCGGCCTCGAGTCTCTCACGGAGGAGCTCCGGGAGCATAAAAGGAGGAGCGACGACAGTGAAGGACGAGAGAGGACCAGGCCTGGACTTTATTTTATGTTTTATTATGTTTGTGTGGCCGGCAGACGTCCGCGAGGGTCTGCCGGCATTACTTTCGTTTTGTATTTGTTTATTTGATATTAAAGTTTTGTTGAATGTTCGCCGGTTCCCGCCTCCTTCTTCCCGTATTTACGAACTGTGTTACATTGGTGCCGAAACCCGGGAGGAAGGAGGGACATGCTGTCTGAGAGCCCTCGCTGCTGAGGGGGATCGCGGTGCTGCGGAGTTCGGGCAGCGCGGGAGTGAAGACCGCGAGAGGCTGCCCGAGGCGGTGGTACTGGAGCCTTGTGAAAGGTGGGACGGAGACCCGGATGCCGTGCTCCTGGGACGAGGTGGGGTGGCTGCCGTCCTGGAGGGAGCGGAGGAGTCGCCGCCGTCCGCCGTGGGCCGGAGCCTGCTACCGTCTGCAATGAAGGGGAGGAGCAGGGGACGGGGGACTCGCTGCCGGCTGCCCTCAGCCGGAGGAGCCATCGCCGGCCGCCAGGAGGCGGTCGAGGATCGGGCCGTCCACCGAGCGTCCAGTGCCATCGCATGGCACCGCGAGGAAAAGCCTCTCGGCAGGCTGAGGACCGAGCGGCAGTGTGTCTGGGAACCGGACCCAGAATTATTTTTTTTTTTCTTTTTCCTCTCTCCCCTCTCTCGTCCTGTCGCTCCCCTTGCTTCCGTCTCCTTTCTCACGTCTCGTCTGTCCTTACTCCCAGGTGCTGCGGCCGCCGAGACAGGCCCCGGGGAGGAGTAAGCGCAGTCGCGGGAATACCCCCCGGCCTGCGAGGGGCGATGGGGGTATGTGGCGACCAGGGCAGGCGAGAGCCGTGAGGGAACGGCGCGAGGCCGGTGGCGCGAGAGTTAACGAGCTCCACCTGGGAGGCGCACCGGCCTTGAGTCTCTCACGGAGGTGCTCCGGGGGCATAAAAGGAGGAGCGACGACAGTGAAGGACGAGAGAGGACCAGGCCTGGATTTTACGTTATGTTTTATTATGTTTGTGTGGCCGGCAGACGTCCGCGAGGGTCTGCCGGCATTACTTTCGTTTTGTTCTTTGTTTATTTTATATTAAAGTTTTGTTGAATGTTCGCCGGTTCCCGCCTCCTTCCCGTATATACGAACTGTGTTACAGCGGGGTTTACTATTAACTTGTGATTGCACATAATTAGATTTTTAATTTACTTAAACTACATTAAAACTCTGTAAACTGTCCTAAAACATTTTGTTGATTAGTCTGGACAGTCCCACCTACAGCGAAATCTAATTGGTCCAAATCTTAAATGTATATTACATTATATTATATCATCTTTTGAATTTAGTGACTATTATTTACTATAATGTTTAATAATACATATATTGTGGACATGAAAAACATCAGAAAACAAAACACAATACCTTATATGGTAAGAATATGTCACATATTCACACACGTTTTTTCCCTTTTTTGTTTCATGTTTAAACATTTGAATACACAATTTTAAAACCTTTGCAAACTGATATGATGAGTGAATTGCTGGTATTAATATCTCCCTCTACATATTCACACACACGCACTGTGTTTCTGTTCGTGTGTGTGTGTGTGTGTGTGTGTAAGCGTTATTGGTCTTGGCAATAACAACGGATGGCATTTGTGTCTGTGCTCGCAGTTGTTGCCTGTGATAATAAAGAATGACATTTTACTGTGTGTGTGTGTGTGTGTGGTGATGGTAACATCACAATCTAAATGCACAGTCAGGTGGGGAACATTAAAGACGTCATTAGCCTCAATAAAGCTCAGCAGAAAAGAGAGGGCTGCGTGGGTAAGAACCCATTACCTCAGGTCACGTGCCTGTGTGTGCGCGCGTGTTGAAGTGATTAGATTGTTGAACGCTTCCTAACAGTGCTCTTTATTTTCATATTGTGAATATCTATGGCCTGCGCTGGTAAGTGATTCAAAGCTAGTGAGACATAAACTGGTCAAAGCTAATGGCTGTGTACCCCTGCACATCAGAAATGTGTTCTGCTGTTGCAATGGATTTGATGTGTTTGATTACCAGGTGAGGAGCTCAATAGTGATTCTGCTGAACTATGGCAGGTGCAATAACTCATACTCATACATAATTGTTTGTGAGAACACAGCAAATCTAGAAACTAGAATAGTGAAAACTACAATTGATAGGCTTCAAAAAGTCAAACGTGCATTTGATCATACTATTATTAAAGTTTTGCTTGTTTTATAATAATAACATAAAAGTGCATGGGGAATGGGAATTGACAACTCCATGATTCCAATTATGATTTTTCTTAACGATTCTTTTTTAGCTATGTTTTTGAAGAAGAAATATTATTTTATTTTAGTTAGTTTTATTTTTTTGAAAACCAGTCAAATAATCAATAATAAATTTCACTAATTTATTTAATTCAACTTTTGGTTAATATATAATTTTGTACACACTTTTTGTGTTTTTGGCTGCATTTATTTAAAAAGGTGAAATTACTGTTTTCTATTTGAATATATTTTAAAATGTAATTTATTCATGTGATGCAAAGCTGAATTTTCAGCATCATTACTGCAGTCTTCAGTGTCACATGATCCTTCAGAAATCAATCTAAAATGCTGATTTGCTGCTCAAGAAACATTTCTTTTTTATTATTATACAATACCAGTCAAAAGTTTGGACAAGGTAAGATTTTAAATGTTTTTAAAAGAAGTTTCGTCTGCTCACCAAGGCTGCATTTAATTATTAAAATTTAAAATAACTGTGTACTATTTAAATATATTTGACAAAGTAATTTATTCCTGTGATGCAAAGCTGAATTTTCAGCATCATTACTCCAATGATCCTTCAGAAATCATTCTAATATGCTGATTTGCTGCTCAAGAAACAGTTATGATTATTATCAGTGTTGAAAACTGTTTTTTTACTCTTTTTTTTCAGGATTCCTTTATGAATAGAAAGTTCAAAAGAACAGCATTTATCTGAAATACAAAGCTTCTGTAGCATTATACACTACCGTTCAAAAGTTTGGGGTCAGTAAGAATTTTTATTTTTATTTTTTTGAAAAGAAATTAAAGAAATTAATACTTTTATTCTGTAAGGATGCATTAAATCGATCAAAAGTGACAGTATAAACATTTATAATGTTACAAAAGATTATATTTCAAATAAATGCTGTTCTTTTGAACTTTCTATTCATCAAAGAATCTTGAAAAATAAAAAATATTTAATATTTAATTTATTTATAATCTTAAACAATAAATGTTTCTTGAGCATCAAATCATCATATTAGATTGATTTCTGAAGGATCATGTGACACTGAAGACTGGAGTAATGATGCTGAAAACTCAGCTTTGATCACAGGAATAAATTACTTTATAAAATATATTCAAACAGAAAACAGTTATTTTAAATTGTAATAATATTTCACAATATTACTGGTTTTACTGTATTTTTAATTAAATAAATGCAGCCTATGTGAGCAGATGAAACTTCTTTTAAAAACATTAAAAATCTTACCGTGTCCAAATTTTTGAACGGTAGTGTATATGAACTTTAAAAAAACAAAGTTGTGTTGCTTAATATTTTTGTGGAAACAAAGATACATTTTGTTCAGGACTATATGATGAATAGAAAGTAAAAAAAGAAAACAGTATTTATTTGAATTAGATATATTTTGTCAAATTATAAATGTCTTTACAGTCACTTTTGATTAATTTAATGTGTCAATGAATAAAAGTTTTTATTTATTTTTTAAAATCTTACAGACCCCAAGGTTTTGAACGNATATATATATATGTTAGGGGTGTGACGAGACAGTTGGCTCACAAGACGAGACACGAGATTGAATTCACAAGAATGAGACAAGATTTTTACAGAGTGTTTTTAAGAAATGCTCAATGATGAAATACATGACTAGAATAATAGTCTGCAGGTGCACTCTGAAAAGTTTTAACTAATCATCTTGTAATGGATGTCATTTCAGTTCTACTTTGTGAGTATAAATTATCATATGCAGTAAAAGACAACAATACTCAAGCACTGTAAAAGGTTTTGCCAAAAATTCAACTGACTGGCTTCTCTCCTGTATGATTTCATATGAGTCTCTTCAGACTTTAGAACTGTAAATGAGCTTCTACAACTTTTGACCTCCCAACTGAACTCCTTTCCACAAATTGATCATAGAAATAAAAACAGTATAAATGAAAATGAATAGCAGTTTTCTCTTAGTCTTATTAAGTGCAAACAATAAGTGCAACCATAATCAAAGTACTCTCTCAATATTCAAAGTGCAAATAGAGACCAAATTTTTCTTCAAGCACGATTCAGAGCTAAGAGATGTTACAGCTATACACAGCCCAGCCTAAGATAGCTTTCATATTGGGAGATATTTGCATGCATCAGGGAGCTGCTTTTAAAATGCAGGGTATGTGTGTTCGCGTTTTACTTTCACTTTCGATTTCCGGATCGCGTGTATTCTGTGTATGGGGAGCGGCGGTGCTAAGCGTGAATTCTACAAGATAAGACATTTGTCAGACGCTTAAGCTCTGTTGTGCAACAAATCCTCGGCCATGGCCTTGTCAGTCATCTCACCTTACTCTCGTCATGTGAACAGTGAACTCTGATTCCTGCTGCACTATCTACAACTCTGAAGCTTGTGTTGGATGAGCTGAATGGAAGTGAATTCAACTCTAAAAAATAAAACATTGGTTCAACAAAAAAAAATATGTTAACGTTTTCCACTAGAATTTTTTACTTAAGCCAATTGGGAGAATTACATTAATTCAAAGCAATATTTTGAGTTGATCCAACATAATGTTTTAAGTAAGGTGAAGAAGTTTTTTTGCCACAATAAAAACACATTTCTAAGTAACATGAACTTAATAATTGTCAACATGAATGCAACTATTTAAGTTGATCCAACATAATGTTTTAAGTAAGAAAAAAACGCATTTCTAAGTAACATGAACTTACCAAGCACCGCTTGTCACCATGATGGTAAATCTCCAAAAACCCACATTAACAGAAACTCTTCTAAATTAGCATAACAAAACACTAATTACTGC
This sequence comes from Anabarilius grahami, assembly GCA_003731715.1. Classification (NCBI taxonomy): domain Eukaryota; kingdom Metazoa; phylum Chordata; class Actinopteri; order Cypriniformes; family Xenocyprididae; genus Anabarilius; species Anabarilius grahami. The sequence continues at coordinate 6,327,963 of RJVU01059915.1, forward strand.
TAAATCTCCCTTACCATTAATCTTGTGCAAAAAACATTATATAACACTTAATTTTAGCATTTACTCTCCCTTTCAAGTGCCATGGGCAAAGCATGATGGGAAATATAAATCCAAGCCCAGTTTCACTTAACTTAAGTTCGTCTAAATTAAAAGAAACGTTTACACGTCATCAGATTGTATTTTACATTAACAGAACTTAAAATTAAATACATTTTTGATTGACTGAAAATGTTAAACTATGACAAGTCATGATAGTACATCGAATCAATAGGCATGATTTGTGTGTCATCCAAGCTCAATAAAATAACAATTACAAGTAAAAAGTCTAACAGCATTTCAGAACTTGATTTTTTATTTCACAACAATATATATATTTAAGTAATGACTAAAGGTCCCCTGAATTAGTTTTTAGAGTGTGGTTATTATTTCTATAAAAAGCAAAATGATAGTGAAGGCGTAATGTAAATTTAGTGGTGGCATGTTCTATCCTAATTTCACCCTTCATCATAGCAATATCGCGAGACAGCTTTTCACCTTGACGAGAAATCTCGTCTCATGGCATGAGATCTCGTCACACCCCTAATATATATATATATATATAGATATATGTGTGTGTGTGTGTGTGTTCTTGTTTATATTACATCGTGGGGACCAAATGGCCCCACGATGTAATAAAAACCTGAGTTCACCTACATTGTGGGGACCAGCCAGCGGTCCCCACGAGGGAAATGGATTAATAAACATACTAAATTATGTTTTTTTGAAAATGTAAAAATGCAGAATGTTTCCTGTGATGGTTAGGTTTAGGGGTAGTGGTAGTGTAGGGGGATAGAATATACAGTTTGTACAGTATAAAAACCATTACGCCTATGGAGAGTCCCCACTAAGATAGCAAAACAAACCTGTGTGTGTGTGCGTGTGTGACTCTGACCTGCACTGGAGTTCAGCTCCTCGTTCTCTGACTCTGTACCGTTCTGGCTTCCTGCTCCGTGAATGTTGTTCATGGCCATCAGTTTCATTTTCTGGAGTTTCATTGCTTCAGCCATGGCTGCTGCTGTCAATCCTGTGAAGCACACAAAGACACACACACACACGGAGGTAAGTGTACCTGGTAACATACTTTACACCTGGTACTAACATCCGTCTCGGGAGATCCGATCTCAAATAAACAGCCGACACAAATCGCTGTTCACCTGGTATTTACATGCGTCTCAAATGCATCTCGTGATCAGATTTCATGAAAGACAAACCCTCTGATGTGCTTCCTCAGTGTGTTAATAAATGTTGATAAAGCACATAAGTTGGGAACCCATCCATATTGAAAATCCGTAGTTTTGCACATCCCTAATCAGTACTGGTCGTGACTGCCGCCCACCGGCAGAATGTGGCCCTCTGGAAGAGGAGGGAGGGATCTACTCCCAGAAGGCCTTCTGCTCGTGGTCCTGTGCTAGTGTGAGAGAGTGTGTGTGTGTCCCACGAGGATTTCCCAGTGTTACTCACTGTCTCACACACATTTCCAGAACTGTACCCTCCGCTCATCAAGGGCTCCTCAGCCCTGGAAGCCATCATCACTCAGCCCAATTAAGCCCCTAATTAATTCAATTAAACAACGGAGGGACACATTAAGTAATTCATTAAGTGACGATGCGATGCCTTCTCGCACTCCGCTCTCGAAATTTCCCCACAAATCAGGTTGGGAGGAAGTGATGGCCCACGTACTGTGTCTTTTTCCCCAGGTTCAGACAATGGATGTCACCTTGATCTAATTCATTAAAAATTTAGCCTCCAACGGAATACGTGAACTAGCGCAGAAAAGAAGGCCGGAGAAAATTCCTTTATCCTCTGTTTCACATGTTCGGCATGGATTTGGAAGCACAGGGCACTTCTGCTCCCCAGAGGGCCGTGAGCTCCACTGATGAGCTCTTACGGGTGAAAATGAACAACGACACGGCTGGTTTTTGCTTTCTGCGACAGCCGGCAAGCCAAATAAACTGGCAAATTATTCATACTTTGAAAAATACAAGTTGTGGATATGCTGAACTTGGGGGTAGTTGGGGATATAAATGAATCTACTTCTTGGCTTGTATTTAAACAAAAAGGCAAGCATCTGAGTATTTTTATTCAGCCAGCCATGCCTACAGTAAAGTAATAATAATAATAATAATAATAATAAATAAATAAAAAAGTTTATTGAAAAAGTTGATTTTATACTTTAAGTGACNTGGATTTCAACAATTGTCAGTTCATTTTTTGAATAAAAATATTAATTATTATTAGATTTCATTTAATAAATAAATAAATAATCTATAACAAATACAAACAACATAATAGCTAATATACTATCACTTTTGATCAATCTAATGACCTTGCTGAAGTTTGTTTATTTTAAAAATATCTTACAAACCCCAAACTTTTAAAAGGTAGTGTATATAATAAAATATTTTAATATTTTAATTAAGAAACTAAGTGTGTGTGTGTGTACAGTTTTTTTAAACAGTTCAATATTTAACAGTTAAATCAACTATAATATTAGCAATATTTTTATTGATGGTTATAATATTTATATTTATAATAGTCAATTATTAAGTTATAATACATTACAATTTATATAATGATAAACAGTAATATAATGATAAACTATTTTATAATATAATATTATAAATTATTATGGGTAACTTTTAGCATGATAAAATTACACAAAACATAATGAATGTTTAGAAGTTTTAGAATGACAGTATTCTAAATATTTTATTAAGGCACTACATGTAATGACAGATTAAAGATGAATAAAGCAAACAACGGTTTTAATGCTTAGGGTACGTTTACCCGACAACAATGTACTAAAAACAGAGACGTTTTTCCTTTGAATTCTTTTTGCGTAAAGACGACAACGTTGTCAAAACGATCTCCGTTCACACGGATCATTGAAAACTATTAAAAACGCTGTATTATTCATGCCAGGCCAGTAGTTGGCGATGTCACTTTGTAAAGAAACACTATGCGCCTGACGTCACCGTTTTCACAAATTCACATTTTTGTAGTTTACACAGACTATAACGAAATCGTTTTCAAAATCTTGCACTTTGAAACCCGTTTTCAAAAGTTTGCGTTTTCAGGCCCACAAAACGCAGTTGTCGTGTTAAAAGAACGGACAAAAAAAAGTTTTTAGTTGAAAGCGGTGTGGTGTAAACGGCTCTTTAGTTGTAACATTTTGTAGAAGAGCCCTTCAGAGTTTTTTTCTGTGCTGAAGTGGTGGAGAGGCATCATATCATTTCCTGTGAGGTCCAAATAAATCATGCAAACTAAACACGCACGTTTATACAGAATACAAAGAGTAGAAAACTAAAGAAAGGGGGAAAAAGCACTCACAATTGGTGCATTGTCTTAGCACACACACTATAAGGCCCCCTCCCGCCTCCCGATACTATGTCAAGGAGAAGCCCCGAGATCAAACGGCGTACGTAACAGTAATTGATGTTTGAGAAAAGTCGCGACCCGCGGAAATGGGAGCCGGCGGATGAAAGGCGAGTGCCGTTTTGCAGGGGTGGACAAACAGATTGCTTATTGTTTGCCTTTCATATGGCCCTTCAGATCTACAAGTCTCTCTGCTTCAAACTCCCGCTTTGAACACTCAAGGTATCACCCCCCTGCCGCATGAATGGAGGGCGCTCGGGCACGTCCTGAGGAGGGGAGAACACATCTATCCTCCTTTCCTCGCCCAATACTCCCTCGTTCTCAAGATCTGACAGGTCCATCTCAGTCGCTAATGGTTCACCTGGTTTGGAAGTGAGGAGGTGAGCCGACGGGGTGGACGAGGGCTTTTGTAGTCTTGAGGGGGGTCAGGTACGGGCCAGTCTGGATTCCTCTGCGATGACGTGCCTGAATTGGCCCTTTTTCATACCTAGACAACAATGTCCCATTTAATTAAAGAGTGGTATGAGAAAAGGTAGATTCCAAAGCAAAGGAAAAATTGATCCAAAGGAGCTTCTTTTGATCTCAGAGTCAGTGAGCGTTACATCAATGGATTCTTTTCAGCGTTCAGAGGCTCTCTGTTTCACTGCGTTTAACTTTCCTGTCTTTACCACGGTAATGAAACCTTAAAGACCCAAGTAAAAGACATGGAGGCACAAGCACCTGAGATTGCGGCCTTGGATTCTGTTACAGGTCAGCGAATATCGGGCATGTCGACGTACCTTATTTTTGGCTCATTTATAGGCTGAAATGGCTTCAGATGAGAAATATACAATGGTTTGCAGCTCAGATTTGAAAGCCTTTTTTGGTTTTATAAAATGTTTATAAAATGTTTTATACACACTTCATTTCAAGGCTGTTGCTACATTGTGTGTTTTACCATGGAACGCTTTGTTGACTTGACCAATCAAAAGCCAGGACTGAAGCTATCCGTATAGTGTCAGCAGGCCTTTCTGAGTGAAGGATTTCTGTCAATATAATGGTGATGTTGAAGAAAAATTCAAGAACTTTTCACAAATAGTTTGCTTGTTAAAGGCAGAATAAAATTTCAAATGGCACACTCTAAAAAAATTTGGGTTATTTCAACCGAAATTTGGGTCAAATATGGAAAGACCCAACCACTGGGTTAAAAATTTCATCACACTTTAGATTAGGGTCCAATTCTCACCTTTAACTGATTATTAATTAAGACTTTTGCCTTAATGAAATCCTAATTACAGCTTATTAATAGTTAGTTGTAAAAGGGTTAGTTCACCCAAAAATGAGACGTAAACGTAAGACCTTCGTTAATCTTCGGAACACAATTTAAGATATTTTAGTCGAAATCCGATGGCTCCGTGAGGCCTGCATAGGGAGCAAGATCCATTAATGTACTAAAAACACATCTAAATCAGTTCATGGAGTACAGTGGTTCAATATTAATATTATAAAGCGATGAGAATATTTTTGGTAAAAAAACTAAATAACGACTTATTTAGTGATGGCCGATTTTAAAACACTGCTTCAGGAAGCTTCGGAGCATAATGAATCAGTGTGTCGAATCATGATTCGGATCGCGTGTCAAACAGCGAAACTGCTGAAATCACGTGACTTTCGCGCTCCGAACCGCTGATTCGATACACTGATTCATTATGCTCCGATGCTTTCTGAAGCAGTGTTTTGAAATCGGCTATTAAGTCGTTATTTTGTTTTTTTTTGGCGCACCAAAAATATTCTTGTTGCTTTATAATATTAATATTGAACCACTGTACTCACATGAACTGATTTAAATATGTTTTTAGTACATTAATGGATCTTGAGAGAGGAAATGTCATTGCTCCCTATGCAGGCCTCACGGAGCCATCGGATTTCAACAAAAATATCTTGATTTGTGTTCCGAAGATGAACGAAGGTCTTACGGGTGTGGAACGGCATGAGGGTAAGTAATAAATGACAGAATTTTCATTTTTGGGTGAACTAACCCTTTAAGTTTAGGTATTGGGTAAAATTATGGGATGTAGAATATGGTGGTCATGCATAATAAGGCATTAATATGTGCTTTATAAGAAGTAATAAACAGCCAATAGCATAGTAATATGCACGCTAATAAGCAAGTTCATAGTGAGAATTGGACCCTAAACTAAAGTGATACCAAAAATGTAATATAAAAATTTAACCCAACTGTTGGGTTTGTTCATTTTTGACCCAAATTTGAGTTGAAACAACTCAGCATTTTTTAGAGTGCACAATAATAGAAATAAATTTGGGTTGTTACACTTGAGCTAGAGAAATAAAATAAAATTCAACAAACTGCTTGTTACAGATTTGTAACAAAACTATTGTGCAAATGTACATTGGAGCTACATATATTAAATAAATAAATATTATTATTTATCCCAAGAAATATTTATTCCAGTACAACCAAACATGCTAATACAACCCAATTCCACTTGATCCTCACATACGAAGTGCTCCTGTGATTGTATGTCTACGAACATACAAAGGGGAATAGAGCAAAAAAAGAAAAGAAAAAAAAAGAATAGCAGGAAGAGATAGAAATAGAGACCAAACAACACACACAACACAGATTGCCTGTGAGAACAAGCCCAGAGAGATCATGTTTTCCACAAAGAGGGTCAGTCAAGCACTCCCCCCGTTCCATGCAACCGGACGCATTATTGCATTTTGCATTTCTCCTTTTCAGACGAAACATGGATAAAAAAAAGAAAGGAACAGTGTCTTTTCTTTGCTTTGACAGAGCGTCTCGGGAAAAAGTATCAGATTTGTGCACAAGAAGGGGGAAAAAAACAGGCAGAGCATCTCCTTTGATTCACTGAAGAGTAAATATTACTGTCCGATTTCACGTTGAACAGTAAACCGAGAAAGGACAAAAAGGTAGAAGAAGGGAGGGCAGAGAGAGATGGGGGCGGTATACTGTATTTAATTCACCTTTGGAATTTCCGAACGGCGGAACAAGGGATGAGATGAACGCCTGACAAAGGCATATGGCCGGCGGGCGAAACCGGACTCTGGTGCTTTTCATCGCTCAACGGTGAGAAAGAGAGAGAGAGAGAAATGGGGCGCGATGGAAGTTGTAAATAAAAGCCCAAATGAATGCTGAGATTTCCGCCTCATGACCCCACTGTTTGTGTGTAACCCACTGGAGGACTGATACAACTAAATCTAGGTTGTGTGTTAGTTTCCACCAACCAGAGTTGACTGTTTTTGTTGGATCCAAACGGCTCAAATGAATCAAAACTATTGAAAGACTGACAGTTTCGAATCATTTCAAAGGAAAGATTCTTAGAAACAAATCAAGTCTTTACAAAACGATGGTCGGAATTTGAAAGTGCCAGAAGGTGTGCCTAAAATACTAGGGTTTGGGAATCTATTTTTAAAAATACCAGACATAAATGACTTTTGACATTCTATTAACAATTTGTGAACGAAATAATTTTTGCGCCAATGTGAATCAAAAGAGTAAACCACTAGCGTTTTTGTTGGATATGAACAGCTCAAATGAAGCTAAACTATTAATTAAGTCAGTTTAGAGTCATTTCAAAGAAAAAGCTAAGATTCTGAGAAACAAATGAGTCTTAATATAACGATGGTCTCATCTGGATACGAAAGTGCCAGAAGGTGCTTCTAAAAAACTATACTCTAAAAAAAATAAAAAATAAATGCAATTGGGATGTTTGAACCCAGCGGTTGGGTTAAATGTTTGCCCAAGCTGCCGGCTAGTTTTATTTAACTCAACTATTGTATAAAAATTACTGTAATGCTTGTTTAAAATGAAGCCAAAGTATGTTGGAAATGAATATGTTTAATACATGAACATGTATTAATAAGTTTAATGAATAATAAACAATAAACATTTCTTAAAATGCTTATTAATAAATGTTCACCTTTTGATTATTATTGTTGCATCTAATAATTATGTGTCTGATTTTTAATTTCCAACCTATTTTGGGTTCATTTTAAGCCAGCCATCTATACATTTTTAAACAATAGTTGAGTTAAATAAAACTACCCAGCACTTTGGGCAAACATTTAACCTAACCGCTGGGTTAAAACAACCAAATCTATGGGTTTGTCCATTTTTAACCCAACTTGGGTTGTTTTTAACCCAGCATTTTTTAGAGTGTAGGGTTTGAGAATCTATTTTTAACAAACCCCAGACATAAATGACTTTCAACATTGTATTTTGTTAACATTTCAAGAAATAACTTTCCAACCAATGTGAACAGAACACAAGTCTGTATTCCCTTACAAATAACGACAGTGACCAAAGTAATATCAAAGATGGCGACGTCCATAAAACTGAAAAGCTTCACCACATTTGACACGAAAAGAGTCCAGTCAAGCCGTGAGTTCATCCATCAAATCTTCATTACCCGACAGCAGCTTTATATCTGGGTGAAGAGTGGAGCATTTGAGTCGAGTGCAGAACACAAAACTGAGTGGAGCAGCCCTGTGTGTGAATGTAACTGGACTCAAACACAGGACTGCAACAGTATTCAGTTGCTGTGTGAAAGTGGCCTTAGTAAAACACTAGTGCTGGCACTGACCCGACCAGTGTTGTCTGATTTGCAAACAAATGACTCTTGAGGTGATTCTTTGAATGAACAAAGCCCATGATTTATTGATTATATTGGTCTCAATCGTTCATGATAAACAACAAACAAGTTTATTTTGAGCTTTATAACTTGTGCTTGTTCTTGTGAAAAGTGAACAGGTCTGCCTGGGGTCGAGGGGTCTCCCTGATCCTGAGTCAGCTCTAGTGGGCCGAAACACTCTGTCTGTGAGCCCAATATGAGCAAGACTGTAATTACTTTTAATGAAGGCAGATGCTGATGTGGAGTTCTGCCATTATTGGAGCAGAGAAAAGATGATACACACACACAGCGTGGGAATGAGGGCATTGATGGCCATACCCAAAGGACGGGCAGAGGATTGTTGTGGACAAAAGAAAAGGAAGAACAGAAAGAGAGATTTAATGTAACACCATGGAACCGACCAATGACGCGTCACAACAGCTTGAAGCTGTCTACACTGAAGAATTGAAGAAACACTTTGTCGAAACAGATAAATCAACCGTAAATGTAAAATCAAAATTTACATCACTTTATTTTCTAAGGAAATTTTAATAGCATTTTACTTTACTTTTAGGTTCGAATCATATTTTCAACTGCTATGATTTGGGATGCACTTCTAATCTATTATGCGAATTGGGACACAGATGTGCTTCAGACGTGACATGAAATACAGGACAGAGATGTCTAATTTAGTCTTTGTGGGTATCTGCAAAACTCACATTACGTCATAGACATTACAAATCATAGACATTACGAGAAGACCTAATATATGACCATGTGTTTTACATTTTAATTTGACCTCTGGATGCCCAGAGGAATACAGTCCAAGGCACAAGTAGCCTTTTTTTCCTGTTCGGCATAAAAGTGCCGACAAAACAGACAAATTGGGCCATAACATCAGCCTCAGCACTCCTCATTTGCGCTACATTACATTTAAAAACATTAATATAATCCCTCCTCGTAATTTCTGAGGCAATTAAAGGTAAAAGCGGACCAATTTACCACCCGCTATATACCAACCCAGTTTAATGTCTAATAACAGTGCCTTTAATTGTAGTATTGTGTGTTTTTTTGGCATTAATAGATGCTGAGGTCCTAGTGGCCACTAGACACAGGTGTTAATTATCCAGTGAGGCAGTGGCAGCTTGCAGTTTTATATTGCATCAAGGTAAAATTACAGCACATTATTCTCCTATCAAACAGAAATAAGCTGTTAATTAACTCCCTGCTGTAGTAATCGCTTCTTTATTTATTTATTTGTTATATTATTCGTGCAAGGCCCACATCTAGTTTCCAGTTCAGAGAGTTAAAAGTTACGGACTTAAAAGTTACTCAATGCACTAATATAGTGGCCTAGAGGTCACATTTTATGCTGATCTGATGTCAGTTTTGCAATGTTTCATATATTATTTACAGCATTCATGCAGCTGATTTCAGATCAGCATTTAAGGAGGCTTCTACGTGGAGAGTTATTTGTGGGTACACACCTAGGAGACCAAATCTGAAGTGTATTCTTATTTTGCTAAGATTTGCTCCAGATCATCATCTTGTGTTGTTCCTGGAACAATATTTCTAATCAGACAAATATAGTCTTGACCATATACCTAACCCTAACCATTCAATCATGAGAATGTAGTACAAGCATTGAAACATTTGGTTTAAACATCTTAATCATTATTTTCAAAACTGTTTTCAAAAGTTTTTTTTTTTTTTTGTACACGATAAAACACNTTGTTTTGTTTTTTAATTTATTATATATAAAAAATAAAAATAAAAGATTATGCCAAACTGCTAAATAAGTTTACTTATTACTAAATAAGTTAGTTATTTAAATGCACAACACTACTGTTTTCTGCATGGTTACACCCATGACAGTGGAGTTGAAATACAAAAGTTATTTTGGTCCCACTTTATATTAAGTGGCCTTAACTACTATGTACTTACATCAAAAAATAAGTACAATGTACTTATTGGGTTCATATTGAATTGCAAAACATTTTTGCTGCTGTTGAGTTGGGATACGGGTAAGGTTAGGGAAAGCTTTGGTGGTATGGGTAGGTTTAAGGGTAGGGGTAAGGTGTAAGGATGGGTCAACAGTGTAATTATAAATGTAATTACAGAAATTACAGATGTAATTACATGCAGGCGTTTTTAAAAATATAAGTACAACGTAAAAACATGTATGTACACAGTAAGTGCATTGTATCAAATTATTAATTTAAATGTAAGTACATAGTAGTTAAGGCCACTTAATATAAAGTGGGACTGTTATTTTAAATATGAAATATATTTCAAAACACCTTTTCTTTTTGGAAAAAAATAAATAAATAAATAAAATATTATGCTCTTTATCACGAGCCTGGGACTATAGGTGATTTGATGAGAATTTTTTTTTACAAAAAATATCATGATACATTTGAAAAATGTCCATCATAGTCTAAGTCACTGTACAGTTTCCAGTGTTTAGTTTTAAATTGGGTCGGAAAGAAAGAAAGAAAGAAAGAAAGAAAGAAAGAAAGAAAGAAAGAAAGAAAGAAAGAAAGAAAGAAAGAAAGAAAGAAAGAAAGAAAGAAAGAAAGAAAGAAAGAAAGAAAGAAAGAAAGAAAGAAAGAAAGAAAGAAAGAAAGAAAGAAAGAAAGAAAGAAAGAAAGAAAGAAAGAAAGAAAGAAAGAAAGAAAGAAAGAAAGAAAGAAAGAAAGAAAGAAAGAAAGAAAGAAAGAAAGAAAGAAAGAAAGAAAGAAAGAAAGAAAGAAAGAAAGAAAGAAAGAAAGAAAGAAAGAAAGAAAGAAAGAAAGAAAGAAAGAAAGAAAGAAAGAAAGAAAGAAAGAAAGAAAGAAAGAAAGAAAGAAAGAAAGAAAGAAAGAAAGAAAGAAAGAAAGAAAGAAAGAAAGAAAGCTAACCCAAATACACACCAGCACTCAGTAAAACACAAATGCGAACATGCATTAGTCTGGCAGTTGTGGCCTAATGGTTAGAGAGTCAGACTTGTAACCCGAAGGTCATATGTTCGAGTCTCAGTACCGGCAGGAAACGTAGGTGGGGGAGTGAATGAACAGCGCTCTCTTCCACTCTCATTACCCACAGGGGCCCTTGAGCACCTAACCCCCAATCACTCCCCGGGTGCTGCAGCAAAAATATATATAATAATAATAATAATAATATATATATACAGTCAAACCAAAATTTATTCAGACACCTTGAACATTTCATTCATTAATACAGTTTATTCACTATAGTTTAAAAAATGTAAATAAAAATATGACAAGATCTCAGAGTTAAACTGTGTCAAAAAAAAATAATCTTAATTATGTCAGATAACACTTAAGCAAAACATGGTCAGGTCAAAGTGTCTGAATAATTTTTGGTTCCAAATTTTTATCAGTTTTACTGGTAGTCCACTGTATGAAGAATTTTGGGGTGTAATATGTCACAGTTGTTTTACATATAAACATATATAATATATAAGCGGCCTACATATATTCACCTTTAGCAAAAAACTGCAGACTCTCTATCTGGTAAGAGATGCAAAATCTTTCCACCAGGTTGTGTTTTATGTACTCTAGAGAAGAAACACGTGTGAATGTGGAGTGTGTGTGGAGTGTGTCGAGTGGGCAGTGCCGACTGCAGCAGGATTGTGAAGCGCTGAGGATGAGCTCTGTGATTGGCCCGTGGGCGTCATGATCTGTACGTGTCATCAACAGTCGCCCTGCAGGAGCGAGGGGTGGTGGGTGGCAGAGGCAGCGTAGATTAATAACCTTGTGTCCTGCAGTCAGACTGCCTATGGAGAGAAATGTGTGCTCACAATGATCAGGATGTTAAAACATCTCACAACCGAATGCAGTGTGTGGATTTATCTGATGCGCACACCTTTGCTCACCCCTTCATGTATTTCTATCAATGGTGTATATTAATGTTCGCATACACACACATTCACGGAATCGCACACTCATATACACACAAACTGCAATCAGCAGTGATTTCGAGGCATCCCTTTAACCCCAGGAACTCGTTAATGTTTCATGGAAAGAGCCACTAGAGTCTTCACTGGCCGACTCAGAATCTCACGACTTAGCAGAAATAAATGGGCCAAGTGTTCAAAGAGTAACAAGGCACTGCTCACTGGGCAGAAAGTGAGTGGAGAGCACTTTTCCTACCTCCTCTTTCTCTCTCTCGCTGTGTCTTTGGCTCACATACTCCTCTATATTGGTCTCTACACACATTCTTTTCTTATTATCATCCATCCCCTCTGTCCAAACTTTTAATTGTCTGAAACATGCATGCAATTATATCCTGTCATCATTTATTTGCCTACAAATAACAATACCAAACTTGTATGCCATTCTTTCTTTCGTAGAACATAAAAGGAGATGTTTTGCAAGCTGCTCTTTTCCATATAATGAAAGTAAATGTGAAATGAGACTGTCAGGCCCCCAAAATGTCACGAAAACACCATAAAAGTAGTCAAGAGTCTGAAGTCATGTGATAGCTTTATATGAGGAACAGTCCAAAAGACATTATTTGCTAAAATTCTTCCCTATTATTATTTAAGTAATAGTTATTTAATTAAATAGTTATTTAAAATTGGTGCATAAAAACACATTAATGGAAAACGCCATTAGTTATTTGGATTCTGGAGTATATTTATGGCAGGATTATTACCATTAACTAAAACTAAGAATATTAAAACAAAAACAAAAAAGAAGTGTCAATGAAATAAAGTTGAAATAAAAATGAAATAAAACATGAATATAAGATTTTTTAAAAACTAAACGAATAAGAAATAAAATAAGTTTAAGTTGTAAAACTAAAATTACTAAATGGAAATATTAAAACTAAAACTTAAACTGAATTAAAAATAAATTAAACTAATAAAAAAACCAAAAAATTATACATTTTTAAAATTGAACAAAATTGACAAAATAAAAAAATTTGTTTTTGTCATTTTTATGCTTTCATTGTATGGACATTATGCAAAATAGTTCCTTTTTTGTTCCATGGGGGGAAATAAAATTGGAGAAAATGATGACAGAATTTGCATTTTTGAGTGAACTATCCCTTTAACTTTCATATGTAATAATAATAATAATAACAAAAACAAATAATAATAATAATGTACAGTACATAATATAATTTTGACTTACATACATATAATTTTGATTTAATTCCTGATTTAACTGGACTGTAAAAGGTTTTATCAGCATTAAAGTTGTTTCAGGTGTCATTACATTTTAATAAAAAAAAATATGATCAGCAAAATGCAGGGATCGTTACTTGAAGGGTTAGTTCACCCAAAAATGAAAATTCTGTCATTAATTACTGACCCTCATGCCGTTCCACACCCGTAAGACCTTCATTCATCTTTGGAACACAAATTAAGATATTTTTGATAAAAAATATCTTAGTGAGGCTCAGTGAGGCCTCCATTGCCAACAAGATTATTAACACTTTTAATGCCCAGAAAGCTACTAAAGACATATTTAACAGAGAGTTTAAAACAGTTCATGTCACTACAGTGGTTCAACCTTAATGTTATGAAGTGACAAGAATACTTTCTGTGCACCAAAAAAACAAAATAATGACTTTATGACAATATCTAGTGATGGGCGATTTCAAAACTGCTTCGTGAAGCTTTACGAATCTTTTGTTTCGAATCAGTGGTTCGGAGCGCAGTAAACGTGGCTTCGTTACATGATGTGTTTCGAAATTTCAATGGTTCACCACTGGGGGGCGTGACTTAGGCAGTTTGATACACTTTCCGAACCACTGATTCGAAACAAAAGATTCGTAAAGCTTCGAAGCTTCATGAAGCAGTGTTTTGAAATCGCCCATCAATAGATATTGTTGAATAAAGTCGTTATTTAGTTTTTTTGGTGCACAAAAAGTATTCTCATCGCTTCATAACATTAAGTTGAACCTGTCACAGATCCCTTGTCTCCCGGACTCCATTTCCCATAATCCTCCTGTTTCCACACCTGCACTCACTTCCCTCGTCCTCTCCCCATCATCACGGATCACCTGCACCTGGACTTCCTCATCAGCACTGCCTTTATAATGGACTCACTCCCTTCACTCCCTGTCCGTTCACTGTTGTGTTTATGGTGTGTTTATGTGTTACGTTATTCTATATTCCAGTATTACTATTAAAGTCTATTGTTTGTGGATCTCCGTGAACGCTTCATCTCTCCAGCACATACCCACCGTAACAGAAGAACGGACCTATACCGCTGGAGATCCACCAAACAAACAGCATGGGTTTGTTTATCCTCTCCGAGCTTTCTACTCCTCCCCTGCCTCCCACTGCGACGTCAGCAGCGGAACGTCTCATTGGGCTCTTTCAGGTTGGACGTTCGCTGGAGAGGTATGTAGAGGAGTTCGTAGAGTTAGCTTATCTGACGAATTGGTCAGTCGCTCGTTTGATCGCCCTGTTTCTGGACGGACTGGACGAGAGCACAATCCGTTTTGATGAACCTGACGATTATGTTTCCATACCCGATACTATTAATTTAATTTTGTATTTAAATGGCTCCAAATTCGTTGTCGAAGAGGTTCAGGATTCTAAGTGCTCATCTCGTCCAGTCCCCCCAGAAACACGGGCGGCCTGGCCAGTTCGTCAGCCTCCGTCTTCCTCCACATACCCCTCCAGTGAACTTTTCACCTGTATCCTGCCGGACTCAATACCCTCTGAGTCCGGACGTTCTAAGAGGAGGAAGAGGAAGAAGTCCAAGCCCTCTCCAGTCTCCGCAGAGCCCTCTGCAATCTCTGCCGAGCCCTCTCCAGTCTCAGCCGAGCCCTCTCCTGTTCCCATTGGGATTTTGGTTGTATATGAGGGGATGGACTGGACCCCTCTTCCAGCCGCCGCCGCCGAGCCCTCTGCTCCAGCCGCCGCCGCCGAGCCAGCATCTCCAGTCTCAGCCGAGCCAGTATCTCCAGTCTCCGCCGAGCCTTTATCTCCAGTCTCAGCCAAGCCAGTATCCCCAGTCTCCGCCGAGCCGGCTCCAGCTTGCCACGAGCCCACTCCAGCCCACAAATCCACTCCGTTCCTCAAACTCTTTAAACTTCTCCTGAGCCCCCTTAAGTATTTTTTTATACCAGTGGGTGGGGAACATGTGGGCGGGGTTTCAGCAGCTCCTGACCTGCCCTGGCCGCCCAAGGACACTGACCCGCCAGGGCCACCTACGGCCCCTGACCCGCCGTGGCCTGCCAAGGCTCCTGACCCTCCGTGGCCTGCCAAGGCTCCTGACCCGCCATGGCTCATGGATTCGCCCTGGAGACCTCTATTCCAGTCCGCTCCTCTCCCTGCACCTGCATGAGGTCTCCAGGGCGCCCACCCCCCCTCCCGGTTGTTCTATCTAAGGCGCGAGGACGCGCCTACCGGGAGGGGGGGAGGGGGTAATGTCACAGATCCCTTGTCTCCCGGACTCCATTTCCCATAATCCTCCTGTTTCCACACCTGCACTCACTTCCCTCGTCCTCTCCCCATCATCACGGATCACCTGCACCTGGACTTCCTCATCAGCACTGCCTTTATAATGGACTCACTCTCTTCACTCCCTGTCCGTTCACTGTTGTGTTTATGGTGTGTTTGTGTTACGTTATTCTATATTCCAGTATTACTATTAAAGTCTATTGTTTGTGGATCTCCGTGAACGCTTCATCTCTCCAGCACATACCCACCGTAACAGAACCACTGTACTCAACTGTTTTAAATATGTCTATAGTAGATTTCTGGGGATCTGAAAGGGTTAATTATCTTATAGAGGCCTCACTGAGCCATCGGATTTTATCAAAAATATCTTAATTTGTGTTCCGAAGATGAACGAAGGTCTTATGGGTGTAGAACGACATGAGAGTGAGTAATTAATGACAGAATTTTAATTTTTGGGTGAACTAACCCTTTAACAGGGTCCATTTTTGTCTCCAAATGCATATTTCTCAACCTCAGCAAGCTGCTGCTAAACAAACCAAGTGTTAATAAGTAAAAAATTAAGTTAAAGTCAATGTAAATATTAATTATAGGTATAAAAGCTGCAATTTGTGACTCCATTTGAACAGTGCCATACTCTACACGTTTTTATTGACCTCACATTAACTGTGGTTGTGTGATCTGTGCAGAGCATTTGATAAGGATATGATAAAACTCCACAGGAAAAAAAAATAATAATATCAAGGTCCACCTTTCACAACTGACTGCCCAGACTGTTTCTGAGAAACAGCACTTCGCCTTATATTAATATTAATAATGTCGATCAAAGTTCACATGAACCATCCTGCTCCTGTTCAAACAAACTGGTTTAGTGCAGTCTGGAGGTGTGGTAATGTAAACTATGGTTATGTTTATTCGTTCATAAAACCTGATAAACTCATTTATTACTTTCACTCTTCAAATGTCTAATTCTGGGATGCATTGTACGGATGTGGATGCAGAAAAAATCCCCGCAAGCGCATACAGCGGTGTATTGTGTAAAACCTTGTTTAAATGTGTAGAAGGAACGGATTGTGTTGATTAGTGTGAAACTGAGCTGCTGTAAACCCTCGGGCATCATACCTGAAAACATCCTCACAAACATCTTCGGACAGCAATATTAATGTGTCTTTCTCCTCCCTAAAAGGAGTGTGTGTGTGTGGGTGTGTGTGCACACTCTTCAAACTGTTGTTGATCTAGATTAGTTGAGATGCAGCCGCAGGCATCAAACAAAGCAAAAGAGAGAGAAAACAAAATAGGTGTTATAATTTTCCTTTAGGAGGACATTTGAGGTGGAATTTCATTAAAGGGGTCATGACATGAGAAATCAAATTTGCCTTGATCTACCTTGATAAGAGGTCTTTGTACCATTAAAACATCCTGCAAGTTTCAGAGCTTAAAATGTCCTTCTTATTATAAACAAAGCCTTTATTTAAACAAGCCCCAAAAACAGCTCTTTTCGATGTTGTGGGATTTGTGATGTCACACAGGCAAATACACTTGCATATGACTTTTTTCAGAGCAAGAAACTGATAAATAGTTATACATCATTGGAACATAGGCCCCACCCACTGGTGAGCGCTGCCGCGTCACGTCAAAAGCAAATATAACCCATTATAATCACTGATGCTGTCTACACCGGATGGATACAGTATACAGATATACAGATGTGTACAGACATATCCACATGCTGTGGACAACAGGACAAATGGAAGAGACTTTAGAAGGATACCAGCGTCAGGAACAAGTGGATGGTTTAGTTTTAATGCCTTCATGGATCGCTGACTGCAGATTGTTTTGGAGGCACAGTGTAATAGAGAGTTTGCAAAGAAACTTTTGTTGACAGATGAAGCAGTTCGCACGATTTACTATTTCGTTCCCTCGATTCGCTAAATCGTGCGCACGATTTACTATTTTGCGTGCACGATTTACTATTTCGCTCCCTCGATTCGCTAAATCGTGCGCACGATTTACTATTTCGCTCCCTCGATTCCCTAAAACGTGCCCACGATTTATTATTTCGTTCCCTCGATTCCCTAAATCGTGCGCACAATTTATTATTTTGTTCCCTCGATTCCCTAAATCGTGCCCACGATTTATTATTTCGTTCCCTCGATTCCCTAAATCGTGCGCACAATTTATTATTTCGTTCCCTCGATTTGCTAAATCGCGCTCACGATTTACTATTTCGTTCCCTAGATTCGCTAAAATGTGCTCACGATTTACTATTTCGTTCCCTCGATTCGCTAAATCGCGCGCACAATTTACTATTTCGTTCCCTCGATTTGCTAAAACGTGCGCACGATTTACTATTTCGTTCCCTCGATTTGCTAAAACGTGAGCACAATTTACTATTTCGTTCCCTCGCTTTGCTAAAACGTGCGCACGATTTACTATTTCGTTTCCTCGATTTGCTAAAACGTGCGCACGATTTACTATTTCGCTTCCTCGATTTGCTAAAACGTGCACACGATTTATTTTCGTTCCCTCTATTTGCTAAAACGTGCACACGATTTACTATTTCGTTCCCTCAATTCGCTAAATCGTGCGCATGATTTACTATTTCGCTCCCTCGATTTGCTAAAACGTGGGCACGATTTACTATTTCTCTTCCTCGATTTGCTAAAACGTGCGCACGATTTACTTTTGTTCCCTCGATTTGCTAAAATGTGCGCACGATTTACTTTTGTTCCCTCGATTTACTAAATCGCGTGCACGATCGCTACTATTTTTTTCCAGCATATAATGTGCGGGGCTCCGTAGGGGGGCTATAAGACTCCGATGTTGAATGACAAAATAACCTTTCATAAAATTCATACACTACACAGTTGAGCACATAATGCATAGAATAACTGCATAGAGTATAGTGCATCATTTGGGATGCAACTTCTGTGTGGCTGTTAGGTTGTGTTAAGTCAAAAGATCTCTAGATGTGACTCACTGTAAACCTAAGAGGTTTTTTTAATCTGGCAGGCGAAAAATCGTAAGTAAGTTCACTTTGAATAGTAATTGCAAACCTCTCCTCCACAAGCAACATGATTTGAGGTATCATTCATGTGGAAGGGATGGAATATGTAGCATAAATTTAGTCATTTATTTTTAGTCAGAAATTTGTATCAGTTTTGTTTTTAACCCTCATGCTATATGCTAAAAACAAAACGGCAAAAAGGCTTTCAAAGCAAAATGTATTTGTACTAAATTTTAGGCTAATTTAGTGCAAAGTAGACAAATAAATATGCAACACCTATGTCTTTACAACAGCGAAGTGCTTGTTTGCTTAACATCCCAAAGTTGGTGCTAGCGCTAATGGCTTAGCCTCGTTAACATGGTTAATTGCAGAGGCGCAGAGGTATGACCTCCCTCACATTTCAAAGGAAGACTGAAGCAGGGTCGTTAAAGACAGACCACCCAATTCTCTCTTCAGACCCACAGGCGTTTATTTTCCCACAAGACAGCAAACCTAGAGAGTCCAGGCTTCAACAAACAACGGTTTACCTTGACTAGCATGTGTTAAGTGTTCCACAAAACCCTAACCTCTTTTTAACTGTTGCCCTGTGGTGAAGTAGAGTCAATCACTTCTCCCACAATCCTTCTCTCTCTCTCTCTCTCTCTCTCTGTAGTCAAGGCTTTTTGATGGCCTAATCAAGAAAGCTACATTTTTTTAAATAAATATGTATTAGCGAAGGGAATTACTTCAAGATTACGACTGAACTCTGAATGTCGTTTTGATGCATTTGCCGCTCCTTGAGCATCATGGAAATGCATGAGAGGCTGTATTGATTATAATCAATAATTTCCTGTAGCACAAGTGTGAGGTTTGGATAAAAAAAAAAAGATAAGGTAAACTTCAGTGTTTGCTAGAGTTTTCTCCTTCTGAATAAGAAAATAACGTTACAAAAATAAATTACAGTGCATAGTATTAAAATTGCAGTCTTATTATATATTGCAGTCTTATTAGCTTATATAATGTGTGTGTGTGTGTGTAAAATAACATCAATTAATCTTAGAATTCATTATTTTTTCTTTTTTTTTCTTCAAATTTATACTTTTGTTATATATTTATACAAATAACATCAGATATTTTACAAATAACATTTTATAAATAAGGAAAAACTATAAAACCCTTAAATAGTGGTAGAGTATGTGTCATTATATATATATATATATATATATAT
>RJVU01059915.1:6360891-6377348 GCA_003731715.1 Anabarilius grahami
AAAAAAAAAAAAAAAGTAATTTAATTTTATGATATAATTAATTCATTAAAAATACACACTTGTATAATTACTGACTATAATAAGGACAACTGTAATTAGAATCCATACTAGATTAATATTACAACCAATACTAATTACATTCATTTTTACCTCATTACAAGGTTGCAAATCCAGTCATTTGCTGTGAAAGATCTCAAATTTAGTCATCTTTGATAACTGTGGCCCATTTAACAAGATAATATTTTCAGCTATTATATATTACCATGAATACTCGATCTCAATGGAAGGACGTTATGAACTACTACAAAAATGGTTTAGATGATTCATAGGAATTGTAAAATGTTTAAGCAGCTTGACTTGACTTTCTCTTTGTATTGGAATATGCACGAGTAAATGAAGAAATGCAAGTGGAAAGGAGTGATCGTTTCCTATAAACAATCAGAGTAAGTTCAGCTACTCAAGTTTCATAAATGTTGACACTACTGTCATGGAGAATCGACGGAGGCATCCTGACATACATGTGGAGGACAGTTCCTGTACGGATTCATGCACGGAACTACATCAGGAGGAAGACCCAAGGGTTTTGACACAACCGGATGGAATCCAAAATAAAACCTTTAGTTCATTTAACACATTTAAAAGGGTAAATGATACCAGTAACTATACCATCTGAAAGATATATATATATATATATACACAACGTTACAAAAAAGTTACACAACTAGTCAATTATTTGGAATTTGAAGGAAGTCTCTTCTGCTCACCAAGGCTGCGTTTATTTAATCAAAAATACAGCAAATACAGTAATATTGTGAAATATTATTACAATTTAAAATACAAATTAATACAAATATAACATGTAATTTATTCCTGTGATCTTAGGTGTCACATAATCCTTCAGAAATCATTCTAATATGCTGATTTGCTTCTCAAGAAACATTTCTTATTATCATCAATGTTGAAAACAGTTGCGCTGATTAATATTTTTGTGGAAACTGTAATACTCAACCATTAAAAAGATTAAAAAAGGAAAATAAATGAATAGTTTTATTCAGCAAGGATGTAGTTTTTAAATAAACTATGTCCTTTTGAACGTTCTATTCATCAAAGAATCCTGAAAAAAAAAAAAAAGTAAACCACAAAAATCTTGAGCAGCACAACTGTTTTCCTCATTGATAGTAAAAAGAAATGTTTCTTGAAAAGCAAATCAGCATATTAGAATGATTTCTGAAGGATCATGTGACACTGAAGACTGGAGTAATAATGCTGAAAATTCAGCTTTGATCACAGGAATAAATTGCACTTTAAAATATATTAAAACAGAAAACAGTTATGTAACAATATCTATAATATTACTGTTTTTACTGTATTTTGATCAAATAAATGCAGTCTTGAAGAGACTTCTTTCAAAAACATTTAAAAAAAAAAATCCTAATAATTCCCAACTTTCAACTGGTAGTGTAAGGTTAAATGAAATATGATTATTAGAAATGTGACAGTAAATCCATCTTTGCTAAATTCAAACTAAACCTAAATTAAATGTAACCAATTAAATAAATAAATGAATCACCTGTGAATAAGTAATTCACCTAGTTTTATGATTTTTCAGGTTACGTAAGAATGGTTTTATGAATGATTCACACAAAAATTTGGGTTACACTTTATTTTAAGGTGTCTTTGTTACACTGTAATTATACATTTAAGTACTGAGTAATATTAATGTACTTACTATAGGGTTAGATTTTGTTTTAGGGTTAGTTGCCTGTAATTATGCATAATTTATAGTTATTATTATCATAACTACATGTAACAATGACACTGTAAAATAAAGTGTTACCAAAATTTGTGTTCACGTTTCATGAATGAGGCCCATAATGCGAATGACCCTATTAACTAACGTCGCTCTCAAATCGCATCACATCCTGCAAAGTCAGACGTTTGTTGGAGTTGGGGACGGCAAGATGAGCAGAGGGATTGAGAGAAATGTGGACGCACATTTTAAAGAGCTCCTTCCCCCCTGGAGCGGCCGGCAGAAATAACAACAGAGTCATCTAAAATCAATCAGCAGGGCCGGCTAACGGACTGCTCCGGCTACTCCGCGCTGTGCAGATCGATAGACGCGCTGGCCATTGTGAGAGCTAAATTGCCACTACCATCAGCAATTTAGAGAACTGAAGCTAAAAAGCAAGGAGAGGAACGATGGCAGCGGACATGACGTTAACCGAGACGTGTGTGGTTCAGTCGAAAATATAAATACGCAAACAAACACGCAGGTTAGGCCCGGTGGTTTGGGATTTGGTCTAAAAGCGATCAAACAATACCTCTGAAACAGATTGTATTCCAAAGGAAGGAAAGATGAAAGAGGGATGACGAGAGAGAAAGAGAGAAAGCAAATGCGTGCACAGGAAAAAAGCAAAGAGGCTACAGAAATCCAATAGTTTAACCTCTGTTTGAGACGCAGTGGTGGCCAGTGAAGGACAGAGGGGGAAAATCAATACGAGCTGATTTGCAGAAGGTGGAAGAGTGGGAGGAGGAGGAGGAGAGCCAGAGAGATTGGAAAAGAGACCACAGATCTAAGATAAAAATAAAAAGAAATCCAGATTACACAGAAGAAGGAGGAAAAATGTCCCTTTATGTGGGTTTTACACACTGGTGTCCGTCTGAGCGTGTCGTTCATTGACGGGGGAGGCGGGTATTTTTAGGTCTTCCAGGTGGGGGAGCGAGAGGTGGTCTTACCTGTCGGGGAGAGCAGACCTGGAGAGAGCAGCCCGTGAACGCTGTGAGGAAGCAGACGAGAGCTGTCCTGCATCGCCACGCCGAGAGAACGCTTGGGAGGACGACCAGGCCGAGAACTGGAGAGAAAAAACAGACAACACGGGTTTTATTGACATGAGATTTTTTTGAAGTAGTAAATAAAATAAAGATTATTATAGTATGTTTTACAAGAAAATGCTATTTCAGTATTTCTACTTCAAAATTCACATTTAATTCAATGCATTACTTTGCGACTCAATTTCTGAGAGAAAATATTTCCTACACTCTTTTTTTCAGTGTACATTTGCATCTACATTTTGGCTTTGACGTGTAGGTCACAAGGTCACATGACTGTTTGATCACACGTAAATAAATATAGGCTACTTTTGGGACAATGACATGACTCTCATTTTAAAAAAAAACATTTAAAAAGAAATTCATATAAACTATGTCTTCAAAACATGATAATATATGATACAATCACTCATAAGCATAATTTTAATTTTTGATCTTTTTCTGGTAATACAACTGTTTTGATATCATAATGAAAACAAAAGCCTTCTTAAATAAAGACATTCTTGATAAGATTTGGTATAATTGTTTATTAGTATTCCTTATGGAAAAAACAACATAAAATAATTCTTTAAAAAATTCTTCACTTTTTAGTGATATATTTAGTAAAATATTTTTTTACTTGGTTACACCACATTACATTTTAGAGTTATTAAATTGAAAGTGTTCTTAAAATGCAGTTTTCAAAAAAAAAAAAAAAAAAGACTTTTTAATAGTATTATTTAAAAAAAATTAAAAGTACAACATAATAATCAGATTTTTTTTATGACAAGGTAAAGTTAATTCTGGTTGTAAAAATTACATTAATCACAAAAAACAACAACTTTTAACCTAAACATATTTGAAAATAATATTTAAGATCAATCATGTCTTCAAGAAAAACCACATGACATTTTAGTGTCATTAAATTGAAACTGTTCTTGAAATGCAGTTTTCAAAACCAATATGAATGGGTCATTGACCCATCAAACATTATGGAGATATATTTAATTCTGAAGTTTTATTAAGTGATAACAATGAGATTATGTGGTTTTTATAATCAATTAACACTGCTTTTGTAATTTTTTACAAGATAGACAAAAATTTGTCACCAAAAAAAGTCATTCGGTTTAACCAAAATTTCGGTTTTACCGAATGACGATATTTTCAAACAATGCTAACAGCCTGATAACTAGCTAGCTAGCTATCTAACAAAAAGAAAATCAAACATTTTATATTTAGTACAAGTTTTTAAAATATTACAACATTTTCCATGTTTTATAGAGTTGTACCGAATGACCTGACGTTTCGGGACATGCGTATGTGCAAGTGAAACCATTGAATTTTTCATATAGTTAAAAGAGAGTTAGTTACTTTGCTTCATGACCATGTGGTCCTCTGCAAGTGTCTGAATGATGTCACATCCTGTCACATGATATTGACCGCATGACTTGATCCAAAATGGTCTCTTTATATTGGTTACTCCGAATGACATCAATGAAATTCATTTTTCCGGACATTCTTTCTCATAAAAAGAATGACTTCTACACATAATTTTAATACCATTTTGCATTATGTTGATATATGATGTTATCAAATCATGCCAGAATAAAAAATATATAAATTTATTACATTTTAAGATATTTTAATCACAAATTAAATGGCTGTATTGGCCTTTGGACGGTTAAACCGAATGACCTTTTGACACTTCAAAATCTTTAAAATACATTTATATGTAGCAAAATATAATTAAAACCTTTTGGATTCAATAAAAGAGATCTAGTTGTACTACCTTACATACTTTGGATGTCATATCTTTGTTTTTTATTATTATTATTAAGGCCTTTGGATAAAAATGACCCGTCACATCATTAACCCGAATACAAAGAGTGCATTTCTAAGAAACTGACACATAAAACATTTTTCGTTATCTTTATCGTGGAACCTTTCATGTCAATGAGCCTTATAATAAATTCTGTAAATTTGATTTTATGGAAAATTCAATCTCTTCATGCAGAACAATGAAAAACAAAGTTCTTTCAGAGCAGAATCACTACAGTTACTACATTTTACACACATAAACCAACAAACATATGGTTATACATCATCCTCTGTCATGATGGATGCATGAACAAGCACAGTCTTAGAAACACGTCCCGCTAACGTACAACACGCTAGACAAATTATTCAACACAAAACACAAACACACACACACTTATCTCTCACACTTCATTGTGAGAGGGGCTATCAAAGAGACAGGTACATGACAGTTCGAACCCTGCGCAAGGGTGCTGGCAGAGCAAAATAAGCCAGAAAAGCAAAATGCTAATTCAACTGCTGCATATCATTGGATCATGTCCAAGAACATCAAGCAGCAAGTCTTTTTCACCATTCTATTAATACTGCAGCGCTAACAAACACAGTCCAGAGCAGAATCACCAATAAACTGAACATAGCGAAGCAAAGAGCAAGAACACCACAGCGAGCAGTTTGTTCTTAATAGTATTACATAGAAGTTTCACAAGTCATTCATGGCAGCATACAGTGTGCGCACATACATGCCTCAACCAAAGCAGAAGTTGAAGTCACGAAACAGCATTTGTTGTTTTTACATCCATGTGACACACTTTTGAGTCGAATCTGAATGCGAGTTTGCCATCGATTGCGGAGAACAACTGCTCTACTGAAACATCACCAGCGCCAACTTTTAATTAAGTTTTTGAATGAAGTTCCCCATACTGAAGTCTTACCACTGTTTCTATAGACCTAATGTAGCCCCGCCCCCTTTCAGCGCTGCAATTGTTGTATTCAGTCTTTCGGTTTGTATTTTCCACAGCTGAAGGTAAGATCTTTTGAATTTATGAATGAACTGCTCGTTTTAAAATCTTCCCGGTGAACTGACATAACAATGCTCATGATAACTTTCATTAACTCTACAATAGGTAAATCCACTTAACCAGCTAATTACTTATCAATGGCGATGCCATAGAAATATACAGAGCTACCGCAAAAACAGAAGTTCAGTTGGCGCCAATAGCCTAGTGGGCAGCATGCTTCGGGCGTCCTTAGTTTGAGTCCCGGCTCATGGACCTTTCAACTTACTGTCATAATTAAGGTAAAAACGCCAAAAATAAATCTTAAAAAAAACATGGAAGTTCAAACACAAAATTCTAAACATGGCTGTGCACTTGTTTCTCTGGCGTATATGGTCTGTAGCAACCGGAGCTTCTAACGGCAGCTGCAGTGATGCGATGACCGTCAATCAGAAATTGGCTCTTTCATTTAGAAGGCGAAACTTATTCTACCATATTGCACGTCGCACTTTCTCCCATTCATTAGTAATATGAGTGCACAGTCTTTCGAAATATAAATCTTTAATTACACAGGAAAAGTAAGCATCGATCACAGAAATGTGAGCTAAATTTTGCTTCATTTAGACCTTCAAATATTAAACAGGTCATAAATACATCAAAGCGCACTACAATGGACGCTTCAATACAACATCATCATGCACATGTTCAGAAAGACATATGTTCCAGTTCATATTGTTTACTTTGACATGTCCAGTCAGTGCACACCACCTCAAACAGCTGTGGCGCATGTTGTCTATAATCCATCTGGTGCAGATACGCTGGATGGGTTTATTATTACTTAACTCATGACACAAAGCAACACGGCTAAAGTATTACGTGACACAAGAAAGGGGCATTGCAAAATATGCTTTATTTTTGTTATTCTGCTAGGTGCCACTAGTGTCACAGAAACAACATACTTCACCTTTAATGGTGCAATAGGTGATTCCAAAATGTTTTTTTGTTATACTGGTTAAAAGTCTCCTCATATCCTGATAGCAATCACTGTTAACCAGTCGAAATTTATTTGTATAAATATATATTGTCTGTGGAAGGCGTAGGACCCTAAAATGTTCATCCAATCTTTATATTCGATCTAAATAAAATAATCCAATGTCCTACCTGCCTGTCAACGTATGTTTTTACATTCCCTCGCACACCCTGTTCGCGCAGACATCATACGTCATCAGCGCGTTTCATGCTATGCAGAGTTTATACAGACAGACCTCGCTCACAGAGCACCGCAAACAAACAGCAGCCAACTTTTACGATTCCTACCGTATCAAAACAACGAGCTTAAGCTGCGTTCAGGCCATAACTAGCGTAATTAAGAGATGGCAACCTGTTACGTTCTAACCGGAGCTGTTCATGTCCTCAGACTCAGAATTATGCATTTCAATGTCAATAGCATCAACACCGAAATGAATCTGCAGCAGTCAGGTACAAGTTGTTTACGTTCATTATTGATGAGGCATTGAGACATGAGGTAGTTTAACGCTGTCTCTTGTGACGCTTTACTGAGAGCAGCTGTGTGTGTGTGTGCGCGCGTTCAAGTGTTTTGGAGGAGGCGTGGCTTTCAATGCTAGCAGGCTAACGTTAGCATTTCCCAGATCACCTACTGCACCTTTAACGGAGTGATTTAAACAACATGGCATCATTATATTATCTCACTTACTATAGAGTACCCCAGGGATGATGTGTTTTTGTAGGCCAACCCGGAAGTTAGCGGCGCACGGGTTTCCTCGGTTGAAAGCCTATGCATTTTTCCCATAGACTTTTGGAAAATCACAGAAAATAAGCTCTGTGTTTAACAAAGGGTTATGACACTTACACGTTTTGTCTATCAAGATAATCTTTACAAGTTAACACAACATTTATAGATTTTGAAGCCTAAATAAAGTCGTCAGATATAAAAGGCTAACAGTAGGCTATAAACGGACTACAGCACACCATGGTCGCGGATCAACGTCGTCACCACCAAGCGTCCTCAAACTTTATTTAGAAAACAACTCTATTTAAAAACATGCTCACTGATTATGATCTGCTCTGTTTATGAATACTTATCCACTTTTTCATGAGAAATGTTGTCCAAATGTCCTATTTGTCATGATGACGTCTAAAGTTCCCGCCAAAGGAAGTAGTCCATTTTAGCAATTTGTTAGCAACCGCCGATTTTAAGACACAGTAAAAGTTTCAAAAATCACAAGTGGGTTATAACTGGTGTGTTTTATGTCATAGATCAAAAGGTGAAAGTATTTAGAGGCTTTGTTAACCACAGACCTTATTTCAGGCGATTTAGCAAAAACCCATTCAAAAATCCCATAGACTTTACGGCGTTGGAACCGGAAGTCCTAAAATGCTAACTCGCTTCCGGGTTTTGCCTACAAAAATGCGTCATCCCTGAGGCACTCTATTATTTACTATTTCTAAACTATATAAATGACTTCATATTTTAGCAAGGGTGTCCTTCACCAGAGGATCGTCATATTTGGGGTTGTTTGCCATTAAGTTTCAACCCTTGGCCTAAACTGTACTTCCATCACTCTCAGATTCACCTTTAATCTCTAAGACCTTAGTAGTGCACTTATGCATATTTTTAAGTACTTACGTTTCAGACTTGAAGCAATACTGCAGTAAAACTATACCAATAAACAGCATCTTTACTACAAGCCAAGAGGATCAATGGTAAACTTCAAACGACCCCTTCAGCGTCCAGTTTTGTCTATACGTCACCACATGGGCCTTCCTCCCTTTCCTGCCCCGAGATATTTCAGTTTGACTCGCTGATCTGTTGACAAGCTTGTCAAGGTCTGTGGCAAATGGGAATCACTTTGGACCATCACATTACTAATCTAATTAAAAACTATGAACAGTGGAGCGTGGTGAAAAAGAGAGGCAATCAACATGAATCACTTTAGCTGTTGTAGTCCCTGTAAGTGGAGAGCAGTCGATGGAGTTAACTGTACTGTAAAAAAAAACGTCAGCACAGTTTGCCACACCACAATTCCTCTCCAGTGCAGATGAAATTAATGGAGTCTTTGATTTCTGGGAGAGTTTGACAAACTACTTTTCAGTCTCGTTTTGTTTCACTGAAAAACATACTTTTTATGCAGTGATTTTATTGACAGAGAAAACAGTGGGGGATTGAGAGATCGAGAACACCACGTTATGCTAACCACCAGGCCACAGGTGAGAAAGAAACCTATTAAAGGTTGCAAACGACATTCATTATTTAAAAATATCCGCAAAGGCCTGAGTTTGTTTTAAAGTTGGTTTTTACATCATTCTGACAAAAGCCACGCTGGAAAACAATCAATTACCTCAGTGTTCCGATAACACAACTCCATTTCCTTTGAGGAAAGCAAATTAGAAAACAGCATGGTGGGGCAGCAAACGATTCCGTGAGGTCAATGTAGTGCAGGAAGAAAAATCAGCTAAATGTCAAAAGATCCCGCCTTTGAAGACGGTCAGCTACTAACTTGAAATCGCACATCAGTGAAAAGAAAAGCAGACGTTTCCGGTCATACTTAAAACGAGGTGGAAAACCACTTCCTTTAAAGCTCGACGTCGATGTGTGTTGAAGAACAAGAAGAGTTCTTTCTTTCCTCATTTGGAGCATCTGACTCATTTGCTCCTTTTGAGCATTCCTAATCGAGGCGTGCCCGAAATACAAGATAGAAAAAAAAGCCAACATGCTGGAGTCGTTAGAAATCTGCAGTCAGGCGATTGTGCGTGAACAGGCACTTGACTCCCGCGGGACTCTTAAAGCTATTTTCTTATTTAGCTCCACTTTGACTGGGTATTGTTAGAGGCCGAGCAGTTCTTTCCTCGCTCGTGACAGGTGCTTCCCTTATATAAAACCCATCCTTTCATTTTCAAGAGCACTTTTGGAAAGGTATAGTCGTCATGTACTTGACACAATGTTCCAGAAAAAGTACTGGAATTCTAATTGTATGGAAATATGTGACTTGGTATGATTACTACAAACAAGGATATAGTGTTGACGTAGCGCTGCAACTATTTAGATCATCAAATTTTGGATTAAAAGTTTATTTCCAGACACAATAATTATTGCATGATCTTACACTGATTATGCCTATTAACATGAAAACGAAAGGTCACGCAAATGCTTTTGTTTTGTTAAGGTCATAAACTGTTTTTAAGGCACATTTGAGAGCTTGCGTTGATTTTGCTCTGCACTTCCCAACGTTTTGACATAAAAAGGGAATCCGATGATTTCAAAACCTTATGGTTTTATGTGGTTTTTGTTCATAATGAGATTTTTATTGTTAGCGGCATTTTGTTGTACATGTAAATGCACTTATTGTGTAAACGGAAGATTAAATTTTCACTGTGCAAAGAAAATGTTTTCAATTATGCTGATAATTACAGCTATTCTCAATCGCCTTTTTGATTATGAAAATTGAAAATCTCCTTAGTGAAGGAAATATTGTCCAAATGAAGTGAACATTCTATACTTGCAAATTTAATATGGCTCTATAATGTATTTTATTTTTTATCTTCAGCCATTTTAAGGCATTTTGGTAATGATCTGTGTATGGTAGCAATGCGGATGAAAGATGGAAAGAAAGAAATACATTTATTGGAAAAAATAACTGAGCAATTTGAATACAATTTAACACGTTTCATGTTTAATAGTTATTTATTATAGCTTGTCAAATTTGCCCCTATTTGGGTGTGAGTCGTTTTTGTGTGTGTCCCTTTAAATGCAAATGAGCTGCTGCTCCTGGCCCCCTTTCCAAAATTGGGCGGACCTTTAACAGCTTGTGCTTTGGTTGCGCACAACAACAACAAAGCTGGAGAATCTCAAGCAGCCAAAGTGACGATTGTCAGTAACGGTGTTCAGCCTTACATTGTTCAAACTGAAGTCGGACACTGATGGAGAGACTCAGGAAGAAGTTACAACTTTTAGAATAAAACTGGACGTTTCTGAATGGTTAGTGGATAATTTTATGTAGTTGCTGTGGAGTAGATTCAGCTCATCGACTAGCATGTGCCGTCATGTTA
The DNA here is from genome assembly GCA_003731715.1 of Anabarilius grahami. Classification (NCBI taxonomy): domain Eukaryota; kingdom Metazoa; phylum Chordata; class Actinopteri; order Cypriniformes; family Xenocyprididae; genus Anabarilius; species Anabarilius grahami. The sequence goes on from RJVU01059915.1 coordinate 6,371,577, forward strand.
ATCTTCTTTGCAAAACCCGTATGGACGCCCACCAAACAGAGCCATACACACCAGGCTAACATTTATGATTGCTATCAAATGCTGTGAATGGTCTAATATTTTTTCCAAAATATCGCTCGGACAGAAACACTCTTTTTAGCAATAAGCTTGCCAGTCAACTTGCAGGCTATCCAAGCTAACGAGACTCTAAATAGTGTTCTGTGCTCGTCTACGGAGCCAACGACATAACAGTTAGCATGCTTAGCTCGAACTTTTGCCATGGCGTTAGAACTGGTACACCGTTGTCGCTTGTGAAAACAAAATGGTGGCGCCGTGGGTGAAAACGCCACAAGGGGAGCGAAATCTGAGCGGCTCGTTTTTTCACATGCTTGCAGAGAAAGACTTGCCAAAACAAATTTACTGGGTTGTGCTTTTTCACATTTTCTGGGTTGGTAGATGCACCGGGCACCCGATTACAGCACAAACAAAAAGTCAGATTTTCATGATATGTCCCCTTTAATACATCTTATAGACTAGTTGTTGTAGCTATAATTTCAAATACTGAACTAAAATATTGCAGAATTCATAAAAGTTTATAAAACGTAACTGCACTAGTAAGAGGAATATCATCTTTTTAGAAGTTTACACAATTGTACAATCTCTTCCGAATTATTGATAAGTATCCAATAATTTAGGAGCGACTTTATACATTTTCTCGGGTTCTTACCATAAAAGAATAGGATTTATAAGGCAAAAACAAAATATGAACACTCATAATCAGAGTGTCCTGGCTTTGTCTCTATTATTCGTTTGTAATGCAGGTCTATTGAAGGCTGCTTGTCAGTATATCGAGTCGACTCCCTGTGAACCGCTCAATGCTTTAGTCAATCTGACTGTAATGGAGCCTTTCACACCCTGAGAATTCCCTGGTATGGGAATATTTTTCATCTCCCTTTCCCACTTGCAGGCATGATGCCCATGTGCGTTCCCTACAGCCACGACAGACAGTGAAGAGCAGCGAGTATACAATCACACACACACGCATACACTCTCCTCTCTTTCCCGTATCCCATCGGGCTGGAGGAACAGATGGCAGTGAAAAGTCATTCACACGTTACTGCACGTTCCACACGCCGGAGAAGAAAACCCTGTCAGTGTGCTCGTCGCAACCAATCACTCTGCCCAAATCCCCGGCGACAGCATCGCGCTCTGCTGGGGACCGGCGAAAACTGGGTTACTAAGCACTTTTTATTCTCTCCCAGCTTCGTAAATGTGCCCTTGTCATCTTTTAAATGGCCTTATTCAATATTCATGAACAGGCGACACCTGCTTGTCTCGCTGAGACAATGTGGCTGAAAAGACGGGGGCGGGGCCACATGGAAGCTCCGAGGTAGGTGAATCAAACCACACCCCTTTCAGCTGAGTGGGGGCGTGGCTTGAGTGTCTAAGAGTTAGTTCGCGGAATCAAACTTTGTTCTCTTTTTTGACGACAACTGTTCGTAATAAAATTTAGCCCAAGAAGGCGCAAAGGCCAAGGGTAGGACCGTGGCCGGAGGGGGTGCGGGAGGACACAGAGGGAAAACAAAATCAGATTTCCGAAATTATAATGGAAAACGGTTTAAACAACAACAAAGACGGCAGCTGAGGCAAGAGAAAAATGTACGAGTCAGGGTGCCTTTGAAGATATTTAATTAAAATCTAATCCTGCATTCTTAAAGGCTCACATAAATTAAGCTGTCAGTCAGGAGATTTATGCATTCACATTTGCATATTGCATACAATTCATCAATTACTCATGTTTGAAAGGCTTGAGTATCCCAGGGAGAGGAGCTACCAGTGTGCCAGCCAGAGAGACAGACAGCGAGAGTGAGACAGCGTGAGGGAGAGAGACAGACAGAGAGGATGATGGGGCTCCTGGTACCCGCTGATGCCCAAGAGGAGTCAGTCTCCATATGTCCATGCATTCAACCAATACTACTGAAATCCTTTCTCTTGCAAACATACACACACACTTTGCGTGAAGCTGTCTGGTCTCAAACTGCCACCAACTAAAGCTCTATTCTCACAGTTGGACAACTACAGCTGATTTCATTCCGCACTTTGCTCTCAGTGTTAGACGACTAAACGAATTAGTGTACACTAGAGCGGACCAGAAGTATATGTGGCACTGATTTACTGAACAGTTACTACATTAACACTTCATCTGTCTAAACTATGTAAAATAAAGAAAAAAGCATGAAAAATAAGACATATACCAGCATTCAACATTTTTGAAAGAACTCTCTCGCACTCACCAAGGCTGCATTTATTAGATCAAAAATACAGGAAAAACAGTTATACTGTAAAATAATATTCAAATTTATAATAACCATTTTCTATTTGAATAAATTTTAAAATGTAATTTATTCCTGTGATGCAAAGCTAAATTTTCAGCATCATTACTCCAGTCTTCAGTGTCACATGATCCTTCAGAAATCAATCTAATGTGCTAAAGAAATATTTTGTATTATTTTCATATTGAAAACAGTTGTGTTGGATGATATTTTTTGGAAACCATGAATCGTGTTTTTTCAGGATTCTTTGAAGTTCTTTCAAAAAACAAATCATATGCAAGTACAACAAATGACATGCAATATAGAAATAATATCTCAAACAATAGAAAAAACACAATCAAGCACATTTTACACTGTAAAAAAATCATTTTCATCATTTATCACATTTAAATAATTAATGTGGTTCAGATAACATAATATATTGAGTTTCCAAACGCCTTCATTGTATTAACTAAAAAATTTTATTTCAATGAACTCAAAATTTTAAGGCAACCAGGTAACTTTAAGTTAAACCAAAAATTATTTTGTACAGTACATATGTGTATACATACACACTCACACACACATGAAATAATATCAAATGAAAGATTTTACTTGCATGTTTTACGATAAACTTGTACAAATACAAGTATATGATTATGACTGGCCCTTAGCTTTCCATTTAAAGTGCTTTTGTCAACATTTTTACAGACTGAGGAACGAAACTGAAGTTTAAATTATTTTCTGTGATATCATTCCACAGATGTTGTCAGTAAAGCTTGTATTGCCTTTATATTGTACTGCATTTCAGTACAGGCAAGGTCACACGTGACATTTTCAGGTATGTATGTTCAGTCACTCTTTCTTATAAAGCCATCCAATATTTCTCAGATTAAAGGCCAATGCTTTTAATTTGGGAAAGGCTTTGGCCGTGGTAGGGCTGTTTTTTTCCTCACAGGCTTGTCTCACACTGTGTTCCATTATCTTGATTGTGATTGTCAGACGAAGACTATTGTTAACTATAACTAGCTGTTTCGCTGGAGGGTTGAGGCACGCCAAGTGCAGGGTGGTGCAACCGGGGCGACGCCAGGAAATTAGGACAAATGTCTCCAACCACCTACTGGTTGGCTAGTTGAATTTCAGAATGGATGAAGTGTTTAATAATCTGTGGCCAAAGAAAAACAACAACAAAGATAGAGGGAAAGAATTGGCAATAAAGGGATAGTTCACCCAAAAATGAAAATTCTGTCATCATTTACTCACCCTCAAGTTGTTCCAAACCTGTATGAATTTCTTTCTTCTGCTGACCACAAAAGAAGATATTTTGAAGAATATGCTTAACCAAACAGTTGACTTCCATAGTATGGAAGAAAAAAGAAAAAAAAAGGGGCCCATGTTTTCCGACATTCTTCAAAATATGTTATTTTGTGTTCAGCAGAAGAAAGAAACTCTTACAGGTTTGGAACAACTTGAGGGTGAGAAAATGATTTTCATTTTTGGGTGAAGAAATTTTGCAAAACAAGCCTTAATAGACACCTGTTATGCCACATACCCAGATAAGTTTACGGATAAGTAAATGTATAACCTCAACTTTCTGTTGCAAAAACTGAGGTAACTTTCAGGGTAAGTAAGTAGCCATAGCAACTTATTCTCAGATCATAACCTTCTCCAGAGCTGTTCCAGGGTTAGTTTACTTCAGAAGTATTCCGCATTACAGATTTTGCAAAATATTATAAATCATTATTATGGTTTTCAGCAGTGGTGTGTAACGCAGTCAATCCTACTAGCCATTTTTGCAGGTTGAATTTTATATATAATATATACATTTTTCAATTATAGTCTTTTAAAAAGGCATCTTAAATAATAATAAACTTAAGTGAAATGTATTTTTGTCAAAAATATAGATTTTTCGATACATATTGATACTGAAATGATCTGATACGCTTCCAATTCTCTCTCTCTCATTTCTCCGACAGCATGATGACACAAACCCGCCTCCCCTCACTCACTCTTTACATTTGATCCGGATGAATATTGCTGGTGTTACAGGGCTTCAATTTTGGCGTGGGATTGAGCGTATTGAGCATCATTTTACTCATTCCCGCAGATTTTGTGCTCACACCCAAACTGCGCCACATAAAGCCGCCTCTCAGTACTAAATTGAGTTCTTTTTCACTGCTTTTTGCGTTTAAACAGTCAAATACACACAAAATAATGTAAAAATGCCGGTCTTAGCAAGTGTAAACGTAAACACAGTCAGTTATGTTTTAAGTGAACAGTTGAGAAAGAAAACACTTGTGTAACAGTATAATGGATCTGTGCATCAGGTCTTAAAGTGACAGCAGCCTAATATACCTGTTGCCAAATTATGAGATAATATTAAAAATATCTATATGGCCGTTTTTCCCCATGGTATCAATGTCAAAATTGTAGCCAGTGAATATGCTGAGTGGCTAGTAACTTTAGAAAACCACTAGCCACAGTGGCTGGTGAGCAAAAAAGGTAATGTAAAGCCCTGTATATATACCAAACAAACACTACGATTTATGTTCACTGTAATAAAAACTGATTAAAGATTAAAAGATAAGATTTAAAAAATGACTGCACTACTGCCCAGTAGGTGGCGATATTTACATAAGTGTAAATCGGCTTTAAACAAACAAAGAAAAGAAAATGGTGCGCTGCTTTTTTTAGCGTCCATTTCCATGGTGACTCCTGGAATCGACGCTCTGTTGAGAATGTCTTTGCGTGTTCACCGTAAACAACGTTTTTGGAACCGATAACCGTGAGTAAGAAAGGGTTAGGTTAATCAACCGAGAGTTCGGAGTTTATGTGTTGGTAAGTTAACCCTGCTTTCTACTATTTGTAGGCCTACAGTATCCTCCTCAAGTATATTAGAGAACATTAGGAAATTATAGGCCTGTCTCTTTACCCAAATTGGATTATTAAATTCTGAATTGCTTTTTTCAAGGGGGCCGCTATAAAAGATGACCTCAGATCAGCTAATGACAGTAAACAAAGGTGTGTTTTTCCAAAATGCTGACTCCTGGGACGCCACCAAAGAAAGGTCAAGCGTTCACAGCGACAGAGTCCTGTCTATGTGGCATGGCCTCTTTTGCACGCATACACACATATACACATGCTGTCCGGCTCTCACAATGTCGCTTTTGTTCTGCATTATTAACAGAGAATTCCTCCGCTTCAAGCTTTTATTAAAAAACTCAGTGCGGCTGTGCTCAAGCAACCATTTCGGAAAAGGTGAATGTGTCGACCCGACCCAGAAAAAAGAAAAGACAGAAGAGAAATCTCCACTCGTGGATTTCTTTAAGTGCTGCCTCCATCTGACACCATGTAGCTTTTAGCTTAAGTAACCGCCGATCATAATTTTTCCCTCCTTCTCTCAGCAGTGCCACTACAGAGCTACTGATGGTATTGAATAAATGTCAGATGTCTTCCCCCCTGCTGTCTGCTCTGAGAGCGA
>RJVU01059915.1:6377433-6397452 GCA_003731715.1 Anabarilius grahami
ATCAAATCCGAGGAGCGCACGACATGAGCGCATCATTTGATTGCACATGGGAGCCTGTGTGTATGAATATCCATAACAATATGGACGTCCAGTGAGATGATCTTTATTTCTAAATGACACACAAGGCCTTGACACATGCTGCTAAGCACCAGATCCCCAGGCCCTGCATGGAAAAGCTCTGTAGATTTACACAGAATTAGTATGTACGACATACAAAAAGTTCTATACGTCCACAGCTCCTTGGTCTGTTCAACACGTTTTACCAGAATGAAATCCATTCCGCAAATTAATGCATAAAATGCAGCCAAAGTGCAAAATTCATACATGAGCAAGTTTTTTTTTTTTTTCAAACAATAAACTGCTTTCTACAGCATTAATTAAATGCTGTAGTTAAAGAATAAAAAAAATATTCATTCAGTTTTATTTTATCACACAGTTAATCATTTCTAGCATACTGTGCATACTATTAATTTTAGAGGTTTTTATTAATTTTTTTACAAAGTAAACAAAGTCATGTCCATTTATCTGTTATCGGCAATAAAAAAATAATAATATAGTAATACATGATTGAGGTGGTATGTGGTGGAATAACAACCATGCAACATTTGACGATGGATGGAGTAAACGTGAACAGATGGATGGTGGATGGGTAGTTGGATGGATGGATGGATGGATGGATGGATGGATGGATGGATGGATGGAATGTGGACGGATGGATGGATGGATGGATGGATGGATGGATGGATGGATGGATGGGGGAATAAAGGGGTAAACATGTGAACGGATGGATGGATGGATGGGGTAAACATGTGAACAGTTGGATGATGGATGGGGGAATTAAGGGGTAAACGTGAACGGATGGATGGAGTAAACATGTGAGTGAATGAATGGATGGATGGATGATGGATGATGGATGGATGGATGGATGGATGGATGGATGGATGGATGGATGGATGGAGTAAACGTGAACAGATGGATGGTGGATGGGTAGTTGGATGGATGGATGGATGGATGGATGGAGTAAACATGTGAATGGGTGGATGGATGGATGGATGGATGGAGTAAACGTGAACGGATGGATGGATGGATGGATGGATGGATGGAGTAAACATGAACGGATGGATGGATGGATGGATGGGGTAAACATGTGAACGGATGGATGGATGGATGGATGGGGGAATAAAGGGGTAAACATGTGAACGGATGGATGGATGGATGGAGAAATAAATGGGTAAACGTGAACGGATGGATGGATGGAATCAGTGTTTAAAAATGAACATTCCAAACAGATTGCTAAAATTCTCTAAAATGAACTGGATTTCTCAATGCTAAAGTGTTAAAAAAAAAAGTGTATTGTATATTCTTTTCCCTTTCTACTATTAATAAACTGCAGAAAATGAATGAAATCAAGAAGAAAACTCCATGAATTAACTTCCATTTTTAAGTTAATGAATGTTTGGGTGAACCCGATTCACAACTACACTTCTACAACATCTCAGTACAGTGAGCAAGAGCATTTAAATGTGTGTTTGTAAGAGGTCAATGAAGAGGTCATCTATATACTCAAAGGACTTGATGTTTCTCCACAGAGAAACCCTCTTCTCCTAACCTGTGCTTGACCCTTATCATTAGCCCACACACACATACAAACACACACACACATTTTGTCCCCATAATATAGGGTAAACCTGAACCACACACGCATCACATACATTTCTCACACACCATATTAAAATCCTCCATCAGTACGTCTGTTCCACCTGAATTCATAGATTAATCCTTCCTCTTTAGACATGCCAACTTCCTTTTTTCAGCCCTGCATCTCTGTGAATCTGTATTGACTCTTCACTGAACATATGATGAGCCGGTGATTTACCACACGGGGGAATGGACGGACACAGAGAGAGAGAGAGGGATGGGAAAGAGGAGGGAGAGGCTGTCGTCACTTGACAGCTCACTGAGATACGACTCAATGTGCGGCTCTTAAAAATAGCAGCTCTCTGATAAACAGCACAGTCTCCCTTTAACCCGCAGCAGAGATGCGCATTTGAGCTGGCGGACACAATGTGCCCGTCTGTGCTTAAGTTAAAATGTGATAGATTCAAAGCATCCCAGCAATGAGACCCGCTCTGACAGCCTGTTAACGGTGAGCGGACGCACATGTCGGGGCCTCCGGTGTGTGAGAGAAAACAGACAGAGAGATTCCTTATCTTTGTATACTCTCTCTCACACACACACACACACAGTCACGGTCTGTTTCACCCATGCTGCATTAATACACACTCGTATCAGTCTAAGTAAGTTTGATATCTTTTTCCATTCCACCTGTTTCTCAGTCTCACTCCATCCATCTCAGTAAGCGTTGCATTTCTTTCTGTCAAAGCGAATCTTGAATGTTTAAAGTCGACATGAAATCAAAACTGACCTTTTTACTTTTCTGTGATACGATTTATCAGCACACATTATTCTGAAGGGAAAAAAAACAGTCTGACTTGCTCTGCCTCAAAACAACTTTATTCCTGCTGACATCGTAAATTTTTCAACCTCAACTTTTCAAAATTAGCCTATTACGATTTAAAATTTTCTATTTTAATGTATTTTAAAACTATTCCTTTGATGCAAAGCTGAATTTTCAGCATCATTACTCCAGTCTTCAGTGTCACATGATCCTTCAGAAATCATTTTAATATGCTGATTTGCTGTTTGAGAAAAAATTCTTATCAATGTTGAAAACATTTGTGCTGCTTAATATTTTTGTGGAAACCGTGATGCATTTTTTTCAAGATTCTTTGATAAATATAAAGTTCAAAAGAACAGCATTTCTTTCAAATATAAATATTTTGTAACATTATAAATGTCTTCAGTCACTTTTGATCAATTTAATACATCATTGCTAAATAAAATAATACATTTCTTGGGAGAAAAAAAATTACTGACCCCAAACTTGTGAACAGTAGTATACATAAAAACTTCACTCATAATAACATATAAAAATATAAACTCAGCGTTTGACATTTAGATTGTTCTCAATCCACTAAGAATGTACAGTTACTGATACAGTATATCAGCTACTATATTGGGGTCAATGATGTGACGGGTCATTTTTTTTGTCCAAAGGCCTTAATAATAATAATAATAAAACAAAGATATGACATCCAAAGTATGTAAGGTAGAACAACTTGATCTCTTTTATTGAATCCAAAAGGTTTTAATTATATTTTGCTACATATAAATGTATTTTAAAGATTTTGAAGTGTCAAAAGGTCATTCGGTTTAACCGTCCAAAGGCCAATACAGCCATTTCATTTGTGATTAAAATATCTTAAAATGTAATAAATGCATAATTTTTTTATTTTGGCATGATTTTTTAACTCCATATGTCAACATAGTGCAAAATGGTATTAAAATTATGTGTAGAAGTCGTTGCTTTGTTTTGAGAAAGAATGTCTGAAAAAATGAATTTCATTGATGTCATTCGGAGTAACTAATATAAAGGGATCATTTTGGATCAAGTCATGCGGTCAATATCATGTGACAGGATGTGACATCATTCAGACACCCGCAAAAGACCACATGGTCATGAAGCAAAGTAAATAACTCTCTTTTAACTATTTGAAAAATTCACGTATTCACTGAAACATCAGGTCATTCGGTACAACCGCTATAAAAAAACGTAATATTTTAAAAACTTGTACTAAATATAAAATGTTTGATTGTCCTTTTGCTAGCTAGATATAAACCTGTTAGCATTGTTTGAAAATATTGTCATTCGGTATAACCAAAAGTGTCATTTGGTAAAACCGAAATTTTGGTTAAAACGAATGACTTTTTTGGTGACCAATTTTTGTTCATCTTGTAAAAAATGACAAAGGCAGTGTTGATTATAAAAACCACATAATCTCATTGTTAACACTTAATAAAACATTATATTTTGTTTTTTTTTACATTTTTTAAAATCGTATTCGTCAATGACCCTGATATATTGGTCCATCTATACATACTAGCCCAGAAAAGCAAAAGATTGTGATTAAAACTGGAAAAAAAAGCTTCATGTCACACAAACTTCCAACCAAATAGTGAAACATTATACACAAAAGTATCAGGAAATTTTTCTCATGTCTCTGCTCTCTGATTTCCGACCACTTTATCATAATTGAGGTTTAAAACAAACACACACAAATTCCCTCACAAGTTTAAGTGCAACAAGTGCAATCTCATGATTGTGTTCAGACAAACTGAATGATTGGGAAAAAATGTGTCTGACTATCAGTTGATTATGGGCTCTTCGCTGATGACATGACGTTACATTAACAGTTGACTGAAAGCAAACAATCTAGATAGCAAAACCTGCTATACCGTCACCACAAAACACACACACTTCTCCTATATCCTCTCTCAAGTATGCAGGTTCAGATCCCACTCAATAAAATTAGATCTGCTTCCCGTAATTCTGCCACTCTCAGCGCCAAAGCTGACAGCAATCGGCTTTCTTCCTAGCCGACAAAACTCGTCCCCTCCACCGTGAGTCTTTGTGGACCCGGCGGGCGGGATGATGTGTGTGTGTGTGAAAGGGTGGGGGGGGAGTTTGCCTTCAGACAATAGCGAGGGTTGGCACTTAGCTGTATGCGGATTAAATTCTCTGACATTATCAACCCGCCCGCTGAATCCGTGCAGGGGGCGGGAGGAACAGGGGTCGGCAAGACGCAGAACAAACCTTCTATCCCTGATGCTCGACATCTCACTGAGGATTACTGTCACTCAGTGCCGAGAGAGAGAGAAGTGAGAGAGAGAGAGAGAGGAGGCGAGGGAGGGTTATTCTCATTTATTTAATAACCCGGACCCTAATCTGTTTCAAAACAGGGGAGGGAGGGAAAATGTCATGGGAAGATGTAAACACGAGGAGCTGGTGGCTCTTGTACCTACAAACAGAGACTTTTCCAAATGTAACAAGTCTATGTGGGGACTGGGGATGAAAGTTGATGGGCTTCTTTCTCCGGCTGTTTTGGTTTAGGCATTTTATTCTGACCTCTGTACTCTTTTCTGCACACATGATTAGAACAGATTAAATATCTCTGAAGTTCTCATGAGAAAATATATTAGATAACAGCTAATATTCCATAGAAAGTTCTTATGAAGTGACAAAAACATCCCTCTTAAATGCGACATGAGGTTGTATACAAACTTAACATGAATACATTTGGCAAAAACTTTCATTCAAAACAATTGACCGCATTTATCACTTGCATGTTCCATGGGAATCAAACCCATGACCTTGGACCTGTTGAGTTCAACATGGAATATGTGAACATGAAATGGAATTTACTACCTTTTTTACTCATGTTATTTCTAATATTCCTAACTATTAAAACTTAAATATTGTTGAGTTGAACATGAATTGATTGGATTGTGAAAAGTAACGGTGTTGCAGCAAACGGGTTTAGAAACAGTATGTTGACTTCAGTAAAAAAGAAAAAGTTGGCGAAGCGAGTTACATGAAGACTAACATATTTTTTATAGGAATAACATGCAGCAAACATGGAAAAAACATGTATTACTCACATTAAGGTCAGGAAAATAGGGTTAATTTTAACTTCATGTTGACCAAGTATGGCATAGGATGGAGCATGTTACTCTGGAAACATGACATCATTAGATATGAACCTATCAGGGTGCAGGACAAAAAGTGAGTCTGGCTTTGATCAGTCAGATGAAACTATTTACACTTCAGATCTGCCAGAAACTAATAAGCTTTAAATCTTTTATTTAACTTTCTTTACCTGTGGAAACAAACCTTTCAAAATAAAAAGCCAAAAAAAAAAGTTGAGGTGACTATTTTTGAACTTGTCCGTAATGATTTTACCAGATTACAAGATGCCATATTCAATGCACTGAAAGCTTCAGGGTGCAGAGCCAGGCCAAAGGTCAGGATTAGGGACTGTTTACAAGGCCTGGGTGACAGGCCACAGGTCAGGGGCTTAAGACACACAAGCCCAATTGACACAGTAACCTTATAGAGTTTTTCCAGAGGCAGCTGCCAGGCATCCGATACCGCATGGCGCATTGTTTATACCAAAGAGCGCTGCAGTGAATTGATAAATTGCAAAATTAATCCCTTCACACACATTTGGAATTGCAATGCTTTTCGCTCATTCAGGAGGGTCACCCTGACCCTGCTTTTGTTTTAGGCAGATTGTAGCAGCTTGACTTGATTAAATGCATTTGATCCTTTTAGCAGTGTACAACTCCATTCATATTGTACTGCGGAGATGGAGGTGAAACATTAAATGATCCGCTCTATGCAAAGTCACAGACAGAACTGCACGCACTGTGCACAGTTGACAAGTGCATTTAAAGGTGTTGAAAAAGGTGAAATGTTTAACAAAAACTGTAAAAGATACTATTATCAAATGTGCATTTCCTTCGAAAATATGTGAGAGAAATTTTCAATCAAGAGCAGAAATGATATTGATGTTTTTAGTGCAAATTATAGGGCTTTTCACACTGTATTAACACCGGGTTATCGTCGTTCTAAACACGGCTTTTAATCCTAAAGGAACGTTTCACGATTGTAATTTAGTACCATGGTTAACACCGCTTTTTACCCGGGGTTATGAAACCCTGCTCCAGAGCACCGCTTTTTTGATGTTAACCCCGCACTGCAGTGCCAAGCTTGTACGGTGTGAAACGATGCCATGTTACAGCCAGACGCTTAGCAACAGACAACCAAATCGCATACAGTAAATTTAGCTTGAGAGGAAAAATGTAAAATGCTGACAGAAAATGCAACAATTTGAGTGAAGAATAGACAGTTTCATTCTTATCTTTATAGTCTGAAATGTCCATTCAGTATAAACTCGATAGTACAGTCAGCAATATGAGGATCCGCAATGCTAGAGCTAGCTAGCCTATGAAAACAAGTTGTGTGCTGCGTTTATCCAATCAATGACACTGATGCAGCAAATATGCAAATAAGAACGTTAAAGGGTTAGTTAACCCAAAAATGAAAATACTGTCATTAATTACTCACCCTCATGTCGTTCCACACCCGTAAGACCTTCGTTTATCTTCGGAACACAAATTAAGATATTTTTGATAAAATACGATGGCTCAGTGAGGCCTGCATTGACAGCAAGACAGTTAACACTTTCAATGGCCAGAAAGCTACTAAAATGTATTTAAAACAGTTCATGTGACTACAGAGGTTCAACCTTAATGTTATGAAGTGACGAGAATACTTTTTGTGCAACAAAATAACGAAAATAACGACTTTATTCAACAATATCTAGTGGTGGGCGATTTCAAAACACTGCTTCATGAAGCTTCGAAGCTTTACGAATCTTTTGTTTCGAATCAGTGGTTTGGAGCGTGTATCAAACTGCCAAAGTCATGTGATTTCAGTAAACGAAAGGCTTAGTTTCGCAATAAGTGTTATGAAATTTCAATGGTTCACCACAGGAGGGCGTGGCCTCACTGAGCCATTGGATTTTATGAAAAATATCTTAATTTGTGTTCCGAAGATGAACGAAGGTCTTATGGGTGTGGAACGACATGAGGGTGAGTGGCAGAATTTTCATTTTTGGGTAAACTGACCCTTTAACCAAGGGTTTAGGAATGTACAATGTGAAACATCAGTTTATGAATACCCAGGATTAATTGCTAACCCTGTGTAAATTATGAGCAGTGTGAAACATAAAGCAAGATAACCCAGGATTCCGTTTCTCCCGGGGTTTAGAATGACCCAGTTTGAACTATTTCAAGTGTGGAAAAGCCCTTAGGTGACCAAAATCTTATATCACAGTACAAGTCATTTTAATTGAAATATAGTTAAAATGTTAAAGTAGCACATCTGATTATCTTTTATTTGCAACAATCTTTGATTATTTTCTTTTTCTTTTTTTTTTGGAATTTGAGGGACATTTGGATGAGCTTCATTCATAGCAGTGATAGCAGAAAAATACACTTTGCACTGCGCAGTCTAGATGCATTTTTAATTCACCCCTATCAAGTTTAGATATGATAAGCCACTAATCTTCATGGTCTAAGAAGTCACCATGGCAATGGCCATCTGATCAATTTCCTGTGCTTGCCTGTGTTTCCTGAGTGACCATAAACGTTCATTAGCATTGCTCTGCGATTGCTAATGTTTGGAGAACACATCTAATTTTGGGTACAGACATAAAGTTGGGAATGAACAATGATTTGAAATGTGTTATGTTTTACATGTTACCCCTCAAGCTGCTCTTTCAGTTGTAATTACATTATATGCTGAGTGCAAACACACACAGACACTCACAGGCACAAGTAATTCACTTGAAATCCGACTAGCGACAGATCACACAGAGCCTGAATTACGAGCATTTCACTTTGCTCTCATGAGCAACACCTACCAGATCCGCTCTAATTTGATGTAGACCGTGACAGACGTGGAAAATCAATAGTGGGCTATGAGAGTGGATTTTTGTCCTATCAAAAGATGCCACGGATGGCCGTCACTTGCTAGAAACATTCCTCTTTTGAAGGCCTTTCCAATTAAACTAATGGTTTCTCCTGTTGAATGTTTGGAGTGAAACTGGTAGGCAAAATGGAGTAGTGAATAACATATCACTGTTTAATGAGGATGTAAATGGTTTTTGTCCACATTGCAGAACAGTCTTTTACTTAATATAGTTGGCTTGTAATTAAAGAACAACAGATTAAATTGAAATGCATGAGTGTAACGCACAACAGCTCAAAGTGCATTATTGCACCAAGGCACAATTACACTGTGTCTCTCACACACACTTTAGTATCTTGGACCCTTCAGTTTGTCTCCTGTCAGCAGGGCTAACCGCTGACCCTGCGTTTGGCCTGCCTGTCAACTTCCTGCTAAGGTTAAACACACCAGGCCAGCATCCTCTTTTTCACTGCATTAACTAACCAAGCAACCATGGCTACAGTAGATCACTGCACTTCCTTTACAATTATTTGTACTAAAATATTACAGTACTGTACGCTATAAAACAATTTCACAAATAATCAAAAAATATCTAGTTGTGTTTTTAATTTGATTTTTTTAATCAAATTTAAACCAAGTTTAACAGCATTTTTACTAAAAATACTAATAATAATAAAATATTCCAATGTGCTGATTTGGTGCTTTAAATAAAAATTCCTTTTATTATCAATGTTAAAAAACTGTTGACTTTTTTTTCTGGATTCTTTGATCAATAAATGAACAGCATTTATTTGAAATCGAGATCTTTTGTAACTTTATAAATGTATTTACTGTCACTTTCGATAAATTTAAGGGATCCTTGCTAAATAAAAGTATGAATTTCTTTCAAAAAAAATCTTTTGATATACTTAACATTATTTTTACTTTTATTAACAGTTATTATTAATGTCAAATCAAGGAATAACACCTACAATAACGCATTAATAATACTATTTCTAGGGATTTTCATAGAAGTCTTCTTACATTGTGAAATTAGCGTACACATTCTATCAATGCCATATAGCACAGTGAAGCATTTATCTGTGCGATTATTAAAAGCAGCTTGCGTCCTTATTTATGCACCCCGCAGGTATGTGCTCTGTCTGCACTGTAAATACATGTATGTTCTGATTAGTGCTGCCACATGTGAACAGTTAAGCAGGCCGACGTAATGCGGACCAGACGGTATGGATTCCTGTACAGTCTTAAATGGACACATGTTTAAAATGGATCCTTTTGAAGTTGCCAAACAATGTGCAATATCAGGAAACAAGCTGTGTGCATGGGGCTGGAATGTGGAGCGCAGGGGGAAACGGAGCGGAGAGGGGGACACACTTAGCAAGCCGGTGGGTAAAAGTAACACACAATGAAACATGAAAAAGACTCCGGCTTCCCATTAAGCTAGAGATCACAAGACAACAGTGTGTGTGTGTGTGCTTAGTGTACGCTATATCCTTGTATGTAACAGTTTTCAGACAAACATAACACTCTGGATGGATTTAAACTCAGGCTTTCAATCTCACTGGCTTTATCTCATGTAGACAAACACTCACACACACACACACACACACACGGGATGGCCCTCATGGTGAGAGCAGGTCTATTTTTGTGCAGGTAGCTGAGCACTTGGTGTGCTTTAATCAGGAGTGCATTGTTAGCTATGGCCTGATGGGAGGCAGGAGGCCCACAGTTAGAAAAAGATGAAATAGAGGAACAGAGAAAGCCGACATGTCCTATACGCACTCCTTAAAACATATTAAAGAAATAGTTCAATGAAATACTGCAACTTCTTTTATTATTGATTTTCTTCCTTCCGTGAAACACAAAAGAAATGTTAAGTTAAACATAAATATTTAGGCCTAAATTTAAGATTTATGCATTTGAATTGCATATAAAATTTATATCCATTTGAATTGCACAATTTTACTTTAAACTAATAAACTTAATCTGATGCATATTTGTCGGCCATACATAAATGAAATGGATAAAAATGTCGGTAATAGTACTAATAAACGGAATGTGTTTTAAATACACAATACTAGCCGTTTTCAACCATGTTCATACTTTTGAACTGATTAAATGTAATTGTTCTCACAAGAAAGGATTTATTCAAATAGCTTGAATCAGCATAAATGCATTTTGGAGAAAAAAAAAAAGATTATTTAAATAAAATCAAATAGATGCAAATAGTTTGTGATGAACAGACTGAAATTTAAGCTGTTATTCAGTGTTTGACAGCTACAGTCCTCGTTCACTTTCAGTGTTTGAACAACAACAACACTGAATATCAGCTTGGACATCCTGATATAAATATCTCTATTTGTGTTTCACAGAAGAAAGAAAGTCAGGAATGACATGAGGGTGAGTAAATAAGAAAAAAAAAAAAAAAATTCGGTTAACTTACCCCTTAAATATGATCTAGCCATTTTTGGTATATATCAGAAAACATGTAACTGTAAAATATGATATGCAAAATGTTAAGTTGACTGGGTAATTGATTTTTCACTGCTTGTTGGTTCAATGAAGGTTAATTTCAGTCGTGCAGCAAAATTATTGACACTTGGTAACAGAGGAATGATCAATTGGTTTACGTTAAAATGTCACTTGTTGGCTTTATTTACATGTATCTGTGGCTCTTTTGTGGCATTTGAACAATTTAAATGCACACACATACACATATTAATAAGACAACAACACATCTATTGAAAGCCACGCCCTTACTAAAAAAAAAAAAAAAAAACACATCATAAATAACAAAAATTAGAAAGCAGCCACAAATTCTTGTCCATTAACATTCTGCGCAGAGTTAATGCCAACTTTTAGAAACATAAATAAATCTTTTTCATTAACGTGTGCATGACGGATCTTGTGAGGACCATTTCTCCTCCCTCGTCCTGCAGGCGTGGGCACTTGTCTGCCAAGAGTGTTCTTTAATTTAGGGAGTCTGAACTGTCAAGAGGCATTGTGGGATACAGAGCTGAGTCTGGGTGCTTGCTTCCCATTTTCGTTTATCAAGATGAAACTGTACTCCAGAACAAGTATTGAAAAGTATTAGAAGGGGGATTAAGCGACAAAATACATATCAACTAATGTTATTATAAAGGGCAATATTCTACACACTGTTGTTTTATTATTATTTTCATTATTACTTTTTTCCCTGAAAAATCACATATAAATGTTATTCAGGGTTTCTTGCATTTGTTTTGAGTTACTGTACCTTTAAGACTTCTGTTTATCAAAGGCTGTCTTGATTGGCTAACCTCTATGCAGTTCATCACTTTTGGCTCAACCAGTGAAGTAAGTCTGGGGCCGGGCTATAATCAACCAATGGCAGATTGTTCAGGAAACATGTTTGAAAAGACTCAAATCTTGAAAAGATTATTTTTGCAATTCTGTGTCGCATTAAATCTTAAACATTACACTTTTAAATGTACCGACAAACTAAAAACTTTATCTGTCCTTGAGTTCTTGCGACTTTTTATCTCACAATTCCAAGTTTATATCTCGCAATTCTCACTTCTTTTCTCAGAATTGTGAGATATGAACTTGCAATTGCGAGTTATGAAGTCCAAATCAAAGGGTTAAAAAATACAGAATAGTGAATTTCTTTATAATTCTTTTATAACTTTATAATTCACAATTGTGATTTTATATCTTCTGACTTTATAACTTGCAATTGAGAGTTTATATCACACATTTCGGAGAAAAAGTCAGAATTGTGACATAAAAAGTTGCAATTACCTTTTTTATTTTTTATTCAGTAGTGAAAACCAGTTTCCATAGAAATGCCGTTATTGGTCGTTAATGGTTATTGTTCATTGCTTCTGCTAAAAAAAATTCTTTACGCTCATTTAAACAAGAGTTGCGTGTATCTCTTAACCCACTCATGCGAGCACTCGTCAATGCAGGCGTCTATCTTTGTTGCATTCTCCAGTAGTCTGTAGTTCTTGTTCCATCTCTGTTGATTGTGAAACAAGCTGGCCAGCTCAGTGTTGCCACCTTGTGGACAAATTAATTAGCGCAAAAAAAACATAACGCACATGTGCGAGCTGAGCGTATTAAAAGGATTAATTGAAATTTCCTGATAATTTACTCACCCCCATGTCATCCAAGATGTTTATGTCTTTCTTCAATTGAAAAGAAATTAAGGTTTTTTTATTCCATATAATGGACTTCACTGAGGTACAACGGGTTGAAGGTCCAATCTGCAGTTTCAATGCAGCTTCAAAGGGCTCTACATGATACCAGCCAAGGGTCTTATCTAGCGAAATGATTGGAAAAAAAAAATTTGACATACTTTTAAACCACAAATGCTCATCTTGCACTGCTCTGCGATGCGCCACGCATTACATAATCACGTTGGAAAGGTAACGTGTGACGTAGGCGGAAGTACCGCGGTAGGGCGAAATAACTCCTTTTCTTCTCCAACTTCAAAATTGTCCGCCATCGTTTTACCTTTTTTTGAAAAGGCCGTTTGGCTTAGTCTTTGCACGTTCACTTTGTAGACACTGGATTGGTACTTTCGCCTACATCACACGTGACCTTTCCAACATGATTAAGTAATGCGTGGCTCATCGCAGAGCAGTGCAAGACTAGCATTTGTGGTTAAAAAAGTATGTAAAATTTTATTTTTCCGGATCGTTTCGCTAGATAAGACCGGGATCGTGTACAGCCCTTTGAAGCTGCATAGAAACTGCAATTTGGACCTTCAACCCAGTGAACCCCAGTGAAGTCCATTATATGGAGAAAAATCCTGGAATGTTTTCCTCAAAAACCTTTTCTTTTCGACTGAAGAAAGACATAAACATCTTGGATGACATAGGGGTGAGTAAATTATCAGGAAATTTTTATTCTGAAGTGAACTAACCCTTTAAGCACAGTTAGAAAATTCTGTCTGTACGTGTAAAGTACACGCATACTATGCCGATAATTACATTTATGTCACACGCATTGTATGCATACCCTGGCGTTTGCATAAAAATTTAAGTATGCTTTGGGGTTAAGCATTGGTTCTTCGGGTGTTTAGGAATACCCAATAGACATCACTGACATGTAAATGGAACCAGTCATGTTTCCCATTTCTGACACTAGAAAGCCAAGGATTTCAAAACCTCGAAGGCCTATAACTAGCTTTAAGTCTTCTATCCAGATCCGCTCCATCTCCTCTCTTCCTGCTCTCGTTCCTCTCCACCTAGCTCAGTAAAGTGCATTTTAGCACATGGGATCGATGCTCAGATCTGTAGTTAACCGTGCACTGTAATGCAAATGCAGAGCCGCATTGATCGACAGGATCTCGCCCGCACCGCTGCCGCTGTCCCCGCAAGGGCACTCCCTCGCAATCCGATAAACGTCCCGGCTACAACGACTGCTGTGTGCACTGGGTTTTCAAAGTGCCGCTTCAGCACTACGGCCAGCTGCACGAACGCGGCAGCGGGAGAGAGAGATGTCAGACTTTCAGTGGCGTACAGGGAGGTGAGGAGACGCAGATGAAGGAGGTTGAGTGGGCGAGAGGTGTAAACTTGAGAGGAATATAAAGTAAGTTTGAAGTAATTACAGCTTAGACGGCAAAGCCTAATTTCATAGCAATTAGCAGAATGACTTATCAGCGCAATCTTCACAGTGGATCGCTAAAAAGAAGAAGAGCCCATCTCTTAAAACACAACGTTTAGAATGGCATCAATCAACGACAGCGATTTTATCACGACGCAGAGAAACAGGGCAGATCTTCTGCGCCTCAAAAGCTTCAGATCTCAAGACGTCATCTTATCACGTTGAGCATAACTAGATAAGAGCGCGAGGAACTGAGTTGGCCTATTCAGATTGATGTTTTAGCTTCAAATACACACAAGGCCGGTGTGAAAGATGTTCGGCCCAGTTCACGAATCCAGTCAAGCCAATGTAGCATTTACGCTGTCAATTCAGCTTAGAGCTGCTGTTGAGTGAGCAGATGTGCTAAGGAATGAGGGGGCGTATGCACAGGACAAAAACAGTGAGACAGAGCGCAACATAATGAAACAGACTTCTGCATGTTGTTGTAAAAATGCTGCACTCATGATGCTGAGTGAGTGATACGCTGAAAAACAACAAGACACAATGAAGCGGCAAAGACATCATGATGTCTAAAGTGTTTAAGATAGACCAACAGCTTAAAAACGTGTTGAGAGCCCTCAACTTTCTTTGTCATTGTCATGAAAACCAGCATCAGTGTTATTTAAAGGAACACTCCACTTTTTTTGAAAATAGGCTCATTTTCCAACTCCCCTAGAGTTAAACAGTTGAGTTTTACTGTTTTCGAATCCATTCAGCTGATCTCCGGGTCTGGTGGTACCACTTTTAGCATAGCTTAGCATAGTTCATTGAATCTGATTAGACCGTTAGCATCTCGCTCAAAAATGACCAAAGAGTTTCAATATTTTTCCTATTTAAAACTTGACTCTTCTGTAGTTACATCGTGTACTAAGACCGACAGAAAATGAAAAGTTTAAATTTTCTAGGCCGATATGTCTAGGAACTATGGTCTAATCAGATTCAATGAGCTATGCTAAGCTATGCTAAAAGTGGTACCGCCAGCCCCGGAGATCGGCTGAATGGATTCGAAAACGGTAAAACTCAACTGTTTAACTCTAGAGGAGTTGTAAAATGAGCCTATTTTCAAAAAAAGTGGAGTGTTCCTTTAAGTATCATTAAGATAATATTATAGTTTTCATTAATAGCATGAATTAGTTTTAATTTTCAGATTTTCCGTTTTCATTTTCATTTTAGTTAAAGGGATAGTTCATGCAATAATGAGAATTCTGTCATTAATTACTCACTTTCATATCGTTCCAATTCTGTAGGACATTCGTCTTGGGAAGACAAATTAAGATATTTTAATGAAATCTGAGAGCTTTCTGTCTCTCCATTGACAGCTATGCAACTACCACTTTCAAGCCCAAAAAGGTAGTAAAGACATCATTAAAGTAATCCATGTGACTCCAGTGGTTTAACCTCAGTTTTATGAAGCGACACAAATGCTTTGTTGCACAAAATAAAAAAAGTGTATATATATATATATATAAGGGAAGCACCGATATATCGGCCGATTTGTGCTCAATTTACAACCATCGGCATATCGGCTTTAGCAGGAAAAAGGCAGATAACAAACAGATGGTTTATTAATTAACTGCGTGAAGGCACTGAGCTGTATAATAACTGCTGCATAATCCTAGTGCTGCTGTCTGCGCTTTAATGCTAATCAAATAACAAAAGACAAAAAATTGCATTCTTGACTAAGCAACTGTTGTAACTTTCATACAGGTGCTGGTCATATAATTAGAATATCATCAAAAAGTTGATTTATTTCACTAATTCCATTCAAAACGTGAAACTTGTATATTATATTCATTCATTACACACAGACTGATATATTTCAAATGTTTATTTCTTTTAATTTTGATGATTATAACTGACAACTAAGGAAAATCCCAAATTCAGTATCTCAGAAAATTAGAATATTACTTAAGACCAATACAAAGAAAGGATTTTTAGAAATCTTGGCCAACTGAAAAGTATGAACATGAAAAGTATGAGCATGTACAGCACTCAATACTTAGTTGGGGCTCCTTTTGCCTGAATTACTGCAGCAATGCGGCGTGGCATGGAGTCGATCAGTCTGTGGCACTGCTCAGGTGTTATGAGAGCCCAGGTTGCTCTGATAGTGGCCTTCAGCTCTTCTGCATTGTTGGGTCTGGCATATCGCATCTTCCTCTTCACAATACCCCATAGATTTTCGTTGGAGATTAATATTTTGTTAATAAAGGGGTAAATTATGTTTTTTTTTTTGCGCAAACAAAGCTCTCGTGTCGCTGCATAAAACTGAGGTTAAACCACTGGAGTTACATGGATTACTTTAATGATGTCTTTACTATCTTTATGGGCCTTGAAAGTGGCCAATTTCATTAAAAAGATCTTCATTTGTGTTCCGAAGATGAACGAAAGTCTTACAGGTTTGGAACGACATGAGAGTGAGTAATTAATGACAATTTTCATTTTTGAGTGAACTAAAGTTTCAGCAATTTTGTTGTGTTTTTCAACTTGTTTAGTTAACATATAACACATAAAGCCTGAACCCCGTTTTCGGTCCATCGAAAGTATTTTTTAAACTCCATTATTGATTCAAATAGCAAACAATTCTTCCTGCACGCACCGCAACAGACTTTTAAAAATGGTGGTTGAAATAAAATGCAGCGTGGAGTCAACCAATCAAAATGCTGCGTGAACTCAACCAATCAGCATGTTCAGCACCCAAATCCCACCCCCGAAAGTTTCTGAACTTTGAAAAAGTACTACCTCATGAGCAGGGAATTTCTGAGGGGGAAATGTTTTATCCGGAACTTCAGTTAGAACCTGGTTCCTGCGGTCGAAACACATGAGTACCACCCCAAAGTCCATAGTTTCTGGGGAAAGTTCCTGCGGTGGAAACGTGGCTAATGCTGCCTTCACGTGCTCTCGGAATTATCGTAAATATTAGTTTCCTAGGTAGAAAATTGCACATGAACGCCCTCTCGTTGAAACTTGAATGTGATAAAGCTCGTAATCACGACTTCAGAAGTGGGAAATATGCAACTCAAGTGCAACTGTAACTTCTGCTAAAATTGATTTATGCTGCTTTTTGCCTCTGTTCTGTTTAAACGTACATTTTCCTCAGTTGAAAAAATGCCAGAAGAACCTTGGATCATGCGTTCGTGAGCTTGAGCCTGTAAAATGCCCTATATGTAGTTACATTACAGCTCTTTATTACACGACTCTCTGGAACACTTGTTTACTTATTTCATTTTGTGGTTGAATATTTTTGCATAATGACCACTGAACTGTACATCTGACTGCTGTCCCTGGCAACCAGTCTTCTACAGACACTGTCTCTCAGAGAACTTTGTGGACTTTTTTCTCTCACTTAATCAAATAGTTTAAACTCAAATCAATGTCAATTTAATTGGTATGTAGATGAAAAATAAGTGAGACGATGTACAGTCATTATTGCAAACATGACCTGCTAACTGTACATNGTTGGGTAGATTACTTACAAACTGTAATCAATTACTGAATACAAACTACATGATAAAAATTGGGTCCCAATTTGTACAACTATGTACTTACATTTAAATTAATCATTTGATACAATGCACTTATTGTGTACATACATGTTTTTACATTGTACATATATTTTAAAAACACCTGCATGTAATTACATCTGTAATTTCTGTATTTACATTTATAATTACACTGTTGACCCATCCCTTACACCTTACCCCTACCCTTAAACCTACCCATACCACCAAAGCTTTCCCTAACCTTACCCGTATCCCAACTCAACAGCAGCAAAAGTGGTTTGCAATTCAATATGAATCCAATAAGTACATTGTACTTATTTTTTGATGTAAGTACATAGTAGTTAAGGCCACTTAATATAAAGTGGGACCAAAAATTGTAGTTATTAGTAATTGTAATTGTAGTAACTGTAATACATTGTAGAACCACCAGCCTGACAAAAACTCTTGTAAAAACCCGCAAACAGCGGCAAGCTTTTGTCTCATAAGTGATGACACGCGAGGCCCCGTTTTGTCACTTCCTCTAACCCCAGAATTCTTTAATGCATTAAAACATATTTGGTCCAATTCAAAACTATCAATCATTGAGGAAGGGCATAAACTGAAAGCAGAGCAAGAGTCTTACACGCACCAGAGTGGTTCCACATGTGGCCAGCAACTGGAAAGCTCTGCATCAAGCCTAAAAACAACCTCACTCTGTTCTTTATTCACCCCCGCTGGTTACTCACCAGTTAGAAGTGGGATATCCCAGCCTGATCAAGCAATATTATATCAGTGTCGATTTTAACCTTGACCGTAAAGCTTTATCATTAGGGTTCTCTATCATTGCTGTCCTGGAGGATGAAGCTGAGAATATAACCTGTTCTTTAACTTTACAGTAGAGTTATACAAGCCCTTCAATGCAAACAGCTCTGTTAAACCTTCGGATCAGAGCTCTATGGCTAGTAAAAAAGGGCAGGATACACAGTAACAGCCTTCCTAGAGACCAAGTTCAAATGGTTGAGAATGGACTTAAACGCATTGTAAAATTACATACACAGTGTATGGTAATGTGATATTGCATCATAAACAGAAAAAAAGTCAACTAATAAACAAAAAAACTTGATATCTAAAAAACTAAACTAAAAAATGTACCATTAAAAAATACCTATAAAATAAAAAAATATTATACACGTACACAAACTACATATACATATATATATAAAACTGGGTCAATGACGTGACGGGTCATTTTTTTGTCCAAAGGCCTTAATAATAATAAAAAACTAAGATATGACATCCAAAGTATGTAAGGTAGTACAACTAGATCTCTCTTATTGAATCCAAAAGGTTTTAATTATATTTTGCTACATATAAAGGTATTTTAAAGATTTTGAAGTGTTAATAGGTCATTTGGTTTAACCGTCCAAAGCCCAATACAGCCATTTCATTTGTGATTTAAAAATCATTACATTTTTTTTATTTAACTTTTTTATTACTTAAAATGTAATAAATGTATTTTATTATTATTATTATTATTCTGGTTATCATTGCTTTGTTATGAGAAAGACTATCTGTAAAATTAATTTCATTGATGTCATTTGGAGTAACCACTATTTTGGATCAAGTCATGAAGTCAATATCATGTGACAGGATGTGACATCATTCAGACACCTGCAAAGGACCACATGGTCATGAAGCAAAGTAACTAACTCTCTCTTAACTATTTGAACAATTCATGTTTTCTCTTGCTCATACGCATGTCCCGAAACATCAGGTCATTCGGTACAACCGCTATAAAACATGGAAAATGTTGGAATGTTTTAAAAACTTGTACTAAATATAAAATGTTTGATTGTCCTTTTGCTTGCTAGATATCAGCCTGTTAGCATTGTTTGAAAATTTCGTCATTCAGTATAACCAAAAGTGTCATTCGGTAAAACCAAAATTTTGGTTAAACCGAATTACTTTTTTGTGACAAATTTTGTCCATCTTGTACAAAATGACAAAAGCAGTGTTAATTGATTATAAAAACCACATAATCTAATTTAATAAAACTTAATTAAAAACAAAATTAATTATATCTCCATTATGTTTTTGGTTTTTTTTACATTTTTAAAAACCTTATTTGTCAATGTTATATTTATACATATTATAACCCTAAGATTGTTGAACGTATTGCCACAGTGTAGGTGAGCAGAGAACGTCATCTTTGCCCTCACGCTCCTGTCCTCTACCTCGGCTCAATTCAATTACCATTCCCCACACAAACGAGCACACGTTTTCTTCTTTTCATTCTTTCATCCCTCTTTTCTTTTTTAGCATAGACAGGGCTTATGCAAATGAACTCTTCTCTGCCACTGAGGGTTGCCAAGCCATGTGCCCCAGTGTAATGTCATCCCACTTAAAGACTATGTAAACAGCATTATCGGCACGTTTGCACGACGCTCGCCGCAAGGTCATGGTGGGCAGGCAGGGGTG
>RJVU01059915.1:6397461-6431267 GCA_003731715.1 Anabarilius grahami
GAAAGAGACGATGGGGGGGCATGCAGAGAGGGACGAGTGTAGTGCATGTTCTGCATCTGAAGACGAATGTTGAGTGTGTGTTCAAGGTTTGCGCTAGACGGCCTCCTGCGACTTTAGTCTGAAAAACACTTAAGCGGTAATGACAAGCACAAAAGGAAAAAAAAGGTCCCACTTTATATTAGGTGTCTTTATTACAAAAAATATTGTATTACAAAACACTTGCAATTGAGGTGGATTACGGGTAAGGTTAGAGACAGGTCTGGTGGTCTGGTTAGAATTAAGGGTGGGTTAAAGGGGGAGGTCAACATTATAGAAATTCATTACAGATGTAATTGCATGCAAGTATTTTTTTAATAAAATTAAAAAGAGAAAACATGTATGTACGCAAGTGCATTGTATCAGATGATTAATTTAAATGTTATAGTGTATAGTAGTTAAAGACAGTTAATATAAAATGGGTCAAAAATAAAAAATAATAATAATAAAAATGAATGTGTTTAACTACATAGCAGTTAAAGACCTGGGGGTNTAAAGACCTGTGGGTCATAAAATAAAATTATAAAATAACAAAAATTAAATTAAATTAAATTATAAAATTTTATTTTAAAATAAAACTAAATTAAAAATTGAGAGAAAATGGAGAATTTTGCTTAATTCTCCTAATTTATCAGTAGAGACGACCTGAGGCCGATTGAATAACTTCTTAGACTTCAAGACCCATCATAACTTTTTTAAATCAGTTACATAAAAAGGTAGATTGGTCTAATTGGATCCATTTTATTTCTCTCAAGGCATTCAAGTAGAATCATCTGAGCCAGCTGATGAAGCATAACCAAAATCAAGACTCATGAGCTACGAAAGAGCAATAAAACGTGCCTCTGGGTATCGGCCTGTCATCCGATTTGATCGCATTTCTCTTTTACCCTCTTCAATTCACAACATATCGCTAATACCACTTCCATTCTTCTTTCTTCTCCAGAAAAAAAAGGGAAAATGCCTCCCCGTTTCATCCGTGTCCAGGAGCACTTGTGTGACACAATGAAAGTATTTGAGACTCTGGAGGCCCCTACCTCGGCCCCTGCCTGCCTGAATGGCTGTTGTGCTCATTAGCTGCCATGGCGACACCCGGGCTGGCGAATAGCATTTGAGCTGCGGACCGGCACAAAAGCACCTCCAATTAAATGTCAATAATTTAACAAATCCTTTGAACTCCTCGCAGCTCCATGTTTACAGGGGCTTACAAGAACACTGGAGCGCCATTGTCTCATTATCTGCACAAGCCACAGGAAAGATAGAGGGAGGGAAAGAGAGATAGATAGAAGGAAAAATGTTAAGAGGGGTGGTTGAAAGGACACATGGGGAGAGGGGTGGAGGATAGGACTCTCCCATGTTTGGGCTGGGGATATCTGGGAAATGAAGTCCATTCAATGCGATATCTTGTTGACTCCGTTAACTTCCTTGAGCCTGTGAAGAATCAAACCGTAGCGGTGCGAGGCTGTTAATGAAATCCACAGCTTCGGTCCTGCAGGAGAGAACGAGGCTCTTGACGTGGCTTCTTTCGCAAGTTTTTAGCTTGTGAAATTTCATTATAAATAGTACTTGACATCTGCCATAAATAGAAAATCAATTAACATTCATACACCTTTGTTCTAAATTACAGTGACAGCCGCCGAGCATATGAGAGACGTTTCTGAGGTGTCTTTTCAAGTCAACGACCTGGTAATTTGACATGTTCTGCACTGGCACTCTTTCAGGTATTATTTTGTCAAAAAGGACTATCGTAACACCAAATTTCCTAACGACAATATCTACTTTGGAATTAAATTTGAAGCGTGTCCTTTCTGCGCCACTAGCATCACCAAACGAACAATAAAATTTATTAACCTTTTCAAACTTACTCTGACTTCCATTGTTTGGACAAACAGATGTTTCTGCCTCATATGTTTCTACATTTAAAACTATTTAACCAATTTTAAAGGGGTCATGAACTGCGTTGTTTTATTGTTTTATAATGTTTTCTGAGGTGCACTTATAATGTTAGTATGCTTTTTACATCAAAAATGGGCATAATTTAGAAATAAAAGGCATTTTTTCTACCCTGATTTTAGCCCTCTTATTTGAATGCTCTGTTTAAGGGGCGTGTCTGCTGTGAGACTTCAGTGTAAACGCCCACTGCTGTGATTGGCTTACATCTTTGCATATGAAATAGCTACGTATTGCTCTCAAAAATTTTTAGCACATTTTTACTAATTACAGCTCTCAAGGTTAACTAATCGTGAAAAGTGTTGATTATAGCATTACATTTAGATCTATGGCATTATATTTAGATCGTGGCATGAAAGGCTGCAGTGATGAACATTGTAGCCGATCACAGACATGTTGTTGAGCGCATGAAAGCAGTGATTTCATCATTGCAACTCAATTTCTGCACACTAACGAATGCTTTCATCATAACTAACAGTACAAACATGATATATCTAGAGATTCGTTGAATAAAACGGGAGTTTTGGCGTGAGTCCAGAACTCAGTCACTGATAAACTCGCGCTGTTTGATTGACAGCTCCAGCGATTGTAAATGGAGCGTTCTTTGATCACTTTCTATATATAATTTAAATAACAGATTATTTTCATCCTACTAAGAGGAACGACGTGAAGTTGACCGTTTAGTCACTGGTTTGATTTACTGACACATAGACAAACAACGTCTGACTGTACATGAATCATTACATATCAGATCAGGCATTAGTTACTTACATGTTGTTGCATTACTGTCGAGTCCATCGTAAAAGTCTGTATGCAAAGCCTGCGCTGAAATGTGATTGATTTACCAAAGAATCCACAGTGAAATACTGAATACAAATAAATAATGCTCAACTGAGACATTCACATTGTTGAAAATAAATAACCATATTCCTAGCATTAGGATCCTTTGAAAGGTAACGTTATTTTTAGTCCTGTATCGCTCTTCTCTCCTCGTCATCTCACTAACACGCCGGCGGGTGGGGCTAACAGTGCAATAACGAAGTAGTCGTTGATTTCTTCTGTAGAGGCGGCGTTTCACCTATCTATAGGCACATTCTAGGATCAGTTGTTTGCTGGGTCTGGTGTCAATAAAAGCATTTATTGGACTAACAAGAAAGTTTTCATATCTGAAACTTACAGGATATTCTTATAGTACGATGACCTCTTATATATCAAAAGCTCAAGGAAAAGTTGATTTCTCATTTCATGACCCCTTTAAGAACAAAAATCACATACTTCATCTTTAAAATTGTGGGTAACTAACTGAACTTGTTCTTCTGATCTTGTGCTCTGCTGATGACCTAACAATAAGCATGTGGCTCAATTCGCTTTGAAACTCAGCATGTCAAAAACACAGACAGTTTTCACTGCAAACACTTCCAAAGGAATGGGACAAATGGATTAGGAAAACAACACCCCTCCTTTTCCTCCATGCCTCCCATCCCTCTGCTAACCCTCGTCCCGCTAGCAAGAAATCTCCACAAAATCAAAAGCCTTGAGATTTCCTTACTCCCTTTGTTGGCCAAACTTTTACATCTCTGTTTACTGGGATTTTTTCCTTATTACAAAATGATTTCGGTCCGCAAACATGCATGGATTACTCAGCGAGTACGACCCGGGGTCATCCCTGAACACGAGGCCAAGGAGGAAAAGAAAAACAACGATGTGATATGAAAAGAAAATAGAGATGATTGTTGTCCGACTGTGTTGCGCTTTTGTTTAAAGCAATTAAGGCAGTGGGCTTTTTTGTATTGCATTTATTAAAAAAAATAAATAAAAAAAAAAAGTGGTAAGAAAAGAACAACTTGAACATCTAGGAGCAGAGCTGAAGAAAAGAAAGCGAAAAAAGATGCAGTGGCTGCACAATCTAAACATTGACCGGCCCATGTTTTTCTAGCAAAGCCTGCTTTCAGAGAGATTTGAATTTAATTGATTCCTTTTTACACAAATACATTGTTGGAATGCCAGTAATGAAAAGGGCCACGGAGGGGTCAGCGGGACACAGCGGTACGGAGAAGAAAGAGACCAGACAGAACAGGACAGGACAGGACAGACAGAAAGACAGATGGACAAGCAGGCAGGGGATGTTGATATAGATCAACTGTACACCTGCTACATCAATGCCCGAGACTGCATCTCTCTTGTTATTTTCTATCTTTTTTATATTAAAAATGTTAGGGCTTTAAAATTGTTTAATGAGATTAATTATATTCAAAAATAAAAAATGAAAAAATAATGAAATTATAATAATTTCTTAAATTATCAACATTTGGGGGCTTTTCAGTAAATATTGATACATGCAATTAATTTGGTTAATTAATCGACAAAACTTGGTAACACTTTACATTAAGGTTCCATTAGTTAATATTAGTTAATTCATTAGTTAACATGAAGCAACTCTAAAGCACTTAATAATCTGTTAATTTCAACATTATTAAAATCAAAAGTCATTGATTATTTAATGGACCTGAGCTACAGTAACATGAACTAAGAATGACCAGTTTAACAATTAACAATAACAATATTGGCAGGTCAGTGAAAACAACAGAGCATATATAGTCATTATGCACCTGATTTTTTCAAATTAAAAGCGAGACTGTTTCCTCATAGGCATTTTCCAATGCTCCAAGTAACTTGAAAGCATCCACCTGTGTGCCTCATATCAATGACAATTGCTCTGTCCTCTGGGGCACGTCACTGTTTTGTATGTGTCCCACCCTATTATAGCCCAAGGACATCAGCACGGCCCCTCTGTAACTTAACACCTATGTAAAATAATACTACATGTATTATTCATACTAACATGATGGAGCAGTTGAAAACAGCCCAGAAGACAGGCACCTATGAAAATGATGACCAAACACAGAAAGAGTCGTGAATTATTGAGGCGGCCATCAGCTGCGTTTTAGCAGCGCAAAGGGATGCTGAATAAGACGCTGACTGGAAACCCAGAATGCCTTGCAATTTTCTTAAAAGGTTAGGACCAAACTGTGGGGTATTCGCTTTATCAGTGTCTGGAAAGTTACTTTGAAATCGTTTGCTATGCCACAAGCTACTCGTAAAGTTAAACAACAGCAAAATTATCCTTTAGGAAAAGTAGTTGGCTACAAATAAAAGTTGCAAAAAAATTATCAACTACAATGAATTAAAAAATTTAAAGGGGGCCTATAATGCCCCTTTTACAAGATGTAATGTAAGTCTCTGGTGTCCCCAGCATGTGTCTGTGAAGTTTCAGCTCAAAATACCCCACAGATCATTTATTATAACTTTTTTCACACCCTTCTGGGTGTGAGCAAAAACACGTTTTTGTGCGTGTCCCTTTAAATGCAAATGAGCTGCTGCTCCCGGCCCCCTTTCCAGAAAAGGGCAGAGCTTTAACAGCTTACGCTTCGGTTGCTCAACAACAACAAAGCTGGAGAATCTCACGCAGCCAAAATGAGGATTGTCAGTAACGGTGTTCAGCCTTACATTGTTCAAACCGGAGTCGGACACTGGTGGAGAGACTCAGGAAGAAGTTACAACTTTTAGAATGAAACTGGACGTTTCTGAATGGTTAGTGGATAAATTTATATAGTTGCTGTGGAGTTGATTCATCTCATCGACTAGCATGTGCCGTCATGTTAATCTTTTGTGCAAATCCAGTGTTGAATTGATCCTCGTTTGTGAAGAAGTCCGGCGTAAAATGACGTAGTCCTTAAACAGCAAATTCTTTAAAAGAAAATATCTCCCTTTGCATTGAACTTTGAGCATTGTCACTTTGCAGATGTTGTTTACGCTCAAAAAGCACCATTACACACTAACTAAAGTTAAAAAAAAGTGAAATCATAATCAACCACCCCTTGAATAAACAGTAAATGATTTACTACTGTATTAGATCCATGCTAAATACAGACAAGAAAAACAGTGATAAACACCAAAAAAAATCTGTCAGAAATATTGCAGAGGGATTTCTGAGTGATGACTTGAATCGTTGAAGATTGATTGATCGATGGATTGATTAAGTATTTGAAATACAAAATATTTTAAATATTTGTATTTTTTTCCAAAGGCTTTAAATCAAGTGTAATTTATATTTAAATACATTGAAGTTTAGTATTTTTTTATTTTTAAAATACATAAAATACTCTGTACAAGTCAACCTCTTTATTAGGCTGCTGCTTTCCTGTATCAACTACTGTAGTTCAAGCCCCCCAACCCCACCTTTCATGCACGTGAGCCGCAGCTGTATGACTCCATCTAACATTGGGTAAGCTAATTATCTGCAAAGTTAATAAGGAATAAGATAAGGTGAGGTTGTCGTGGTCGATTCTACTTGTTTATTAAGGTTAAAACAAGTAGAATATTTTACATGTGATTTATTTAGTAGTGTTCACCACAAGTAATAGGCTTCAGTGTAACCTGTTCAGAAATAAGTATAGAAATGGCACACAGGCACACTTAAACCCAGTCATTTTGGGTTGGTGGAAAAGGTATGTGAAATGAATATAGAAGTTTCTAAACAGTTGTATAAACCAAAATGTTCTTTGCATTCAGAATAGGGCCAGATAAAAAATACTGTAAATATTTTTTTCCACACAGTATTAGGTATTTTGTTTTGATACATTTCAAATGAGGTATTTTATTATTTTAAATACATCTTCATGTATTTATGCCCATCTCCGTTCAAACTGAACCATTGCCAATGATCCTTAGCGCTACTTAAATGAATATTCTAGCAACATGTTCTCAATTTTCTTGTTTGTAAAGTATATAATTCCTCTTTTCACTAGTGTCGAAAAAAGGACCTTAATAAAATGTAAATAATAATAATAATCAACATTCAACAACATTATTGATTTGACTGCACTGACAGTATTGGATGAGAACTGAACTGACTTTAATTGATGATCTTTTCAAAAGAACTGAATCAACAGAACTGAATCAACAGAACTGAATCAACAACTGACTTCAGCTGAACAATGACACTGTTTTCATTTAGAGCTGCTTTACAGCCAAAATGAACTCTGTTTGCATCACTGAATCCTGTTATCACTGTAAAGCTGCTTTGAAACAATCTGTATTGTAAAAAAAAAAAAAAAACCCTATAAATAAAGGAGACTTGACTTAATAATAATAATTGTTAAACAGGTTTCCTAAACTGTTTTTACTCTTTTTAGGTCAATCCCAAATTACTTTTGTCTCTGCACATTAATATTGGATAGGAGAAAGTATTTTAACTGCAAAAAGTTATAAACCACCTACAAGTTGTGCATTTAGCACATTTTAACCTTCAACAAAAAAAGAATGCATTCTGTGCAGTAATCTAGTCTGTTCCTAATGCAGTCCAGAAATGGCTCCATAAGATGGTCAAATTCCATTATTTTAATCTAATATCAACAGGGCCAGCCATATAAACATCCTTTTGTAACTATACTGCCACTGCTGGGATAACAGACTTTTTTTCCAGGCCATTTCCCTCAGCTCTGGGCAATCCGAACACAAGGGTGGACCTCTGGGTGGAATTTACAGCTCTATGGCTATGGTGAGCACCACAAAAGCTACTGATGTCACTCCTTCCTACGCAACCCCTCAAAAATGACCCTGTGAGTCGATACACCAAAACTAAACGCCTTGTTCCCAAACTGCATTACATGTAAATACTAAGGGGAATGAAAGTTAGAAAGAATGTTTTTTGTATGTATGTTAAAACACTAGGCAGATGGTCGTAGAGCAGAGGATGACTAAACGAATAAATAAACAAATACAAGACAGTATTGTTTTTGCTGAAAGTTTATCCAGCGTGGCCGGAATTAATGCCGTCCACAAAAGAGTCCCGACAGGCAGAGCATGAAATGGGAATGGTGGGGTGTGGGAAAAGAGACGAGCGAAAGAGAGGCTCCCATCTATTGTTTTCATTGTCTGGGATCAGAAGCTGGAATGAGAGCCGAGAATAGGGGGGTAGAGCGAGAGAGAAAGGAGAAACACTCAGAATCCACATAAACGCTCTTGACACAGAGTGCAAAGATGAATTACAGGTATCCATTTAGCCTAAACAGCTGGGGTGAGGGTGGGGGAAAGTTAGCGGAGGGAAAAAGAGGAGAGATAGGACAAAACATCAGTTCCTTTAACATAACCTCTTATCCCTCGCTATGACTCCTCCCTGCCTTGAACAACTCTGCGAGAATCAGTTTATGGGCCTGGAAAGAGGATCTGAATCACACTAGCAAACAAACAAGAACCCATACGCTCAGAAGGAACATCAACTATATATCACAAGCCAGATATCCCACTGTCAGATTAGACCATAACAGCTCTGCTTGGTCCCAGGCAACAGGATCAAACAAAAAAGGCTGTACAAATCAAACTCACAAAGTAAGAATCCTTGTACAGTGCAAGTCAATATAGGCTTACATCCACAAGCCTTGACTATCTAAGACCATCAATGTCCAGTTTACAACTTCTAACATCTAGTATTTCCCTTAAAGCACCATTGGCGCAAGTCATACCCCTTTTCCACCAAGGCAGTTTGAGTGTTGGTTCAGAGCCAGAGCCTAGTTTTAAATCAGTTCTTTGTCTTTCGACACCCAAAGCACCAACTCTGAACCAGGAAAAGTGGTTCGTAAGTAGCACCAGAACATTGCTGGTCTAGAAGTAAGAGCCGCTTGCGTCAGGGGTTGGGGGCAGGGTTACCGTGACCAACAAGATGAACAGAAAGTCGACCACCATTTTTGAAATAGCAGCTAAAAACAACGGAAGAGATCAGTGTTGGGTGTAACGCGTTACTGTGATTAAATTACTTATCCACTGAAAAAGTAAAGTAAGGGATTACTGTTCATTTTTAGGTAATTTAATTACAGTTACTTATAATGTACTTACGTTACATACTGTAAATTAGTTCAACAGTTCTGTATCAATCAATATTGAATTTAAAATCTAAATTTGTTGTCTAAAGGTTAAAGTGAATGCTGCCTCTTTAAAATCGTTAGCTGTAGTGCAGTTGCGCGTGAGTTCGCAACTTCGCACCAGTTGGCTGCGTTGTCGCTGTCTGAAGCGAGTGGCTGTTTTGCAGAATGGAAATAATCCAATTACTTCACTTTTTTGACACAGGTAGGCAAGAACATTACGGTAAAATGTAAGCTATGTCCTAGGGAGAAAAAACTACTCGCGCTTTCTGAGAGACGGTCTTCAGTCATTGCGCTCTCAACCAAAGCGCACACACATAGCCGCCTCTCGCGAGTGTCAGATTTTCACGGTTTATTACGCATAAACGTTCAAATACATACACAGTTATGTCAAAATGCCCGTCTTGGCGTATATTTGAGTTGGTTATGTGAATGTGTAACAGCATATTGTCTCCGTCCATTAGGTCTTAGTGACAGCAGCCTTTAAAACATGCTACTGTCCACTATTGGCTGTCTGTATTATAAATGATAATCAAACAAAAGAAAAGCTTTAATAAGAATTAATCTATAATTAATTTAGAGTTATGACTATGCAGAGTTATCTTATATTTGAATATTACATTTCTGTGGTATTTTTACTTACTACTATTAGACCTACCTGAAAAAAATATATAGCATTGTTTTATTTATATCTTTAAATATTTTATCGTGGTATTGATTTTGGTATCAAGTATTGTGCACTTTTGGTGGTATTGGTCCCGACTACTAGATTTTTGGTATCATGACATCCCTATTTGTTACTAAAATATTTTAAGTATTATAGTATGTTTTAATAAAGCTAAAATGTTTTAAAAAGCTATAAAAGGCTAAACTATTCCATGTTTGACTCGTATTTAAATTATTAAAAGAGTTTCCTTTCTATTGTCTATCCGGTCAAGGTTTATAGGGATTTTAAAAAGTAGCCTAATTAGTAAGGAGTTGAATTACTTATTGAGTAATTAAAAACGTATTTTAAATACAACATTAATGATGTAATTAGTAATTAATTACTTAGTTGAAGTAACTTACCCAACACTAGACGAGATTAAGTCAAAACAACATTGGTCTGTGGAAGGTTAGCGTTATTCTCAATTGTAATCTCCGTCTATAAAAAAATGGTTCGCAAAGCCATGAGCATCAATAGTAATGCAACAACCGCCATTGTTGATCATGTGTTTAGCACTGCCACACTAGCATTGCTGGGAAAGATGAGATGTATACAGTGACCTGGCTCTGTGGTGGCTTTCTAACCCGTGGAAAGGCAAACCGGCTCGCCAGCCGAACCAACTCCAAACCAACTCCGAACCGGCAAATGCACTAGCTTTGAACTAGTACCCAGTTCATGTTGGTGGAAAAGTAGTATCAGTGATCAAACCTTACTTTAGAACGTTCCAGCACTGGGTTGGGAAAAAAATGTCACCAGGTAAGGGGAAAAGAAGGGGGGGAAAGCCTATCCAGTTTGTAACCTAAAACAATTTCCTATCAATCGGCATTGGTGCATGTTTAAGACTTGTACCCAACTAACTTCTCCGATCAAACCTTTACTCGGGATTGACTCCATACAAGGAGGAAAAAGTGAATTATTAAATTTTACAGCTCATTACTTGGGCAAAAGAGGAATCGACTCTGGAGGGGAAGAGGATTAGTGGTGAAATGAAGCCAGTGATATGTAGTGGGGGCCATTATCTTGCCCAGTTATCTGGATGGCGCGATAAGTAAATAACCATTGCGGGAGTAACCTCCGGGGACGTAGAATCAAAAAGCACTCTGATTAGCATAATCTCTCTTGTCTTTCACAGAAGTCTCGCTCTCCCTCTCGTAAACGTTCGGGGAAACTATGTTCTTTCGTTGGAAACTCTGTCAGGCAGAGATAGAAGTCGACGCACTGTTTTTTGCAAGCTTATGCAAGCAGAACTAACTGATATCTGCAAATATCAAAGGGGTATCTCTTGTATCGCTTCCAATTTGCACCACTTTCGTTTTTAATTAGTGTTTTAAGCCGTATCTTCGGTGAAGAGAAGAGTTTGTAGAGTTTGACGATAATGTGGAGAAGTCATGCAACACTTACAGTTTCTAAGAAGATGACACAAGAGTGGGAAAGGGATGATTTACGTAGGAAGCCCTCGAGGCAAGTACTGTGTCTACAGGTTGGCCTACCTTTGCTTCTCGTATTAAAGTCACATAGCTGGAGGTTCTTAGTTGGTACTCAAGCCTCTGCCAAGGGATCACAAGTACTGAGGAAAACATAAATGACCTCAGACTTTCACAACCGCCTTCGCTCTATATATAAATTTTAAAACGGAGTGCTGGAAAGGAGAAAAGGTTAGACAGGAAAAGGGTGAACACGTTGCGTTTCCTGCACCGGGCCTCAATCAGAGAGAATGGACAGATTAGTGAATTGATTCTGCAGCCGTGTTTACCCAAGAGCGCAGAAATTTCCCTTCCCTCGCACCATGCTCTTATCTATATTATTCCAGTTTGTTTTTAACAAACAGCAGACTCGTAATAACCGTAGGGGCCACTGCTTGCTTTACGTTTGTGAATAAATGGCCATAAAGCATTTAATTTCAGACTTTTTAACAGTCCGTAATAAATATTTTCAGATAATAACTGAAGGTGAAGTTGGCTTTATGGCACTGTAAATTAGCTCCCAGTTTTATCAGCATATTCGCAAGCTGTTTAACTAGCACACAGATGTCATAATAACGTCCTGAAGAATAACCTTGTTGTTCCAGCGATTGCGCCGTAGTCCTATTACCCAGGGAGCTGTTACGCGCACACGCGCTCATCTTCCTCTCGTGAATCTTTAACTGTTTAGTGAGCGGCATGCACAGAGGACAGACGAATTGCCCCAGGCGTGACTGTCACACCAGCCATTATTCTCCCCTTGACTTCCATTCTCTCTCAGGCCTTCAGCTGCAGAGGTTTTCCCTCGTAATTCACCCACATTAGCCCTTCTAACTACAATACCCCCCTCCCTCGGATCCTGCGTCCAAATAAAAGGAGAATGAATGCACACCAATGGGGCAGCTATTCGGACGGACAATATTCTCATGCATACCGCCCCGCCGTTTTTTGTGTCGCATACTTGGGTCCAGTCAGTGAGAATGCCAATAGTCCGCCAGCATCGGGGGGGCTTAGTTAAGACTTCACATGTCTATGATTAATGAAAATAAAATGCAACGGGGAGCGAGTCGCCACCCCCATTCGCCCCCAGAAGGCTTAGGTTTGTGTGGAAGCAGCGGCGTGATAATTACTGATAAATCCGAGGTCTCAATGAAGCGCACTTTCCCTAATCTCACTGGAAACATCACAAAAGGTCCGGCTCTCTCGCTCTGACACTTGACAGTGCTGGTCTTTGCTCTAATTTCTGTTGGCCTGCGGCAGGCAGACAGCATCCATTGTCAGAAGCCACTCAGTGGCGAAAAGAATCAGGACGCATTTTTGGCCTGGCTAATTCCTATTGTGTGACTAGCACACGATGACCTATGTCCATCTCCCTTTCAGAATATGTAGTCTAACATTGTCTCTTTTATCTTGAGTTGTTGCTGCTTACAAAACCAGCTAAAAACCTGCATATGTTTGGTTTTGGATGCTGGTCGCCAGGATAGGATGCTTGTATATCATAACCAAGACTACCCTGGTTGACCAGTTTTAGGTTTTGCTGGTGGTTTGGACCAGTATCTTTTAAACAGGGAATAAGCCAAAAAACAGTTTTGTCTTGATTTTTAATTTTTTTTTATGATTAGTGCTCCCTAATCTTGAATTTCTGGTTACATCCCTGGCTACCTCTTTCTCTCTTTTTTCCCCTCATGAGATAAGATACGAGTTGACGTTTATGTGTCTACAGAGATGATAACTACAAACACATTACATTTTATACTTAAGTTTCCTCATTTTCCCCTTATATAATATAGAGTCCTTCTCCTTTAGGATAGGTGTGACTGTGTGAAAAATAGGTGGCATAAATCAGAGGTATTTTTTTAGACCAAGGCTGCTGTTTACACTTGCACACACACACTGAGACTCTTAAATCCCCAGGTTGTGTATATGCATGGGGAAGGTGGGGAGTGTCGCGCTGGTCAACATTTCTGGAGGATTATTTGATTAATGCTGAGGGCTGCAGTGTGTTTAGACAGGGTCATGACCCCTGGGCATCCATTTAATCAAATCTCTCTTTTTCTCAGCTCACCCAGAGGAGGTCAAAACTAATACAGCCTCCCCTGTCTCCCTTTTTTCTCCCTTTCTCTCTTTCTCCTTAATACGTGCAGCTGGCTTCGAATGCATGAATGAGAGGTGTGCATGCGTGTGCGGGTCTGACGAGAGACCAGGAGCGTAAGGAAATTTGCAGTTGAGGGTTTCGAGTGTGCGCATTTGCTTACCTATGCTTTAGAGACAAATCTGACCCCAAAACTTAGCCAATTCTGACAAAACCATCCTCAAAGACAAAAATTATCCATAAATTAAAAAAATAAATCTTAGTTATACTGCAAAAAATTGCTTTAAGAAGTCTACAGTAAATTCTCATTTATATTGATTATTACACTGCAAAATATATATATGTGTATTTGATTATATTTTAAATTTATATATATATATATATATATATATATATCAATTTAAAATATAATAAAATATAAAATATAATAAATTCAATTTTATATAATTATATATATTATATANACATGGTTTAAAGATAAATCTCATGAAATTTAGTTTATGCTTAAAACGGGAAAACAGTTACCAAAAGAGAAAAAATAAATACAAATTCAAGATAGATATATTCGCTAAAAATATTAAATTATAAAATTCTGCTCTTAAATATATTTATCTTGGGTAACACTTTATTTTAAGGTGACGTAGTTACAAGTTACTACATGTATTTACAATAGTAATAACAGTAAATTGTGCATAATTACAAGTAACTAACCCTAAACCTAACCGTAACTCAATAGTAAGTACATGTAGTTAATAAATATTAATAAGAAATTATTTGAGTAATTACAATGTAACTACGTCACTATAAAATAAATTGTAACCTTATCTTGTTTTGATATTTAGATATTTAAATGGAAAACAACAACAAAAACTATACAGATCAAGAAAATGTAGTATGAAAAAATTACAATGACAATGTAGCTAATAAAATGTGTGTACAGATATATTTGAACATTGCTACGCTGTGTCTACAAAGTTGTGCGATAGTGTGTCGTGTCACTGGCAGTGTAAGTTTTTGTGCAAGTACAAAGTTTGTGTGTGTTTGTGTATAAGCCTCTCTTTATTTATCCAGTGTTAACTAATTATTTTGTGGCATGGCCCGCTATCACCCTTCCCCCCCCCACTCGTACCCAGCCACCAGGGAGGCCCTGACCTCCGGAGAGAGCAGAAGCCCTTATTCAGCGCGATATTACTTAGTCCTTTATTCCTCCATTCCAATAGTGACACTTCAGCGCAAAACTGCCTTTCTTCCTCCACTCCGCTCACCTCTTTGAATACATTAGCCCCTGAGAAAAAATACACGCTAACAATCCTTTGTTAATGATATGCTTATTTACCTGCTGCTGTCTGAAGTCGACACTCCATCCACTCTCACCTTACCTCTGCTTGCTGCTGAAGTCATCATAATTTTTAGGCAATAGTGCAATATTAACATTTCCCCTGACTTTCTCCTCTATGCGTTCCGCTTTCCTTTTTTTTCCCCACTTTGAACAAGCCAATTACCCTGTTGGCCCGAGCCAATTACACAGTATTTGTTCAGGAGTTTTCAATAATACTCTCTCTGTCTCTCTCTCTCTGTGTCTCTCTCACTCGAAAGGTTTTCAAAAGGTTTGAGCTGTAATTGCCAACCATTGATCAGCATAAACTACAGGCTAAATGGAGTGTAGTTGTGTTCGGGGGGGGGTCTGACATGACGCGGGTCTCTATGGTAATGGCGTCAGCATAAAACTGAAATAATTGCCTTGTTTGAATTACATGCATCTTGTAGTCTTTGCTTTTTAATTAAATCTTTACACCGACGTTATGAACATAAATCTTTAAAAGCTGCAATTTAATGGCACCTGCACAGTGCTACAAGATTTCTAAAAATAGCACACATCTCAGCATTTAAGTGTTTATATAAAACATGTATGAAACTAACTGTAGAAAGTTAGTTTCATAATCATTTTAAATCATCTTGAAGGGTTAATTCACCCAAAAATGAGAATTATCCCTTAATTTACTCACCCTCAAGCCACCCTAGGTGTATATGACTTTCTTTTTTCTGTCAAACACAATCGGAGTTATATTAAAAAAAATATTCTGGCTCTTCCAAGCTTTATAATGAGAGTGAATAGTAACAGATATTTTGAAGCCCAAAAAAGCATCCATCAATCATAAAAGTAATCCATACGGCTCCAGGGGGTTAATAAAGGCCTTCTGAAGCAAAGCGATGGGTTTTAGTAAGAAAAATATCCATATTTATAACTTTATAGACTATAAGATGTAGGAGTAGCATAGTTTTACTTTTATGATGGATGGATGTGCTTTTTTTGGGCTTCAAAATATTGGTTACTATTCATCCCCATTATAAAGCTTGGAAGAGCCAGAATGTTTTTTTTACTATACCTCCGATTGTGTTTGACTGAAAGAGGATGGTCATATACACCTAGGATGGCTTGAGGGTGAGAAAATTATGGGATAATTTTTCATTTTTGGGTGAAGTAACTCTTTAAATTTTGGTCTGGTCAGAAAAGCTATCATATAAATTCAGAACACTTGGAATATAGTGTACAGTTTATATGGACTATTTACTGGTAATTTATTGTGCTATTTTGTCGTTTTTGCAGCTTGACAGACTCAGTCCCCATTCACTTCCATTGTATAGAAAAGAGCAGCATGAACATTCTTTAAAGGGTTAGTTCACCCAAAAATGAAAATTCTGTCATTAATTACTCACCCTCATGTCGTTCTACACCCGTAAGACCTTCGTTCATCTTCGGAACACAAATTAAGATATTTTTGTTTAAATCCGATGGCTCAGCGAGGCCTGCATAGACAGCAATGGTACTTCCTCTCTCAAGATCCATATTGATACTAAAAACATATTTAAATCAGTTCATGTGAGTACAGTGGTTCTATCTTAATATTATAAAGTGACGAGAATATTTTTTGTGCGCCAAAAAAACCAAAAAACGACTTTTTAACAATATCTAGTGATGGCCGATTTCAAAACACTGCTTCAGAGCATGGGTTCAAAAGAGCTTATGAATCTTTTGAGTCAAATCAGCGATTCGGATCGCGTATCAAACCACCAAACTGCTGAAATCACGTGACTTTGATTTGATTTGTAAAGCTCAGAAGCTTCAAGAAGCAGTGTTATGAAATCGGCAATCACTATATATTGTTAAAAAGTTATTATTTTGTTTTTTTGGCACACAAAAAATATTCTCATCGCTTTATAATATTAAGGTAGAACCACTGAACTCACATGAACTGATTTAAATATGTTTTTAGTACATTTATGATTCTTGAGAGAAAAAAGTACCATTGCTGTCTATGCAGGCCATCGGATTTCAACAAAAATATTTTTATATTTATATTTTATATACATTTTAATATTTTTTTAAAATGTCTGTGTTCCGAAGATGAACGAAGGTCTTAGAGGTGTAGAACGACACGAAGGTGAGTAATTAATGACATTATTTTCATTTTTGGGTGAACTAACCCTTTAAAATTTCTCCTTTTGTGTTCTACGGAAGAGAAACATCCAGACAGGTTGAAACTAAATGAGGATGAATATATGATAAATTCAACCAAAAGTGAACCTTTATTTCAACTAGTAATGTGTCCTTTCTGATATAATGGCTGTTATAATGGGAGACCATTAAAAGATCAGCCAATGTGTGTTTGTGTGAGCGACACACGCACACGCACACGCACACACAGGGGGAATAAGAGAGATGTCCAGGCTGCTTGACTACATTTATTAAGGGTGCAGGTGCAAGTCTGTCTCACTTTCAATCTCACACACACACACGGCTCCATCCACACCGACCCGCACAGCCCTGGGGTACGGTGGGTCACGGCTATGAGTGACATGGCTGAGACTGAGGGACGCACACACACACACACACACACATACATACACACACTTGTGTCTTGACTC
Source organism: Anabarilius grahami (assembly GCA_003731715.1). NCBI lineage: Eukaryota > Metazoa > Chordata > Actinopteri > Cypriniformes > Xenocyprididae > Anabarilius > Anabarilius grahami. The sequence goes on from RJVU01059915.1 coordinate 6,414,550, forward strand.
CAGATTAAATTCCTTTAAACGTGGGAGGTGGACTATACACATGACCCTTATTTAATTAAAAATCACAGGAGTGGCCCAAAAGAGAGAATCCTTCATTTTGTGCACACAGTACAGCAACAAGAAACAATAGAGAAATTCACCATGAGGGAGTGAAAACATTTTTTTTTTTAAATAACTCGCTCTCCTCTATTTGAGAAGCACAAACTTAGAAATGTTTAATTTGAATGGGGAACAGTTTAGCATGTTATTTGTTACATATTTCCATACAGTATTTATTCCTCCATTATTGTGTCAATCGCAATGTAATTAATTGACGAACCATAGTGAATTAAAATCATCTGTAGACCGGTTTGAAACTAAATGAGGGTGAATATAATGCATGATGAAAGAATAAAACTAGTGATGTTGAAAACTATTTAAAGGACTTATAAATGCACAAGTAAATAAATTGTGATTTGTTATTTATTTTACAGCAAGTACTAGAAGATATGCAAATATTTTATATTAATATTAAATATATAGATATTAAATTAATATTTCATATATATATATATATATGTTATTGTAATATATAAATATTTTGTAGCTGGGTATTGGGAAAATGTGTCAGTGTGTTTGGTAAATTAAATTTCATAGGGAAAAAATTGTGTACAACGTTGTGTGTAAAGTTCAATACATGTTACCAAACTTTTACATTATCATAACACCAAATAAAAATTATTTATAAAATTAAAAAATTATTGAACAGAATTTAAATAACATTTAATCCACAGCACTGCAGTGAGCTGGCAAATTTAATGACTATATTGCATATTTTATTTTGTTAAATTTTGACAACTGTCACAAATTCGTGAATGTAAAAATAGATGTTTAAATGAACAGTCCATTTTTGTTCATAAGAACTGTATGGCCATTTAGGTTTCACGTTAGATTTATGAAATTGATCATTGTAAATGGGTATTGTATAACAAGCCCCAAAAGTCTTATTCTATGATTCAATAAAAGGTAATAAAAATGAAATAAATTAGCATGGTTTATTTATACAACAAGCAAAGCTTAAATTAAGGTGTTCACTCGACTTGACTCCAAGATTAATACTTTAAAACTGACTTGCCAAACAAAGACTTTGATTACTTCTTTTTTAATTGAATCATTTCCTCCATCGCTGTCGTGCGCCATCACCAAACCCCACCGCACAAAGAGCTAAACCTCAAATGACAGATAGCTGTTTGTTTTTCATGCTGTTCTGCAGCACTTTAATCACTTTTTCCGAGTCCTGCATTTTGTACCTCCCAAGCAGACAGGATGGGACAATTAATTAACTTTTATAACATTGAAACGAATAACAGGATGTTTTCAAACACAGCACTGTTGGAGCAAAGAAAGGCTATTGTTTAAGAGCGCGATTGTTTAGCCACCAAACACAGATGACAAGAAATAGGTATATTTAAGCCAGAAGGAACGAATGCATCTAGCGAGCTCTTCTTTTTCCAAAGATCGATCAGAGACAAAGCTATGGGAAGGAACTGGGCTAATTTAGGTCCCTTAAGACAATTAAACATTTGGTGTGCATTCAGCTGGACTAAATCTCATACGGCCCTCTAATCAATTGTGCTAATGCTACTTTAGAAAGACGAAAAGTGCATTTAAAACTAAAGAAAGGGGCATTATTACTGAAATAAAAATGATTTAAATGCACAGACACTGATGTACAGATGATCTAAATGCAGTTAGAGAGCTTCAAACAAACCACGTGCCCACTTAAACGCTCTTTAACCTCTGAACCCAAACTTGACAAGAGCAGCAAAAGGACTCGCTCTCACACACCAACAAACGGTGGGTGATATTTTCACTTTCGTACTTCAAACACGATGCATTAATTCCCTAATTGAGTCGCCCTCTCCATCCAACCATCGCCGCTTCTTCTCCACGCTCCACGTTTTTCCTGCTTCGTTTTAATAAACTTCTTGTTGGGGCTGCCACGGCACACACAGATAGACAGTGTGATTTGGTGGCGTTGTTTAATTTGATTTGCTGTAATTAATTTGCCCCGTGCGCCGAGACACTCGGAGGCGTGCGTGTTTGTGGCTGCGCTTATGCGTGCTTGCGCGCGACCCGATAGCGGAGTGCATGAAATAAATCATTTCTGTCAGAGCCTACCACTCACTTTAATTAAAAGCATGCCGCTCTATAGAAGACAATTACGCAGGCGATTGTGACAAAGAGGTGTATTAAGCTGGACCAAATGTCATAGCGTGCATTATCTGCTGCAGGAGGCCTGAGGGAAGAAATGCGATGCAGCACCTGTTTCTAAAAAAAGGAGCGCTGTTTGCGGCCCTCTCAGGAACCGGAGTGTGTGTGAAGTGGACATTTCTCTTAACCCCTATCAATGGCACATTTTTCAGGCTGTGACATCATGACCTTGTCTGTGTCTCTTTCAGCATTCCTTACTGCGAGTCGCTCTGGCCGTGTCTTTCTAACACGGTCGAAACGGATCAGTGATGTGTGATTGTGGTTCGTCAGGGAGACGGCGTTTTTCACTTACCTGACCATGAGGAACCCGGGAACACGCAGGAACGTGGATCGCCACATGAGAAAAGAGAAGAGAAACGGCAAGATGAGAATGCATACAATTTTAATGCACTATTATTAAATTGAAGTTGAAATGTTAGAATACTTTACAGTACTGGCATTGACTTCAGTCCCAGAGGAGGGGCTGTACAGCATTCATGATCAATTGTGGTTTGATAATTTGTGTAATCGGTTTAATAATCACGCCATTCCACAGTCAGTAACATGTTATTTTGATTTACTGCATGAGCGTTGGTCAATTAAGTGTTCAACAGTGACATACACCAGGGACGTAACCACCATAGACATTGAGAGGGACAAGTCCCCCCAGTAATTAGAAATGGCAAAAAACTGTCCCCCCCCACCAATATTTGAAATTCTTGCAGTACGACATTATGCAGCGCTCTGGTTTGTTGTTAGGATGACAAAAAGGTTTAAAAGTTACACTTTTAGTCTGGTCTGCCTCGGCGGTCTAACAGCAATCGTCAATTTAAAAATGATTGTAATGGCCAATCAAATCAAAGTGGGCGGGGTTTACTGTTCACAAAAGCAGAGCATGAATTCCAGCTCGAAGCGTCAGTTTAACATTGAAAGAGTGAGGTAAAATGTAAATAGTGAAACATTTAATACATCAGCTGTTTAGAAGTGTTAAACGACCGACAGCAACATCCAGTGATGCATGCAAACTACTCGACTTTTTTCTCAAATATGGCCGTTTTAAATTGAAAATTTACGTGGTTCATATAATTCCTAACTGAGTGTGACAAGACGTTTTACGTTTTTGACATATAGGCATACAAATAAAAGTGCATCTGTGCATATTTTAATGCAAATTAATGCAAATATTATTTGCTAATAGTTTAAAACGATTATTTCTCAACTAGAATTAGATCTAGAATTTCCTTCACTGTTCAATGTCTTTATGCTTTATAAAAAATTGGTCCCCCCCCATTGTTCAAGACATGGTTACGGCCTTGACAAGTCAGCACAAAACACCCATTTAACTTCCGTAATCTAATATATTTCAAATGTTGTGATTTTCACTTGCATTTACTGTATTTATTCATTTAGCAGATGCTTTTATCCTTTGAATAATTGACTGGATTGTGAATAGCTATTTGGATATTGGATTAAGTGACATCAGTTGAAAAGTCCCTTCAGATGCACAGATTTTCTTTTAAATTATTTGCACCCAAAAAACAGGAGTGTGCATTAATACAAACAAAAAATAACTGTAAAATTACTAAACAAATTACACAGTAAAATACAGTTTACCATTGAAACAGTAATACCGTAAAAACAATGCATTCATCACGCCGTCCATACCGGCGTGATGAATACGATCCTCAAGTGGATTTAACTGGAATAAATACTTTGAATGTTGCGATCCTATTCGGACTTATGATAGCTACCTGAATCGAAACAAAGCACTGTTCGCCAGAGGAGGACTGGCCCCCCGACTAAGCCTGGTTTCTTCCAAGGTTTTTTTTTTCTCCATTTTAACACCTATTTGCCACCTGTTTGCCACCTGATGTCACCTGTTGGAGTTTGGGTTCCTAGCCGCTGTCGCCTTTGGCTTGCTTAGTTGGGGACACTTGACATTTGATATTCAACAGTGCTTTGATCTGCCTGCATTGAAACTATTCTTTAAGAGCTGCTGTGCAGCCAAAATTATATACCAGTTATCACTGTAAAGCTGCTGTGACACAATCTGCATTGTAAAAAGCGCTATATAAATAAAGGTGACTTGACTTAATATTTGTCGTTTTAAGAAAAGAGGCCTATATGCTACTTTCTCGAAAACGACAAATATTACCCAGAATGCAATGTAATATACAGAAGTAATATACTGTAAACACAATGCATTCTGGGTAATATTTGTCGTATTCCAGAAAGTATCCTACCGGTTACTTTCTCGAAAACGACAAATAATGTAACCCAGAATGCATTGTTTTTACAATATATTACTGTTTTAATTTTTTTAAAGTGAGGGCTCATTTTAATTTTTTGACATGAAAATGATGCTGAAAATCAAAAGTATACCTTAAGACATGAGAGAACTGAGAATAATTATAATTATTAATGAATAATTATATGAAAAGGGCCACACATACACTTTTGCTCATAACCTCAACTTAAAACTCAACTTGAATGTCGCCTTTGGGGAATTTTGCTAGGGCAAGCACCAATCATATTTCCTATAGAAAATATAAAAATCTAGTTGCTTATTGTGGTTATTATTATTAATGAACGTAATTAATGAATGGTGCACTTCTTCTTTGTGTTGTGCCTAAAACACCCCTTAACCATAGTAAAATCTACATCCTTTTGTGGCTTACTGATTGAAATGTTACTTTTTCAATAGTTTATGCAACTTCACAGTGTGGAGCTGGACTGGTAATTACATTTTAAGCTTGTGACAATGTACTGACTTTATAATGACATCATTTCACATTAATATTTAAACGTGGCATTGTGGCAAATATGAACATACTCATTTTTGTAACCTTATAATAATACTACTTGGCAACTGCCCTCACTGAGCGACTTTATTTGAAAGCCAAATCTTTCTGAACTCATCTCGAGGTGACGTGAAAACTTTCTGCGTGCCCCTAAAATAATTCATGAGCACTTTGTGAGTGACAAGCTCACAATGCTCTATAGGAAATTAATCTCATAACTTGTTCAGCGTTTTGACAACGCTGTTGCCTAACAGCTCAGATTAAGGGAGACACCATCCAATTATGTGTCAGTGTTAGCAGGCAAATAATAGCACTCATCATTTTGAGAACTATTGTTGAGGAAGAAATGCCGAACAATGCTAAGGACTACATTTTGGACGGAAACGGCACTGAAGCGAGAGGCTCTTGACAGGAGAGGCGTGAAACTGCTACATCTGTGACAGGAATTTTGCCGAAGTTCTTTTAACGGTAGCGTTCGCATTTCGCTTCGTCGAGAACAATTGTTGCCCACGGACCGTAGAGGTACGGTAATCAAACAGTACCGACTTTCTCTTTTTCTTCCCAGTCTCGGAACGGCGGGCGGAGCGACTTCCTGCCAGTCAGTCGACGGAGAATGCGTATCGCGGCCTGACGTTATAATTAAACTATCCTGTAAGACATTCACAGACCTGCTGACAAGCACGTTCGCATTATGACAAAGTGGTCAGATGTTTGAGACTTATTCGTAAAGCTGCTATTAGGGAGGACCTGACAAGTCGAGTGAGGAACACACACACACACACACACACACACAAAAGCAATTTGTGGGCGTACTGTGCGGCATGAGCTTGCTGTGGCATGAAATATTTCAATGATGTGTTAAAAAGTTGAAAACAGGCTTCAAATTTTTGACTGTTATTGTCTGTTAAATATGTTTAAATTACAGGGACTGTGTTGGTTTAAAATTGTAATTTGAATAGACATAAAAATAAAGAACAAGAGTTTTTCAACTCCTCGTGTGCAGTTGCGTTCTGTTTAATTCTCATTAATAACTCTTACGATCAATCATCCAATGGCCAACTTTATCATCCATCAAAAGCTACATTTGCATTTTAGTACTCTGGGCCCCTGGCTACAGAGTCCATCTCTTATACACTGTCCCCCTGAGGGCCCCTCGGGCCTCTCCGGCCTGGCGACAGCAGAAGGAATGAGGGAAAAGAAGATTCTATTACAGATGACAAAAGAGCAAAGACCCGACCTCCGGTGAGCTCTATTATTTAACATACATTATAACAGAGATCTGATTTGTCAAAAAAGACGGAAGATATTTGCAACCGCTTGGAGCGGTGACCTGAAAAATATACATTTGGACGTGCTGAAAACTTTTGCCGTTTGTTCACTTTGAGTTCTGCCTCAAAAAGTTGAGCTTGGAAAAATAACAGCTTGAGTTCTACACTATAATACAAAGAAAAAAGGGTCATTCCGAGTCAAAGCAACCAAATTTGGCTCAAGTTTTTGATTTTGTTAATATTTTTTCTATACAAAGACAAGCATAAATAGTGATGAAAGCCAAAATATTAAATGTCATGGATGTATTTTTACTGAGTAATCCACTATTTTGTAGAGGGGGGTCAAAACTTGGAGCCAAATTAGAGGGGTGTAAAAATGACTTTAGAAAGATGGCAGTATCATTATTTTATTTTTACACAGTGATTGGTAGGTCTATTAGTAAAATCTGTTGACTTTAGCAATCTTTGTTTTATTATATGACAACAGTGACAGTTCAAAAATGGCAAAAAGCACTTTTTTTGCCTCAAGTCTGCATGCCCGTAACTCGAAAAGTAGTAGATATCTTAATATCCGTTTAGATTCTGGTTTTTATCAAACTTTCCTTTTGGTATCTTCAGGCCCTCGATGATTAAATCCCAGAGATATGGACATGTTAATGCGGCTTCAAGAGTAAATTGGTAAAGTTGACATGGAATGACCCAAAAATGGTTTGACAAATTAACAATACACAAATAGCATGTTCAAAATAGCTTTAAATTTAGCTTTTTCAGACAGTACAAGTTGTATTTATACATACAAGTTAAAGTTCACGATAAGCAAAGTACAAGCAATAGCACAAATAAATCAGGTTTCAGGTTTGTACGTGTTCAGGTGCACAAACTGAATAATCAAAATGTCAAATAACATTGCATAGTCTTTACTACCTACTACAAAAGTTATACAGTCGAAAGCAGTGAGTGATTTTTTACTTTTTTTTCCATTAAAGACAGCAGCTGGTAAATGCGGGCGCTTTAAGACATAATGCACGAATCCAATGATTCTTTCTCAAGTGTTTATGACAAATGAGTTTGGTGCTTGTAGCATTAAAGCCCTAGGAAGAGATACAGTTGAAAATTTTTGTTAAACTTAATAAGAATAAGTTTAAATAGAATAACAATATGTTGGCTTTCTCAGATGCTGTTTAATAGTTTTGCATGTCTTACTGCAGGTAACATGCCTATTGCAGAAATGCACATTGAACTTGTCTAGTAGTGAGCGCAAAGCAACACGCAAAACGTACTAAACAATAACAGCAACTTTCAAATAACCGTTCAAGACACATGCATGCCATGCGCAGACACGGTCACATCGTGCTTTACAAAAAGGAAGCATTAAATGGTAAATTTCCTGTACATGCCCTCCATATATTTGAATGAATATGAGGTCATGAAAAATTTTACATAATTAGCACAATGCTATTTTGTTTTAGGTAGAGTATCGCATGTCACACTGGAGTAGGGGGGAACAAAATATATTGTCCCACCCCTATCTTCCTGATCTTCCTGATGTTGTGCAGTGCAAACCTGCAGGATCGTGTGGTCCTTGCAATGTGGTCTTATATTGTCCTTCTCTGTGCGATACGAGAATCGCATTATATTGTCCTTCTCTGTGCAATACGAGAATCGATAAGCTGGCGCCAAATATCGATATTTTAATTAATAAAATAAGGCACTCTAAATAGATTTCCCTGCTCCCATCGTCACTACTTCATGGCTCCTCGAGGTGGCGCTCAACACATGAATGAGTGAAACGTGAGTTAGTAAGTTAACTAGCCTAAGAAAAAGAGGTTTTTAACGGGATGGCATACAGCAGTGCGAGTAAAATAATAGATGCCCCAGCCATGTTTAAGTTCAAAGTCTGGAAAACCTGCACTTAACCTTTCCATGGGCATTTTGTTTTCATAGTTAGACAGATATTGTGATGTATCATTATGGGATTGTCTAGCAATATATTGATCATCACATCATGATATTAATCGGTATTGTGAGACACGTATCGTATCGTGAGGTATCCTGTGATTCCCACCCCTTCACTGGAAGATGTCGTCAACTGTGCAAATGCAGTTTGAACTCTACTTTTCATTTCAACCAGATGATCCAACGGTAGCTGCACGCATCTCAGACTGCCTGGTGGACAATTCAGCAGGGATGAAAGAACATCACCTACAGCTCAACCTAGCAAAGACAGAGCTTCTCGTCTTCCCTGCCACTCCGATAGTACGGCACAATTTCGCCATTCAGCTAGGTTCATCAACAATAATCCCACCAGAAATCTTGGAGTGATCTCTGATGACCAACTAATCTTCAAAAACCACATTGCAAGGAACAACTGAGGTCGTTAAATTAGCGACGCCTCGTGGTACAATCACTGAGAGGCACAATATCACTTTCCAGGACATTTTCCTTCACAGTTCCTGGATGGTGGAATGATCTTCCCAACCCTATTCAGAATGCTGAATCCCTGATAATATCAGGGATGCAAACAGGTAAGGGAGAAAAAGGTGAGAACATTGCGCGGGGCGGGGCACAGATTTTTTTTTAAAGTTATTTGCTTTACATGCTCATTTGTAGTTATTTTTTATTACCCTATATGTCCAAAACTGTAATTTTTCACGAAAAAAAAAAAACCATATTGTTGCAACATTTTGCCAAAATCAACATTTGGTTAAAATCTCATGTTATAAAAGACGAAGTGCTATGCAGGATATTTAAGACAATATTGGCTGATTAGACGGCAATACTATTTGCCACATCTCATTATACCTCAAATATATAAAATATTACCCATTATAGACAGCAATTTTACACTGTGCAGTACAGTACTTACTGAACAGTTCTTTATTTACCCTTGTAAGTTCACAAGTACACTTGTAAGACCACCCTCTCACAGGTGTTGTCAAAAGCACAGACTGTGATACCAAGTCGGTACTGAAATTAAAAAAATGTGATGCTTTGAGCACTGGTGATTCTTAAACACCATTGATTGGCAATTGTGTTCATGCACTCAACAGATATGTCTGTGATTGGCTACAATGATAAACGCTTCAAAAATATGTTGTTAACAGGCATATGTGATGCTTTTCACCGAACCTAACGAACACAGATGCACATGGGAGCGTTTGAAAGCAGCTGCTTTCAAACCCTCCCGCTCCCACTTTCAAACTGCTTTCAAATTCAAACACTTCTGTATGCTTTCAAACGCTCCCGTTCGTTGATCATTGTAGCCAATCACAGACATATCTGATGAGCACGTGAACACAAAGGCCAATCCGAGATGTTTACAAATCCACTCAAGATCAAGAAAACAACTCACAAATGATACTTAAAGGTAACATTCAAATAACAGTTTAAGACCACACATGCATTCCATGCATGGGCACACTCACATTCTGCTTTCGGTTTTACGAAAAGGAAGCATTAAATGGTCAATTTCCTGTACGTGACCGTCTCCCCTTCTACCTTCACATATCTGACCACTCCCTGAACTGTGACCATAGGGCAGAGAGGAAAAGAGAAAGGAGATAGATAGCACACCAGTGAGAGAGAGAGAGAGAGTTACTGCAGCTCTTTCAAAGGTGAACTCTATCTGCGCTACTGCTATAGTGAGCAGAGGCGGGTAATAAAGAATGCCGGGCCTGACAAGGAAGGTCTGGGCGCAGGTGTTAAATCAGGCAGTGCGGAGGGCAGCCGTATGCGCAGGCTGATTTATGGGCCCTTCCAACCCGTGTGTTTTAAACGTGACCTTGCGTATACACTAACCCTGACCCGCTTCTTCCCCGGCCCATTTTACCATGCGCTTCTGCTCAAATACACACGCTTTCATTCCCATGCAATACCGTACATAGAGATGTGTCAGCACGTGATGCCACGTATGTATACATTTATGACTCTGGTGTCCTTCAGCTGCTGAGGATGTGTGCAGTGGAGTTGGTCGAGAAGGTGTGAGTTGAACACAACATACATGAATTATATGCACTTTATGCTATGAAGACCTGATTCATATGTTGCTTGATGGATCTCAGAGTGCTGGTGATGTGCTGAAAAATGTGTATGTGCAAGACATTTCAGATTGATTCACGTTATTTGATGCATCTGTGTTTGTGACATGCTGAAATGCATGTTAGTGCAAGACATTTCACATGGCTTTATGAATCACTGGATGTTTGTGACATGCAGTAAAAAAAAATTCAAGAGATTTCCAATGAGTTGCATTAATTGATTCATCTCAATGTGCTGAAAAACTTAATCCAGACCAATTCACGGTACTTGAGGAATGAGTGCATGTTTGTGACATGCTGATAAATGCATTAGTGAAAAATATTTCAGACCGTTTCACGTTGCTTTAAGCATCACTGGATGTTTGTAGTGCAGTAAAAAATGTGTGTGGATACATGCAAGAGATTTCAGACCATATACATTACTTGTTGCATCTGAGAGTGCATGTCATGTAATGAAAAAACTAGGCATTTCAGACCATTTTACATTACTTTAAGCATCACAACGTTTGCAACATGCAGTATAAAAAATGCATTTGTATGCGTGAAAAATTTAAGATGATTCAAATGATTTGATTACCTGGGGTGTTTGTGAAAATGGTTATGTGTAAGTCAATTTAGAGTAATTCAAATTACTTAATGCATCTCTGGGTGTTTGTGACGTGCTGACAAAATGTGTGTGTGCAAATTTGCCCCTATTTTGGGTGTGAGCAAAAACTCGCCATTTTTGTGTGTGCCCCTTTAAATGCAAATGAGCTGCTGCTCCTGGCCCCCTTTCCAGAAGAGGGTGGAGCTTTAACAGCTCACGCTTCGATTGCTCAACAACAACAAAGCTGGAGAATCTCACGCAGCCAAAATGACGATTGTCAGTAACGGTGTTCAATTATTCAAACCGGATTTCTGAATGGTTAGTGGATAAATTTATGTAGTTGCTGTGGAGTTGACTCAGCATGTGCCGCCATGGTAATCTTTTGTGCAAATCCAGAATTTAATTAAACCCTTGTTTGTGAAGCAGTCCGGCGTAAAATGATGGCATGGTAACAACACTCTACTACAACAATGCTTCCTCTTCTCTAAAGCAGCCCAACATGGCCTCACCCCCTTTGTTGTGTGTTCTCGGGAGCGGGATTTATGTAAATTTTGGGGTTTGTGATGTCACTAACCCAAGAAGAAACTCGTTGTAGTCCCTATCAGCCGTTTGTTGTAGTCCTTAAAAAGCGATTTCTGTAAAAGAAAATATCTCCCTTTGCATTGAACTTTGAGCATCGTCACTTTGCAGATGTTGTTTATGCTCAAACAGCAACATTACACACCAACTAAAGTTAAAAAAGTGAAATCATAATCAAGGACCCCTTTAATACACATTTATTTCATATTAAGTATACTTCAAATCCATTAACATATTTATTGACATATCACTTAAGACTTACTAGTATAAAATTATAATTATAAAACAGATAGTTCCGGCCCTTGATTCTGATTGGTTGAGCCGCGTTCGAAACCATTGTAAAATTCACGAAAACATACAGCTGACCGCATTACATAAGTATCGCTGCGCCCCTGAGTGTGTCTGTCTTAGCAACCACTCTTAGAAACGTAAACATATGTTTGTTCTCAATTGATTTTGTTCATTAAAGCTTACTATATTATGTAGAAGAGTATTGTGAGAGAGATATCGAGTGACCGAGTGCATTACCTGCATTCAGATTTAGCATTTTCCTTCAGGTCAGTCCTATGTTCATAATAAAAAATCTGTTTGAATGTCCACTGCGATCCTGCCCTTTTAACATTTAATGGGTTTTCCCGTACCCTGCTGACACTGACAGCGCTAGTCAAGTAAAGCATTTGTCATTTGCGTCTTGTTCCGCGTTCACAAGGAGTTTCAATATAAAAGTCTTTGCGACTGAATGACTCACTCATAAAGATAATCTTTGCCGCCATCTAGTGGCCGAATAAATGTAACTTCTGTTGCTGTTCACGGTCAGGGACTATTTTTTCCAGCAGAAGGAAGGCTTTTAATGATTTTACTTGATGAAATTTGCATTGATACATATTTTTTGCCTTTTAATATTTGTATTGTGTGGTAACAGTTTTATAAAAGCAATAAGCCCCAAGAAGCCGTGGTTTACAGTGAATTTATAACAGCTAGGGGGGTTTTAGGCACTCCGCTAACAACGCCCCTCAGCTGTTATAAATTCACTGTAAACCACGGCTTCTTGGGGATTATTGCTTTATTAAACATTGTTTGGAGGATTTTTTATTCCGCAATGCACATTTCTTAATATTATTACTAAAAAGTGTTTTAATATTACTATTAATAAGGACTGTATGATCTTTGTAGTATAATATCAGTCTTTAAATTAAAGATATTTAAAGTGTACCAAAAGTATACTTGCAATAGTTCCACTTTAGCACAATCAAATATACTTCAGTATATCTTTAGTTGGACCTCAGCACTATTTCCGCACAATTAAAGTGCATTAAGTACAAAATGAGTGAAGACTTTTAAGTATACCAGTTTAGTATACCAAAAGTACAATTGCAGGGTAAGCACATAAATATGTAAATGTTACATTTTAGTATTTTTTTCCACTAGGGGTTACTTGATGCATCTCAGGGTGTATGTGACATGCTGAAAAACGTGTGTTTGTGTAAGACACTTCAGACCAGTTCACATTAGTTAATACCTCTGTGGCAGTCCAACTTGCTAAAAAAAAAATGTAGAGATACATAAAACATTCTGAACTGATTAACATCATTTGATGCATCTCTGTGAAGCAACGAAAAATGCATGTAAGAGAGTGTTTATGCAGCAAGCTTGCGTAGTCTAGTGTCTCCCACATTGCAGACTAGGACACTGAGATAAGCGATTGTACGCCAGATCAGATAAAGTTAACACCAGATAACTCCACTTCATATGTTTCGCTGTACAGCTGTACCAAACGCATCAGTCCTCTTTTAGAGTTATTAAACTCTAAGCTATGTCTATTCAGAGAGCTCTCCTCATCCAAACGGCTCGACACACTCTGAATATCAAAGAGGTACCATACACCCTGCGCAGGGGCGACTGAAGGAAACTTTGAGGGGAAAATTAATGAGCTGAAATGGTTACGAGAGATATTAGCACGGTCGTGCGAGCATCCCGGGATGCACATTTGCCAAAAATGCACTTGCGCGCGCACACTCTTACTTTCCCATGTGTAGCCGGTGTGCGTTATGAGCTGCACGGGGCTCGTAAAAGGTGGGTCGTGTCTGCGGTTGGGTTTTTGGGCTGGGTTTTACAGCAGGTGAGGGTGCGCAAACAGCTCTCTTCTGACTCGCAGTCTGCGCCCATGCCAGCATGCCTGGTGCCAGTCTGGCAAATCACTGGTGTTGAGGGTACTTCTTTCTGCAGAGTGGTCAATTTACAAAACATACACTCACAGCATGCAAACTGTAAGTACTCATTTATAGTAATCCACAAACAATATCCAAATATGCTGATTTAAAATCACTGCACATAATTCCAAGACACTTTCACCAAAATAATAGGGGTGTAACGGTACATGTCATCGCCCCAAACCATCACGGTACGGGCATCGCGGTTCAGTGCATACAGTCAAACGACGAATACAGTCAGTCACAGGCAATCCACACTCCAATCCAGAAGGGGGCGCTCGCGGTAATGCATTGTAGCCTACCCACTTTTAACCAGCATTAACCACCAATAATCACAAAAAGCTCTGTGTTTTGGTACTTTTGATAAGAAGCAAAGTGTCATCTTTCAAATTCTGCCCATTTTATCATGAAATTCAAACAATAAATGCCGTTTTGACGCTTTTTGATGTGGCGTAACAGACGCTGTATAGACGCCTCAGTTTAAATGGCAGCACGGAGCGCGAGTGAACGTGATCATCCCTTCCTCTTCACTGCTAGTTACAGAATGAACATAAATGAACATCTGAAGGCAACAACTTACTGAATCGTATCATATCTCATCGCTCAATCCTTGTTTCAACCGAGAAAAGACGTCAATAAAACAGCTTTTAAACAATGTCACGTATCATTACATTTACCTCAGTAAAGCCATTCAGTGTCCACAGCTTGTTAGTTTGCTAGAAAAATTAACTCTTTAGCTAAATATATGCACTATTAGCCTATATTAATTATATTTTACTTAACCTGTTAGTGATGTCTTTATTATTTAATGTATTTTTGAAAACATATTATGACAGGCACTGTGTAAATGATTATATTTCAACAACGAATTGGAGAAACATAAATTTGTATCAAATTAGAAGTTAATGCAAATATTGCCTTAAATTTTTACATTTGAGCATTGATGATTATACTGAATTTAATAGTTTGGGCTCTGTTGTTAATTGTAACCCTTAATATTATAGTAATGTGCAAGTAAGTGTGTATACAGTTTATAGCATTTGCTGAGATAGATTTTTTTATCCTTAAGAAAATTTTAATTATAATTAAATTAATTTAAAGACAGTAATCACAGTTTAATAAAAAAAGAAAAAAGATGTTTTGTTTTTTCATGCTGCCATAATTTTTGTGCACCGTTACACCCATACAAAATAACATAACTTCCTTCACTTCTGAAATGACGTTCCTTTTTCACAGAGGTCACTTCAATCAATGTTTGACGAACAGTTGATTAGCCATTTAGATGTTTTAGCAAATTCTCAAGTATCCTGTTTGACTCTGAAATACATCATAATATGCAAGTACAAGGACTTCTGAATGTTGTTTAATGTTGAAGGTAAAATGTGCATCACGCATCACAAGCGTATGTTTGATATCAACCACGCCTTCTGCCCTGCTCCCTATAGTCCCATGATCCCATGACAAACTCCTGCCATTGGTTGAATCAGACGTTCACACTCATGAGTGTTCTCAATAATTAGCTACAGATCTGACTCAAAATAATGATTTTCTCGCTATTATGTGATGAATTCTTATCTGAAGAAAAACATTCACATTGATAAGGCTGCATAGTAACAGCAGCAAGTGTATGAAATGTATTGCGCAATGAATTTGCTGATACTGGCTTTGCAAAGGTTAACTACGAAATGGCAGACAAAGTAAATAAAGTTATTTATTATAAACAGAGTGGTGTTATTTTTTAAGAGATCAGACCTGAATATCACAGAGGCGGTGAGCAAACACTAATATCACCCTAGAAACCTCCTAGCAACGCCTTAGAAACTATAGATGCATCGGTTGACCGGCCATAAATCGGAACTGGCCGTTTTTTTCGCAAACTTCATTGCAAAATGTAATTTGTGTGGAAATATTACAAATTCATTCTGTCTGAGTTTTTGTTTTGTGTGGGTTTGTCGGACTTGTCGAGAGTTGACATGTAGAGAGTCGGACTTGTAAACCAGAAGTTCGCGGGTTCGATTCTCAATACCGGCAGGAAAATGTAGGTGGGGGGATTGAATGAACAGCGGCCTCAACACCCAAGACTGAGGTGTCTCTGAGTTCCCTACTCACTGCTCCTAATATGTGTGCACTAACTTGGATGGGATAAATGCAGAAGACAAATTCCAAGTATGGGTTACCATACTTGGTCTTCACATCACTTCACTTATGTAGCATAATTTCACAAACTATTTTTTCTGTCAAACTATTTCGTTTTTTCTTTAAATCTTGAAATTATACAATCTAATTTAAATCAAAAACAACCGCTCATTCTACACCTCATCTTTGTTTGGATCAAGAGAAAAAATTTAATAAATGTGCAACCGTTATCAGAATCGGCCAATTTGCTTGTAAAAAATTGGAATCGGCAATGAAAAATCATGATCGGTGCATCCCTACTAGAAACCATACACAACACCCTAACATCATAGCAGCAACTTTTCACTCTAAAAAATGCTAGGTTAAAAACAACCCAAGTTGGGTTGAAAATGGACAAACCCAGGGGTTGGGTTAAATGTTGCCCAACCTGCTAGGTAGTTTTATTTAACTCAACTATTGTTTAAAAATGACTGTATTGCTTCCTTAAAATTAAGCCAAAATATGTTGGAAATTAACATTTATCGATATATTTAATAAATAAAATGAACATTTATTAATAAGTTTAAAGAATAATAATTAAATAATAAAAACATTTATTTAATTGCTTATTAATAAAAGTTCATCTTTTTGATTATTATTGTTGTCTCTAGTAATTATGTGTCTGATTTTTAATTTCCAACCTATTTTGGGTTCATTTTAAGCCAGCCATATAGTAATTTTTAAACAATAGTTGAGTTAAATAAAACTGCCCAGCACGTTGGGCAAACATTTAACCCAACCGCTGGGTTTGTCCATTTTCAATCCAACTTGGGTTGTTTTTAACCGAGCATTTTTAGAGTGTTCTATTGGGCAAACACCAGTCATATTTT
>RJVU01059915.1:6443026-6458716 GCA_003731715.1 Anabarilius grahami
TATATTGTTAAAAGTAAAAAAATATATATTTTCAACAATATAGTTACTTAGTTGTATTTTCTATTATTGTGAATGAAAAACCTATGTAATACAACAGTGGCATACACTGCAAAACTGGTGCAGATTTGTTTGATGCTTCACTGTCATTCTTGCAATTTCTACAAAAACACAAAAAAAAAAAGAGACTAGACAGTACCTGTTTAAATCACCAGAATTCAACAACATCAATATTCAATTCTCACTACACCAAATGTTAAATGTTTGCAAGCCATGCACTGCACTGAGTCCTTAGGCTGCTATTCATTTCATTTTCTAGGGTCAAATCTAGGGTCATTTTAAGACAGAGCTGTTCATTTCCAAACAAGACACCCTTCAGGTAACTAACAAGACTGAGAAAAAGCTGTGCTCTTCAGGTGAACCCATCTGCCCAAGCTAGATAGAGAGGGGGTTAATGCGGCGAATTATGGCCTCCAGATGTGGAAGACAACTGTAAACACTCTTCTAAGCAGGGAAAAGCGCAACTTTGTCATTTCCTCAGATCTCCACATCTTTCAAGTCCTTCGAAACGGGATTCCAAGAGTCAGCGAGCAGAGTGTCAAACGCTCACTTGAGCTCGCCTGTCATTACCATAACCTCTCTGTTCCGGTGCGCAAAACGCTTTGTGCAAACGGATCAACAGCTGCTAGCTCGCAGGAACGGGGAAGTGCAGCAGAACATGTCATGAAATATTAATCGGCATAATTGGGATGCTAGTTAGCACTTCTTTGACCAGCTTTAGTCCCCTCCAGCGCAGTGCGCCGCGGCTCCCGCCCTCCACACGAGCTAACGCTTAGTGTCAAACTAAACTATTAAAGTGGCAGAAAAAATGATGAACTCTTGAAAATGGATTAGATGGAGCTTATGTTTAAAATACTTACTAAAACGGCTCTAATCGTCTTCTCGCCGCCAACTCAACAGACAATGGANGTGGAGTGGGGGGGGGGGGAAAAAACACCAGCTCTTCCGGTACAAACTACTTTGCCGATTTCAGTGTCACATTCAATTTTCTGCTTCCTGCTTCTCCCCGGATCCCCATCCAAAAACAAGCATTTAAAACATCAGTCCTAATTAGATGATTAGTGCTTGGAAGGGCAGGAGATAAGTCATTTGCATAATTCAATCATAAGAGTTAGAGATACATATTTCGATGTTCGTTTGTACAATTATCTCCGCTGTCCTGGGGGCTGTGATACTAATGTGATTAAACAATACTCTTGCACGGGGCCTAGTGTCCTCCATTAAAGCACTGCTAGAGGCAAAGCAAAAATTAATTTTAGGAGACAATCAATTTTATTCTACATGACTGTAATAAATATAGCCCGGCTGCAGATGTGTCATTAAGCTCAGGAGGAGACTTTCCCAAAGTCAAAATGACACTATTCTCTTTCTCTCCTCCCGCCGTAACTGCGGGTCTGCGGACGGTGAGCGGAAAGTGTCATTTTTCCTCTTGTGAGATTCTTGACAGGCCATATCCATCTGTCTGTTTTAACCTCTTTTATCTCTCCCCCACGTCGCTGCACATCAGCGAACACCTGCTATTCCTCATCCCTATCGAGACTGTATATTAAGAGCTAACTTCGTAATTGCAGCTTCTAAATGCTCCTCAAACATCGTTTAATGAATGCGGAGGTAAATATGTAATTTGTGCAGATTCACATACGTAGCAGCCTCCTTAATTTGTTTTCGTGATTTCCGCGCCCAAAAAGGTTCTAGTAGCGCCTTTCCATCACTAATTGACCACATGTGTCTTTGCTTTGCCTCTAATTCATTGGTTACGCATGGGACTAGTTATTAAAGCGCTGTGGCTTGGAACAGGCACCCGCCAACATTAATGAGAACTCGCATGGCCACAAGTTGTTTTATAAGAGCCCGTCAGCAGTTAAGCGCTCTCACGTCTCAAACATGTTCGCAGTAAGGCATAGACGGACAGAATAGTCAGTCTGTAAGACCAGCTGCCTGCTTGTCTTCACAAAATATGTTCAACTACCCTATAAATAAAACTATATCTATACACCCATTTTACATGGTGGCCCAAAAACTATTTGGACTCTCTAAAAAAAGTTAGAATGTAGCAGTACACAAGTTTTTGCAAAGTGGCATTTATTTTAAATAAATATACAAATATATATATATATACACACACACACACCCACAAGTATATTTCTTTAAAATAAATATCAGTATGTAAGTATGTATATATGTATGTGGGTCAATGACATGCCGAGTCATTTTTTTGTCCAAAGGCCTTAATAATAATAAAAAACTAAGATATGACATCCAAAGTATGTAAGGTAGTACAACTAGATCTCTTTTATTGAATCCAAAAGGTTTTAATTATGTTTTGCTACATATAAAGGTATTTTAAAGATTTGGAAATGTCAAAAGGTCATTCGGTTTAACCGTCCAAAGGCCAATACAGCCATTTCATTTGTGATTAAAATATCTTAAAATGTAAAAAAAATTTATATTTTATATTCTGGCATGATTTTATAACATCATATATCAACATAGTGCAAAATGGTATTAAAATTATGCGTAGAAGTCGTTGCATTGTTGTGAGAAAGAATGTCTGGAAAAATGAATTTCATTGATGTCATTCGGAGTAACCAATATAAAGAGACCATTTTGGATCAAGTCATGCGGCCAATATCATGTGACAGGATGTGACATCATTCAGACACCTGCAAAGGACCACATGGTCGTGAAGCAAAGTAACTAACTCTCTTTCAACTATTTGAAAAATTCATGTTTTCTCTTGCTCATACGCATGTCCCGAAACATCAGGTCATTCGGAACAACCGCTATAAAACATGGAAAATGTTGTAATATTTGAAAAACTTGTACTAAAAATAAAATGTTTGATTGTCCTTTTGCTAGCTAGCTAGATATCAGCCTGTTAGCATTGTTTAAAAAATATCGTCATTCGGTATAACCAAAAATGTCATTCGGTAAAACCGAAATTTTGGTTAAACCGAATGACTTTTTTAGTGACAAATTTTGTCCATCTTGTAAAAAATGACAAAAGCAGTGTTAACTGATTATAAAAACCACATAATCTCATTGTTAACACTTACTAAAACTTCAAAATTAATTATCTCCATTATGGCTTTTTTACACTTTTAAAACACGCATTTGTCAATGACCCATGTGTAGCCTATATAATATAGGTCTATATAAAATTGTTATATACAGCACTATTCAATAAAAACAATAATAAAAAAGAAAGCTGCTAGGTTTCAAATCATGACATACTGTTTAAAAAATGGATATGAGATATGAAAGCCGTTCACATTGGCTGCCAACATAAAGACACGCTGAAGCCCCATCTTGATGTTTCAAATTGTCTTAATTCATAATTTACTGAGCAGAAAGAGTAAAGGAAAGGGTGAATCTGCAAAGAACAACAACCCCAAAAAAGGTGGATGTATAATTAATGGCTGACATTAAGGTGTGCCGAAGGAAGAGCGACAATCTGAGGAGATTTGATGAGACAGCGGGGTGTCTCGGGTGCCCGGGCCGAGCTGAGCGTCGCAGCCTCGGGCGAAGCCACAGGCGCTGAGCTGCCGTCCATATGGACCGCGCGCGCACACGAAACTGGAATCTCGCGGTCACGCACTGGAGCGCGCACTCCTGACAGGGGATGTGAAGTTAATTGTGTGTATTAGCACGTGTCTGTCATTGTCTTTGTTTTAAAGTTTCCAGATTTATTTAGTGTTCAGACTTTATGCGCGATTCAAAATCAATCAAAAGATTCAATGAGATAGCCTACTATTTTAAATTAATCTACAGAACATGCTTCTTAAAGGTGTCAAATCGTGCATTTTAGGGAATCTTTGAAAGGCAGCATTTTGACGCGCGGTGTGATGGTAGCTCGCGCCTGGGGCAAAGATGGGAATTAGACACATTTTAAATTAATGACTAAAAAAAGCAAATCGCTTCAAGAGACGAAAAAAAAATATGACAGGCTTTCGAACAAGTAATGCGTTTTATGATTTAACTTGACAATTCCTGCTAAAGTACGATTGGCATGAGTGCAAGCAGGGATGTTGCTCTCCTTTTTATGATGTTATTCGCATGAAGAAACTCTCTGGTCAGCGGTGCAATAAATATTAGTGAACAAGAGCTTTCTGCACTTTTTTATTTTTGGATATTCTTGCACTTGGTTGAGAGAGAGAGAAAAAAAAACAGTTAAACTAATCTAATCCACCTTTGGAGAGCAAGCACAGATGTTCATCTCTAATGTAATTCCCATTCAATTTCCTAAGTGCAGTCCCCAAGTGCAAACTAGTTTAGTGTTATGTTTAGCTTGCAAATTTCGTTTTAATAAATAATGAATGCATTAAAAACCTGGAGATCAATTGCGAGCTGAGAAATCATAAAAAGCGGGCCGCGAGTGCCGCGTGCGTTTGCTGATTTGGACACTTTTTCTGTTTCAGTCAAGTTTTACATATCCCTTTGCATATTTTTAGGTTCTATCTGAAAACCTAGTGAGCTCCCTACCTAGGCAGCATAATGAGCTGCTGACTTGGGACGCGCAGTGCATATACAGGACGCGTTCATCTTTAAGAACTTCAGAATCTTTTTTAACACCGGCTTCATTTTATTAAATATACTATTAAATGATATGTATAACTTTGTTCCCTTAAAATGTGGACGAAACGTGCATTACAGGTCTCTCTGACAGTGTAGTCCGATTCCTGATCACTTGATTCTGATGACTCGGTTCTTTTTAGTGAATCAAAAAAGTAGAGCGCAACCAATGTCCCGTTCCTGAACGAATGACTCTATGAGTCGGTTCTTTTTAGTGCATCAATGCACACTTTAAAATGACTTTAAAATGAATCAAAAACACTTATGAATCAGTCCCAACGGAAAGAATTGATAGGTTAATTCATCATGTCCAACTCAAAATTAAAGTTTTGTTGTACTCAATGTTATAGGATTCATTTTTGTTTGTTAATACTTTTACTTAAAACGTGCTTTAGCTAGCCTATTCAAATTATCTAGGACAAATTAGTGTGTCACCTTTAAAAAGTCAGTGCAAAGACTTTTTGTAAACACCTTTTGCAATAATTAATCTCTGATTTATTATCTGTTCTGTTGAACTGTGATACGATCTCATTATTTGACTGCTGAAGGCAGTACATGCAATAAGAGTTGCTTTTCTTTCTTCCAAATATGTATTCTTTAACAGTAAAAGAATCGTGGAATAATGGAACTGTTAAGGAATCATTAAGAGGAAACAGAGTCAGTATCGTAAAATTCCTTAAGATTCCCATTCCTATCCATTTTGTTGCATGAGACAAACACCTTCAGGGCCCCTGCGTTGCATCTTGTGCTATAAGCGTTTGTCCTGTGACCCGTTTAATTCCGTTGCTCTCTGTCTGGCTGTTTTGAATACTAAAATGCGTCCTAAATAGGCTGCTCACTATAGGCTTTGAGACACAGCCGTCACCTGGATGCGTGATCATTCTCGCTCGTTTCGCCGTGGCTGTCCCGTACAAACTGATGCAAAAGACACCCATTTGTCCCAGCTTAGCCCTTCTCCCACTGAGCCCGCGTGTGCTGAAGGAGGAGAGAGAGGGAGAGGAGGCGAGGGGCCAGCACGCACATTAGTTTCAGCCATCTGGTAGCGGGACGGTGGATGATGTTTAAATCTGACTATAAAAGCGATGCTTGCGAAGGTGAACTGTAAAGCAACGATGCCGAGGAGCAAATTCAATTTCAGGGGGGCCCATTGCTCGGGCAATTTCATTATCCGACCGTATGCTGCAATCTGACAAGAAGAGTGAAAAGCGCAGCGTTCCGCACCTCGTTCTCTTATTGTCCATTTTGCCTGGACTCAAAATTAAACAAAATAATGTTGTAAAACGGTCTCTCCCCCGCTCGCTTCCTCCTCGCTCTCATTTTCTAATTAGATGTGCACGGCAGATTGATTCAGAACTGCGCAAAGCCCAATAAAGTGACGGGGGATTCTTCTTGAGGTTGTGCTGGGGATGTTAAAAGGTTAATTACCGAACCTTGCCCAGAATGGCCATCTGGATATGAGCGCTCTCTCTCTCCCTTAAACACACATGTGCATCTCCACACACACACACACACACACTCACTGTGCAAAGGTGCAATTTAAGACCACGTTCCTGAACCTACTCCAACCAGTTTTCAATACCTGACCTTTTACCTGTGAGAAAGCAAGAAATGGAAATAGAAAATACTAGACCTGATGCAAAATATTTTCATGATTTGTTCAAGTTAGATAATTAATGTGGTTCAGATAACATAATATTTTGAGTTTCTGTTGATTAAACCAATCGCTTTCATTGTATTATCTCAAATTTTTAATTTCAGTGAACTCAATTTTAAGGTAACCAGGTAACTTACTTTAAGTTAAACCAACAATTCTTTTTTACAGCGTGAAGATTACATACAGTACAATGTACAAAAAAAAGATTTTTATGATGTTATCACAACATTTTTTTTTTTGTCAAATCAACTTAGATAATTAGTGTGGTTCAGATGACATAATATTTTGAGTTTCTGTTGATTAAATCAATTGCCTTCATTGTATTAACTCACATTTTTAATTTCAATGAACCAGGTAACTTACTTTTTTTTTTAAAGTTAAACCAACAATTCTTTTTTACAGTGTAGTTGCAGACAAGCCTGAGCTTTTAGACTTTAAAGAAAACTTTTAATTTATATATTACACAATATTAAATATAATATAATTATTAATATATTCTTTTTTTTTAAATACATCAGACCATTGATTTGTAGATTATTTTTAAGTGTTTTTACAGGTCAATTTAAGGCAAGTGTATTTCTAAACGGAGGACTTTTTTATTATATACACAACGTTGTGAATGTCATTCCGCTAAAAGCGAAGATGCTGCAGGTTTCATAACATATAATTAGAGACTTTTTCCTTTGGATGATAAAGGTCTTTATAGGTGTACTGCTCCCTTGAGTCCCACCACACCAGTCACACATACACATAAGCTGATATTGCTAGAGGAGCCTGAGAACACTAATGCATCTGTCATGATAACAAGCTAAGAATAACATCTCCACACCAAACAGAGCCACAGATCCAGGAGAGGTGATTCATTGATTTATGCAACATGGCCCAGCACCTCGTCCCAATGAGACGTGGGACATCATCCAGACAAATTGAGTATCAAACAAGAATTCCAGATCTGGCCCTGGATGTGACATGGGTCAAAAGTGCATTAAATGATATCGATGTCTATTCATGTGAGCCTGACTCTAGAGCAAATAACAGAAGAAAGTGAAATGCAACCAAATATGACCTCTAGTTCAAAGAGCTGTCATTGTATAAGGAAGAATAAAAGAGAAAATGTTAAATATTGGAAGCTCAAAAGTTTCTAAATACCTAAAGGTTAAAGAGTAAATGTAGGATTTAACAAAAAGTCTCAGTGAAGACTAAATCCAGCAGCTCCAGGAAAAGTTAACTTATAAATATTATAAAGGCAAAAAGTACAAATGCTTTAGTTTTTTTTTGATTAATCTTTGCCTAACTTAAATCCTTGCAAGTTCAATAATTTAACAGTATTAAAATGTGCCTCCAACCAAACAGATTTTATTAAAAAGCATTTGAAATACTATTAAAATTTGCTATTCATTTTATGCATAGGCCTTGCAACTTCATATAAGAATCATGTTATTGTTTTTGGTTTATTTGAATCGTTTAGATAATAAAATGATCATGTTTGCTCTGTAATAAACATGTTTGTACAAGAGTCTCGTGAAAAAGCGGATCGAGTCAGCGAGGAAAATTAATTTCTGAACATGATTTTAGAGAAGCTGTTCATTTTACGATTTTAGTATTATTATTGTATTCTCCTCAGGACAGTTTTTTGCTTTGAAACGAACAAGAGGTCAAAACTGCAGGTGGTTTGGCAGAAAGAAAAACTGACTGGAAGCAATTTTAGACTTAAGTTTGATTTTGGAGTTTTTTAAATGCGTTTTGAAAAGCACTTTATAATAACTTTAATAGGTCATTACAGTTTAAAATATTATTCATTTATATTAAAAGGTAACTAATTAACGTATTTAGATGCGCATTAAAATAAAAATGTCATAAATTTCCACATATATTCATATATATATAAATGTGCATTAAATCATTTTTGTTAATGACTTAAAGAAAGTTATCATAAAGTGTTAGCAACTTTGCCAAGTACGACAACTCTGCAAGCTCTGAATGAAGTTGAAAAGAACGTCAAATCCCACTGCAGCCCAGTGTAAATGTGAGATGTATGTGTGATATAAGTCTTGCCTGGCATTGGTGCAGTCGTTATAGAGCGCCTCGAAGTCTTTTCGGGTGATGAGTTTGCACCGGTTCACGCCCGGCTGAATGGCCCCGAGTCCGCGCAGGATCCGCACCTGCTCCACCGTGCACACCACCGGACATATATCCAGCCGCTTCAGCTTGGTGTAGACGGTGTGCAGTCCACCGACCAGGTGCTTCAGGAACAGGTCGAACACCTGCGGGAGACAGATGAGCTCCTGACCGTCCACGGTGAACGAGGCCACTTTCACCCCGTGCACCTCCACCATCTTACACTCGTTATTATGGACACCGCCGGGGCCGTTCCCGTTAGTGCTGCCGCCGCCACCGGTGCCGGTGATGAAAGAGTTGATCATGCTGCTGGTCAGTCGCGGGGACTCGGCCGGGCTGGAGTACAGAGAGTCGGGACGGAACAGGCTGCTCGCGCCCCCGGGAGTGGAGGTCGGTGAAAGCACCGGAGGAGTTGCTGATACGGCCATAGTTTATGCGAAGTTTCCTCCTTTCCGTACTTTTGAGTCAAGCACACCTTTGCTGGCTCCTCGCACTGTTTCGCGGCTTTCACTCGGTGTTTCTCATGCGTCTCCGGTAGCCACTGCTGATAGTCGGTAATGTGCAACTA
Source organism: Anabarilius grahami (assembly GCA_003731715.1). Classification (NCBI taxonomy): domain Eukaryota; kingdom Metazoa; phylum Chordata; class Actinopteri; order Cypriniformes; family Xenocyprididae; genus Anabarilius; species Anabarilius grahami. The sequence goes on from RJVU01059915.1 coordinate 6,451,996, forward strand.
CCTTCCTCGCGAGTGAGATGGATAGAAGTGTATCGCACTCAGCGATTCAATTAGCCAGCCCACTACAGGCCGGAGTGACAGCTCTCTCAGCCAATAAGGAGCGCGATGGCACACGCCTTCAAATATTATTGGCTATCTGCCAGTTATGGGCGGGGACTTGTGTTCTCACTATCATAAGCGAATACATACAACTTTTTAGATCGCTGCTTAGACAGATGGTATATATTTTATCAGAGTTTTTAGCTTTTAACGATCATTTTGGTGAATGTATATCCGTTAAGCTTTATAAAATGTTTCCTTATAACGACTTTATAGAAGTTATTGAAAGTTACCATAAAAACACTTCCATTATAATGGGATTATAGGCCTGAATAGGATCAATAACATTTGTAGTATTTACACCTTCATAATATTAGACTTCTTCGACTAATATATTCTACTAGAAACAAATATTAACAAATATTAAATATTACAGCTGTCCTTCCATGTCTGCTCATTCCAAACTTATTATTGCAGCATCACCAGTCTCCATATCAGTTTTAAAATTACAGTACATTAACAAGCGTGAGAATATCATCAAGACAGCATGAAAGATACATGACTTATTATTATGTTTCTTATTTGACTTTTTTAAGGCCTAAAACATAATTTATTAACATGCAACACAAAGGTAAACTAAGGTGAGCTAACTTTACTGTCTAAGCTTTGAGTAAGCACTTCTGTTGTTATATAACATTGCTTTTTAGGTAGCTTATAAAAGATAGAGTTCTGCATTTTAAACATTTGGCCTAATTTGAAGAGACACGTGAAGTGGCTTGCTTAGAATTTCTAGTAGGTTATTATGGTGCTAGTATAATTGTTATTTGTCATCATTTGATTTCTTGTACCCGATATGTTAAAAACCTGACAGCACAGATTATTTTTATATGACTTCATTTTGCTCAAACATCCACTTGTGTTTTTTCCTAAACATATTTACAAATTAATTCACTGATATTAACAGAAGAACAGACCCTCTGAGGTGACTTCAATAAAGAATACGTTATGCATAAAAATGTTATATATAAAAACAAATCTACAACATGTGGTAAAAATGTCAGTCTCTCTAATACAAATTTTTTGTAATTGTAACACATCTGACTCACATTTTTCCATTCAATACTTTATCTATGCTCTCATTATGAACCACTTAGTGAAGCAAATGAGGACCTTTATGAGAATCTTTATTCAGGTCAAAAAAAGTCGTTGTAAAATTAATGTAGGAATCATGCTTAACCTTTGAGCCCTTGCAACTTTTGTGGGAAGATTAATATTGTAATGAGTGCCTAAATGCCATGCAAATTTCTGCCAAGTACCTGCTGAAATTAAAAAGCTAGGTGGCAATCTAGAAAATTAGATACATATTTTAGCTTTCAATCGCACCTCAACCCTTCGTCTTGTATTTAATCTTAATGAATACCTGATTAACATACCTGGCCCTGCAGGCACACATGCACCGCCCCCTTCACCCACCCCTCCAGCACCGCCCCAATGCTCAGTATGCATATTCACGACTTATACACACATGTGTAATAGATCTATATGTATGTATGTTAGTAGTGTAAGCAGTATTAGATTTAATCTGTGATTTTAGTGTAAAACCTTTATCATCTGATAAATCCACATTTTAACGAAATATAATATCTTATAGCAATATTATTAAGCAATTATAAAATATAACAATTATTATTTAGTTAAAGAGCTGACATCTGTCAATCTAAATAAAGTCAAGCAATTTCACAATCTTCTTAATTATATTATCATGTAATAATAGATGAGTAAGACAAGTAATATTATCAATATTACTTATAAAGAGAGGAGAAGAGATAACGCATATAGGGAAAAGACAAAGTGAGAAGAAGAGGAGTCACAATGAGATGCACTGAGAGATGAGAGGAAGATGAACAGAGGAAAAGAGGCAAGACAAGAGCGAACAAAAAAAGCATATAGAAAAGATGAGGCAAGAAGAAACAAGCTATAGAGAAGGAGATTAGACAAAAAGAGACAAGAGACGAGCACAGAAGAGAGGAGAAAAGACAAACTGAGCATTGATGAGAGGCGATGAAATGCTGACACGAGACAATATGAGTCGATAACAAGGATAGCGGTGAGGCAAAGTGAGAGGGAAGGAGTCATACAATTAGAGAAGATGATGTACTTGAAAAGAAGAGATGAAACGAGGAAACAAGCAACAAAGAAAAGAAATGAGACAAAACAGGCTGAGCATAGAAAAGACAAGAAGAGGCAAGATGAGATGAGGACAGGTGAGACAAATTGAGACGAGAGGAAAAAAGAAGTGACAAGTTGAGCATAGAAGAGAGGAGACACAATAATGACACAAGACATATGGATCGATTACAAGGATAGCGATGACACAAAGTGAGAGGGAAGGAGTCACACAATAAGAGAAGATTATATTCTTGAGAAGAAGAGACGAAACGAGGATACGAGCGAAGAGAGGAGACAAAACAAGACAAGTTGAGCACTGATGAGAGGCATTGAAATTATTACATGAGACATAAGAGACAAGTGAGAGGGAAGGAGTCATACGATGAGAGAAGATGATATACTTGAAGAGAAGAGACGAAACAAGAAGAGGCGAGAAGAGATGGGACAAAACAAGACAAGAAAAGACAAGCTTATGGAAGAGACAAGAAGAGGCAAGATGAGATGAGGACAGGTGAGACAAATCGAGATGAGAGGAGACAAGAAGTGACAAAATGAGCATAGAAGAGACAAATTAAGCATAGAAGAGAGGAGACAAAATGATGACACAAGACATGTGAAGCGGTAACAATGGATCACCTCACCTCAAGATGAGGTGAGGTGAGAAGAGACAAGATTAAGCAAGACAAGACGAAAAGAGTAGAGATGAGACGAGAGGAGACAAACAAGATGAGACAAGTTAAGCATAGATGAGACGAGTCGAGACCAAAAGAGACCAGTTGAGCATAGAAAATAAAAAAAGAGAAATACAGAGATGTGATGTATGAAGAGATAATGATAACAATGAGACAAAGTGAGTAGGAGAGGAGTCATACATGATACAATGAGAGAAGAAGATATACTGGAAGAGAAGAGACGAAACAAGAAGATGAAACAAATCAAGACAAGCTTATAGAAGAGAGGAGTCGAAAATATTCGAGACAAGATGAGACAAGATAAGCATAGAAGAGAGGAGACAAAATGTGACGTGACGTGAAGTGATAATGAGACAAAGTGAAAGGAAAGGAGTCATACAATGAGAGAAGATAGAAGCAGAGAAGAGAGGAGAAGAGGACAGGTGAGACAAGACAAGAAAAGCTAAGTGTAACGTAGTTTGTTGATGCGGGAAGAAGGAGGCGGGAACCGGCGAACGTTCCAACAAAACTTTAAAATAAAATAAACAAAGAACAAAGCGAAAGTAATGCCGACAGACCCTCATGGACGTCTACCGGCCACACAAACATAATAAAACATAAAATAAAGTCCAGGCCTGGTCCTCTCTCGTCCTTCACTGTCGTCGCTCCTCCTTTTATGCTTCCGGAGCTCCTCCGTGAGAGACTCAAGGCCGGTGCGCCTCGCAGCTGAAGCTCGTTGACACTCGCGTCACCGGCCTCGCGTCGTTCCCTCACGGTTCTCGTAGGAGAGGAGTCATACAATATGATACAATGAGAGAAGAAGATATACTGGAAGAGAATAGGTGAAAAAAGAAGAGACAAGTATGGAAAAGAAGAGAAGAGACAAGACAAGAAAAGAGAAGCTGAGCATAAAAGAGACAAGATGAGGTGAGACGAAACAAGATGGCAAGATGAGATGAGCTGGACATACAAAAAAAAGACGAGATGAAACAAAACAAGAAGACACTAGCTGAGCATAGAAGAGACAAGAAGAGGCAAGATGAGATGAGTACAGGTGAGACAAATCGAGATGAGAGGAGACAAAAAGTGTCGAGAAGAGACAAGTTGACATCCGATAACAATGGATACACTGTAAAAAAAATTCCGTAGTTTTTAAAAAATAATTTTGGCAGCTGTGGTTGCCAGAATAATACTTTACAGTAAAATTTTACAGTATAAAACTGTAATTTAAGAAAATTTGAATGTAAACCAATAAATTCAACAATGCACACTACTACTAAAATCTGTTTTGTACCTTTAACATATACTGACAACCACCATAATAATGCAGGTGTTAAAAGAGAAAGCCACATGAAGAATCAGAGTTTATCACAAGTAGCTTTTCCACAAGCTGAAGTATATACTAATATAAAGAAGGTGCAAAGAGTCATTCACGCAAACGCAAAACACCATCATGGTAACCCACAATACTTAAATAATGCAATTAACATTCATTAAACAACAGAAGATGTAACATAAAACCCTAATGTACGTAACTGATAACCAAAACTATTAAGAAACATGATTATTTAAACAAAATACTTTCAAATGTGAAGTGTCACATTGTGGGAATATCAGTTTACAGATTTTGACTGTAAATTATACATTGATTTTGTCTTTTTTACTTATAAAAATGTTAAAATTTACAGCATTTTACTGTGAAAATTGCATAAATGTCTGGCAAGAGCTTTTACAGTTTTTCCCTGTATGTAATACGGGAACTTACAATTTTTTTCCATAGCGTTTTTACAATATTTTACCGTTAAAATCACATTCATTTTTTACAGTGTAGCGATGAGACAAAGTGAGAGGGAAGGAGTCATTCAATGAAAGAAGATGACATACTTGAAGAAAAGAGACAAAACAAGAAGAGGCGAGATGAGACAAAACAAGACAAGAAAAGAAAAGACAAGCTTATAGAAGAGGCAAGATGAGATGAGGACAGGTGAGACAAATCAAGATTACAGGAGACAAGAAGTGACAAGTTGAGCATAGAAGAGAAGAGATGAGTAGAGACCAGAAGAGACAAATTCATCAAAAAAGAGAAAAAGAACAGAAAAATTAGACATGTGGAGAGATAGCAACGGATAAAGATGAGACAAAGTGGATAATGCAATAAGAGAAGGAGATATTCTGGAAGAGAAAAGCTAAAACAGAAGACAAGCAAAGAAGAACACAGATGAGGTAATAATGGATTAATGGATGAGATAAAGGAATGTTATGAAATNTATTTAAACAAAATACTTTCAAATGTGGAGTGTCACACAGGGAATTGTGGGAATATCAGTTTACAGATTTTGACTGTAAATTATACATTGATTTTGTCTTTTTTACTTTTTATAAAAATTGTAAAATTTACAGCATTTTACTGTGAAAATTGCATAAATGTCTGGTAAGAGCTTTTACAGTTTTTCCCTGTATGTAATACGGGAACTTACTGTTAACCTATTTACAATATTTTACCGTTAAAATCACATTCATTTTTTACAGTGTAGCGATGAGACAAAGTGAGAGGGAAGGAGTCACTCAATGAAAGAAGATGACATACTTGAAGAAAAGAGACAAAACAAGAAGAGGCGAGATGAGACAAAACAAGACAAGAAAAGAAAAGACAAGCTTATAGAAGAGGCAAGATGAGATGAGGACAGGTGAGACAAATCAAGATTACAGGAGACAAGAAGTGACAAGTTGAGCATAGAAGAGAAGAGATGAGTAGAGACCAGAAGAGACAAATTCATCAAAAAAGAGAAAAAGAACAGAAAAATTAGACATGTGGAGAGATAGCAACGGATAAAGATGAGACAAAGTGGATAATGCAATAAGAGAAGGAGATATTCTGGAAGAGAAAAGCTAAAACAGAAGACAAGCAAAGAAGAACACAGATGAGGTAATAATGGATTAATGGATGAGATAAAGGAATGTTATGAAATGGATGAGACAAAGTGAGACAGAGAGGAAGAGAGTTCGTGTTTCAGACAGAGGCTGTGTTTTTATATCATCGGTCTTTCTCTCTCATGTAAAATATTACACTGAGGCCAAAAGCAGATCATCAGCCCCTCTCGGTGTAATGAAATGTTTCTGCATTCATTTCCACCTTACGCAAATCAATAACAACAATAAATTACAACTGATTTTAATTGAATGTTGTTTCTAATTTTACTGTCACTCGTGATAAATATTTATGTCTATTACAGCATTTTAAATTCATTACACTCCCACATCTTTTTCACTCAACGGATTGCTACATACATCAGCAGTTCAGTAATCCATTTGGGCTGTGACACGTGCCAAAAAGTTGCCTGACTCTTAATTTAGGGTAAAATATCACCCTTTAATACTACTTAAGAATAGACAAGCTGTCACTTGAGTATGCTCGACGTACTTAATTTCTCAGAGAAAGCCACCACAGATGATTTAAGGACACTCTTCTCACACTTGCTGCCAAATCACGGGTGACTGGACCTTTTTGTGAGAGCCTCGTGTTTTCGAAGACACACCGGCTGTGTGTACGGCACTGTCCATCAACAAAAATTACTCTGGGAGAAAAGTGGCCAAAGGAGGTTAACTGTTTCGGTCACGTCAGAGTGAAATGTGTTATTTCATTTTTCAACTCTAGGGTAGTGCTGCCTTCAACGCTTTGAATGAGTGATGTGGACTTACGATAATGGTGAACGTTACGTAGAAGGGTCTTGTTGTCCAGTAAAGTGCCTGTTGGAATCTCAAGGTGACCTGATTCATTTAATAAAACACTTCTTGGATGAATCTCAGTTTTCCAGCAAAAAAACAAAAGAAAAAATCTCTAT
>RJVU01059915.1:6471411-6483622 GCA_003731715.1 Anabarilius grahami
AAAAAAATATTATTATTATAATTTGATAATTTAATCAAATATTGCTTCAAGCTGTAAAAACAGATCTATTAATTTCTGATGACTAAAGTCAAAGTCAGTTTTTGTATTAAGTATTTTAAAAAGTAATTTAGCAGAGACTTTTTAATTTCAAAACAATTTGCAATACACTTATTACAGGAACATCCCCTTGCGGTAATCTGTGATGGCTTGAACTTGCAGGGATCAAACCAGAACCGAATGCTACCAACCCAGAACGAACAGCGAGTTTCACAGTGGTCAGTCCTAGTTTAACATTCCCTGGCCTGGTCTAGAGTTTAGCCCTACTTTGTTGAGTTCAGCAGTGCTCTAAAGTAGTGCACACAAACCAGTTTGTGGTTTAACAGAACTGGAGCTGACCCTGACTCTGTGACCTGCTTCAAACCCAGCTTTGAATTGTAGGTTTGTGCTGCGGACCCTCTGGAGGGCGGATACTTTACTGGACTGTGTGGTGCAGATCGAGTCCCCTAGAATGATACTGTCCTCGTTCTCTCCAGTGTCCTGATTCAAAGCGCAGAAGTGTGTTTATATGCAGGCCAGATCCTCAGGACAGTGCTGAAGCCAGCGGGAGATGAAGTAACTCCCCGGTGCAGGGCATTGTTCTTCACAACAGGGAGGAGAGGTAGATGGGTAAAAAAGAAGAAAAAAAGAAAAGCGGGGTTAGTGCGATCGCTAAGAGCAACGTTCTCATGCTGTGATTGATGGTGTGCAAATGAATATATCTGGCCCACTTCTGGTTCCGCTCATGCAAAACCACCAGAGCCAGTTGGTCCCAAGGCAACCGGTGACACGGGGACACTCACAGCTTGGACTATTTCTGCTCAGACTCCGTTCCGTGTCAAGGTTGCTCAGACAAGCGTGCTTGTCCCAGACTCCCTAGTTACCCCCGTTTTTGCTGCTGGATACAGGCACAAATGAGGATATGGACAGGGAGCAGTTGTTAATGAATACTGCGGCCCCTATAATGATGCCTGCTAGACCCTCTGACTGTGTGAAGGACTGCGTTCCCGTCGGTCGCGCCCCATCAGCTGGTGAACTCGCACCTGACCCGGCTGTCCCCAGAGAGTCGATGCTCAGGGTCTGGTGTGGTTGGAGCAGATGCCTGTGGACCTTTTCATTTTTTTTTTAATATTGTTTGGCTCAGAGGCCCACAGTGAAATAGAATAATCAAGAACAAAACAGCAAACCAAATTCCCCCTGGCTTCAGGTTATTTTGCTGCAGTTGGTGTAGTGCGGTTTATGGAGCTGATAAGGTACCTGTATGATATCAACAGAATACATATCTCTCAAATATTTGTTTTAATCTTTTATAGATGTTTTACCCCAAAATGAACCTAATCGATTAAGAAATTAACCTGGAGCTTACATGTATGAAAACGCTCCAGTTTTTGCACCGGGTAGTTATATAGGGCCCTATTTCCGCGATGCAGAAAACACGGACGGAATCGCGGAATCCAGTCATAAAAACTGAATTTACTGTATAACGCGGAATGTCACCGAATTTGTCAAATTTTTGATGAATAAATAAAAAGTAGGTCAGTACAAAAACGTAGAACGGCTGTAGAAAATCAATATCAGTTTTATACTGTAAATCTAAGGCAATGTAAACTCATGGAATGTCAAAATTTTAAAGCCTGAGGCAATCAATCATTTGCCAGTATATTGTGTAGCTTAAACGTACAGTTTACCCAAAAATGAAAATTCTGTCATTTACTCACCCATGGCTACGTTCACACTGTCAGGTTTTGGGATTGACAACCGCATTTACTTACAGGTGTGAGTCTTGAAATGTCCCCAGTGCTTCCCACAGGTTTGAAATATACTTGCAGGTGTAGCCGGGTGAAAAATCCTACCATTACCCATGGCACAAAAATGGTCCACTACATGTGACAAACAACAAATAATGTGTGATTTTTAACATTAATTATTTTTTTAATTGAAATAAATTTTAACAACATAGCATTCTATTACATTTAATTACATACTAATATTATGCATTATTATGCATTGTAAATTATGCAAAATTTCAGCATTTAAATGGTTCTCCTTTTCCTATGTTCTCCTTGCTATGTCACATAGTGTCTCTTTTTTACTAGAATTTTACACCGATTTTACTAGTAAAATTTATATAATGAATAATATATGTGTCAAATAATGTTCTTTTCTTCCTGTGGGGGAGACTACTACAATAATTTACTATGAATTAAATATAAATCAAATTAAATACAATTTATTGTGTAACCAAAATGCTAATAATGCCCAGAAGAAAAAAAAACTTAGCTTGTGATTTTTAATTGTAAACAAGCCCGAAATACGCTGGGACTCTTATTTTGAAATGTCTACACAATTGCAGGCTGATCCTTCAGATTCTTACAACCGTCTAAAGCATATTATATAAAGGCCATAAAGTAGACATTGTCATAATTCATCAACTCGAGTTCATTAGCAATCGCTTGGCATAAATCTTCGCTTTTCACTGATTGAGAATCACTTTGAAGCAGTCTGAAGCGCTGTTGCGCGAGCCTGTAGAACGCGCAACAGCGCCGCCTTGTGACATGCAGCACTCTTTGTGAAATATCCACCGCGTCTCTGCAGCTCACGTGGGAATGTTAGTGGGAGTAAACAGTTCTGACGCACACGTAACGAGCAGGTACGAAACACGTAGGGCGAGGGGAGATTTTCCACTAGTTAATCGATCGCGGATGGTTTCATTATCTTGGGCGGATACAAAAGTATGAGTGGATAAAAATAATAAAAGCATAAATGTGTCTCCAAATATACTTGGGCGGCCGTTAATATACCTGGGTGGCCCACCCAAGTAAAGTCTATGTGTGGGAAGCACTGTGTCCCGTTCACACAGTCTCGAATACTGTCTGTATGAATGTGCAACAGTTTTCTTTTATCAGTAACATTAGTGACAGTGACCAAAGTAACATCAAAGATGGTGAAATCTATAAAACTGAAAAGCCTCATCACTTTGACACGACAAGTGTCCAATCGAGCCGTGAGTTCATCCATCAAATCTTCATTAACCGACAGCAGCTTTTATATCTGGGTGGAGAGCGGAGCATTTGAGTCGTGTGTAAAACACAGAACTGATGGGAGCAGCTCCCTAATATATCCGCTGATAGACGCCTGCTGTCAAACGCTCCCGTGTGTTTCTGTGTTAAGCGCTCGGACTTGGTGAAGAGCACCAAAGATGACTATTTACAATTTTTTTTGAAGCGTTGATCATTGTAGCAAATCACAGACATATCTGTTGAGCATGTGAACACAATGGCCAATCAGAAGTGTTTAAGAATCCACTTAACAGTGCTCAAAATGCCAGGGGAAATGCTGGTATCATCACGTTTTTAAAATTTCAGTACTAACTTGGTACCGAAGTCAGTCTTTTTGACAACCCTATACAGGATTGACAACTGCATTCTGCTGCTGTGTAAATGTTGCCCATGTTACTCAAATTATTATTATTATTTTTTGTCCATACAATGGAAGTCAGTGGTAACCAAAACTGTTCGGTAACCAACAGAAAGTTATACAGGTTTGTAACGCAATGAGGCTGAGTAAATTATATTAGAGTTTTCATAATGATGGATGATGTGGAACAAATCTGCAGAGTGCAGAATATAGTTCTTCATTGCTCTGCTTTGTGATTTTCAATAATTAATAAACTGATAAACAGAAATATCAATAATCTGCCCCAGCGTATTGATATTTCAGTTTATTAGTTCATTAATTATTATTTAGTATTGTACAGCTTTAAAATAGTCTGGTATCATTATTTGGTCAATTATGAATCTTATCATTAATTTGATAAGTTATAAATGCACATTTAAAAATGTGAATTAAAATGGGTTTTAATTCCATAAAAAATTATGAAAAAAAAAACATTTTAATTATTTGCATGTGCTATGTATAAACGATTAAAATAATTATTTAGCTTTAGACTGTCTAAAAAGGCTCAGATATGTCCTTTAAATTGGCAGTGTTTATTTCTTTATTATGTGACAGTCCTATCACTCGCACCATGCTTCCCAACAGCGTACTGATATATGCTGTAAATGGACACCTGCACTTGTCATCGCCACAGAAGGGAAAATGGTGCCATACGTGAAAAATCTGTGTATAATTGTAATTTTATAGGGAGCACAAGTGTGAACCTTGTATTGCGTCCTGGTTCCTCTGAAATGGAATTGCATTGCTGAGCTTGCAGGAATCATTTTTAGAAAAAAATAAATGTGGTGGCCAATTTCACGCTGAAAATGTTTGATATGTTGGTAACCAGAAAAATTAATGTTTGATCTGTGAATTAGTTTCCCACTGTATCTTCCACATTATTGTTTTTCTGGCAAAATTTTGAACAATTTTGTAATGTCTCGTGTAAACACATTTTGTAGCATTTTCCTTCTAACCATAATGTAGAAGGCCTGCTGCAACCTGTTCATAAAAAGCTTAATATTCTTGTGATCTCGTGCAGTGGCAATTGCAAACATGTTACAAAAAGATAATCCAGTTATAGTATTATTGGGAAGTACGTCTTTTAAAAGGAGGGATTTGTGTGTTAACTGGGAAAGAAATAAAGTTCCTTGTTGTCTGAATTCTGTTTGGGTTACTGTACTGTATTGATATGGCCAAGATGCAGCCTGCACTGTAGAAGCCTACTTTACACTGTAAACCTAATAAGTTGGCAAAACTCAAAAATTTTGAGGTAATCAGTTACATTAAGTTAAGAAATTCAAAGTTTAAGTAAGCAGAACTGGCAGATTTCAATTTTGAACTCATACTTTTTAATTACTCCTAACTTGAAATGTCTGAGTATTTTGAGTATTAAGTTAATTTTAGTAAAGTTAGTCTAAATTAAAAGAAGCAAGTTAAAAACATTCAAAACAATTAAACAATTCATATTACATAAAATGTGTCAGTTTTGTGAACTCAAAAGAAAAAGAAAGTTCTAAATTTTTGAGCGTTAGGGTTTACAGTGTATACCCTACCAGGGCTCTACGCTAACATTTTTCTTTAATAAAAAAAAATTAGGAGCACAGTCAAAAATTTAGGAGCACTTTCTGATCAATAACAGACACTAACTTTCCCATTACAGGGCGATATTTGCCCCTTTAAATTAATTTCCACAGGCATTTTTACCATTATAAGAGCAATTTTTTTCCTAATCTTATTAAATGTATGTGTTTTATTTTGTCAATTTCTTAAATTAAAATAGAAAATGTTTTTAAATGTTAAACAATAAATTCAGTTAGAACAATAAGACCCAATCAGACTGTTGCCTGTCAAAATAAATCATCAAAAATCTTTGCACTGCAGAAGTGGCACAGAAGCTCCATCTGAAGTGGTTTTTAGACACATTTACATTGTAAATAATGTTGTACGAATGTTTTTAAATATAATTTTGAATTTAGAAATATGTAAAAAATGTAACTTTAAAAGTTTGATATTTTAAATAAAAAAATGGTCTATATAAAGTGTAAATATGAAAATAAATGTATTACATTTACTGCCAGTAGGTGGTAAATGTCATTCATTCAGTCATTCAAAACACAGATTCATTCACTGTTGCTTGGAGATGCGCAACAGTTCTGGTGTGGCTTTGTTTGAAACTGAATTTGTTTTTATTAATTTTTGGTGTCATTTTTGCTCTCAAACCTCCGTTAATTTCCGACCTTGCTTATGATAATCCAAATGTAGTATTTCCAGTTAATTTGGCTGAAACATCAGCAGCATGAGACTGTCTCGTTTCACCTTGTAAACAATCTTTGAAGTGTAGCAAAGTCCCTTTAAGACAAGTCATTTCACTCGGCGGCCATCTTAGAAACGCCTCTCGGGCATTCAAGTGCAGCTCCTATCTCTTTGAATGGGGAAACATCAAATTCTCCAAAACTGTTTGCCAAGCTTTCGATTAAATTTCATATTTGTAATCACCAATGAAGGCTGGATCAAGCTAATGTGCATGCGCAGACCTCATTTCGGAGGCGCTCGTCTGACTGTTTCTATAGAAACCGGAGCTTCTAACCGCCGCAGTGACACAATGACTTTACCAGTCGGCGATTGGCTCTTATTTAGAAGGCGGGACTTATTCCGCCATATTGCGCGTTGCACTTTCTCCATTCAAAACAATACAAGTGACTCGTCTTGTGTTATTCTATAGTCTTTGAGTGTAGTCTGTCGCGCACGTCTTTTGCACTTTCTCTGCTGACTGAAGCAAAGTCTTTGAATGAAGGCATGAAAAGCAGCCGATTGCAGTGCGAAACATAACTGTTGTTCAGTGTAGATGCATTTTAGGAGGTGTACTTTTTGTTCCGATTGTATTATAGTTCTATTCATGAGAATCGATCGGGTCACTCGCACCAGTGAGCCTAAATATTTTTTTCACACTCGCACGCAGTTATTTTCAGGCGGAAATGCGAGCGAAATTGCGAGCACTGTAGAGCCCTGCCTACTTTTGGTTCTAAAATGAATGTTTTGCCACACTTGGCAATTGCTCGAGATTAATAAAAAAATGTGCCAATTGTAAATTTATGAATTTCTGCCTTTAAATAAATTTCACTACGAACTCTAAAAATTAAGTTATATTTTGCTCATAGAAAATAAAATTTGGCATTATTTTCATTAAGCACATTTTCCTTTTTTCTATTTACCGCANCAAAATGTATTGTAATAAAAATATTTATATTATATTATTTAAAATGATTTTATAATTTAAAATGGTAATAAATGAAGTATTTATATATCATGTTAGTATTTTTTATACTGCCTTTATGACAGGGTCTGAATTTCGTTTTGGAAAATGGGGGGTGGATTTTTTTAATTGAGGGGGGGGGNGGGAGTTGAAATTAAAGGGTTAGTTCACCCAAAAATGAAAATTCTGTCATTAATTACTCACTCTCATGTCGTTCCAACCCGTAAGACCTTCGTTCATCTTAGTAACACAAATTAAGATATTTTTGATAAAATCCGATGGCTCAGTGAGGCCTCCATTGACAGCAAGACAATTAACACTTTCAAATGCCCAGAAAGGAACTAAAGACATATTTAAAACAGTTCATGTGACTACAGTGGTTCAACCTTAATGTTCTCATTTAGCACAATAATGTTTTTAAATGATCTTTTGGGGGTAACTTCACAGCCAAATTTGATGTGCGATTAATTTGTGATTAATTAATCAGCACATCATGTAATTAATTATATTTAAAAAAATTAATCGCTTAACAGTCCTAGAAAAAAAGTACGTTATTGCAGTATTGAAAACCTAAGAAGAATCCTTAAGAATAATGTGAGAAGATAAATTATCCATATGGCAATGAGAATGTAGGTTGAAAATGTGCTTAAAATCAATGGTCCTAAAAATAGAATTCATTATTTTTATGTATATAATAATGAATCCTAAAATGTGACCTGGGCATTTTTGTGAAGTTTACCCTTGTTTCTCTTTGATATAGTTCACATACATCAGATGAAGGTCAAGGTCTATTCAAACGCTATGAATGATCCATGCAAGTAACATTTGTTTTATGAATCAAAACAATGCATCCTATGAAGCTATTCACACCGTGGTCTAAACTTTTTTCAATCTCAAAAAATTTTTTTCTTTCAGTGAGTTTTTCAAAAAGGTTTTTCTTCACGCAGCATTTAAGCACTCATCAAGATATAAGCTCTTTTCTGAAGCTGCCGCTACACTTACCCATACATTTGGATGCGCTAATGTACAGAAAGATATTTTGCCAATTGGTAAAAGTCCAAATGGTAACTGTATTTAGCAGTATTTCATGATGAATGTTCGCTGAAGCACATCAAATTACACGCACAGCAGCTGTAGAGGGTAAAGGATGCACACAATGTGAACGTACAAGACTCTTTACTGAGGAGCATCATTAGAGGCTAAGCAATCATTGGCTGACAGGCCTGACTGAGATGCACGTTTAGTTCATCTCATATCAGAGCTGTGCCCTCACCTGCTGCTAATAGAGCAGCAATGAAGAAAACAAGCCAGCCATTTCACTGGCCCGTTCTTTGAGCCTGGGTTAATGTAACTATTCATCATGTTTGGACCCCATGTGCCTTTAGCTTGAATAGCCTCTATTAGCAGTCATGTGATTACAGAACACCTTCACAGATATCCCTGTGCTCTTTTCAGGTGATTGATTTCTCATGGCCCTTGAGCATTAGTGTGGAATTGATTGTTAGTTGGACCTCCAATGGGCGTCATAGTCACAGACTGCTTGCAGATTGTCAATGATCGTTGTAACAGGGTTTATGTCTTTGAAACTTGATGTTTGTTAGACATCTGTGTCTAGATTTCATTTAGGCCAATGCTGACATTGACTTATGGACAATACATATATATATATTTTTTTTTGCTGCATAATTATTACAGGCTGATTTGTGGGTCATTGACATGACACATACTAATTAGTGATCGACCGATATTGATTTTTTAGAACCGACACCGATAATTTGTGTTTGTGTCCGATAACCGATATGCAGAACCGATATTTATTTACTGTTATACTTCTGTTTTTGACACAATTGAACACCACTGAACTGAACAAACCATTTTATTTATAACAATCACTCCCTCCTTGCATAGAAAACAAAACAAATCTTATTAATACACAAATAAGTTTTGTTAATTTTAATCTTCATATTACATCAGCAGCAACATTAATGTTAACAATAAGCAAAATAAATGTAGAATGTCTAATGTTTTCAAATGGAGAAAATGAATAGGTTGTTTGCAATCACGTGGTTCTGGTGACGCGTGAAATACCGGTGGAGGGCAAGCAGTGAAAATTAGAATGGAAGAGATGGAGAAAAGTCCTTTCTGTGCTGATTTAGAAAGGTATAAACAGAAAATTACAACATATGTTGGATGTGATCTTTATGTTATGAAGATGAGCGACTTTTCCACTGAATTGAAAGACTTTCCTGCCATTGAGGAGGTAGATGTAGAGAATGTAAAGCTGCCTTCACGCCGCATTCAGATCTAGTCTGGGTTTGTTTATGTCGCGCTGCCTTTCTGCTAGTGAAGTTAGGGCAGTATTTTTGATTTTCTGTCGCGATTGTGAAAAATGTCACCATTGTAGGGCATTTATGCTGAATCGAGAATTGCAACAGGAGCTCACATCATCGTTCAAAGAAAAAACTGGATGGTGTAATACAATTGTTGCCTTTTATACGTGTAAAAACACACTAAGGGAAGCAGGTTGAGGAGGTGACGGGAAGACGGCGTATATCAAATATAATAATATCACTGATTAAACCCACTCCCTATCACTCAGTAAAATAATCACATAGCTGAGTGTTTATGAAAGTGTTGTCTTTGTTGTTGAATCGACTTCTGTCATCAGCTTGTCAAACTTTTATTTATTTGGACATTTTCTACCATATGATGGCCGAAGCAGCAGCGCGTGACACTGTTCTCATGGTAACCAGATCAACATTGTGAACGGAATACTACAAAACTTAAGTGAAAACACCAAATTACCATTCAATGGGATAAAATAGCTTCTCTTCCCTGCAAACGATACCATGAAGAATGTGGATATTTAACCTAGTCAAAAACAAATAAGGTAAGCAGGTATCCATATTCATTTCAGTATCAGCAGACGCGAAACGCTATTAAAGGTGACAACTTTTAAAGTTAAAAAAAGATATAAGTTATAAAAAAACGGTATAAGTTATGTAAACGATATAAACACCTTCTGGGTTCTCGATTTTATCGATTTGAGCAACCATAAACGACGCAAAACATACAAATTTTGAGTTTTTGATAGGATTCCTATATAGAAAAATCAGTCCCTGCCCTCCAGACTCATTTGCGCTGTTGCTGTGACGTCATGTGCAAACAACCTATTAAAGACAGGAGTCATATCAACTTTGCAGAAATTTAATACTTAATTTTAAACTACAGTTTTAGTAGATTTATAGCTGTTTAATAGGCTAAAGAGTGAAGAATAATTCGCTGGATAATGTTAAATAACTGAATAATATTCATCGTATTTTATTGCATTTCTCAACTGGTATGTTATATCAGAATAATTAATAATGTTTTTGTCATTATAGATTATGAAATATCTGCTGACAAAGCACTGTTTATCTATGCATTTACACAGAACTATACTCAAACTGTGATCGCTCACGGAGATTAATTAATTTCCGGAGAGTTGCATTTACTTGGATGTTTATTAGCGAATTAATGGTTATATAGTAAATGTTTATATAATTACGGTGTTTTAGACAAGTGAATCTTGTTAAATTCTTAGTCAAGCTGCATAAACTAGCTACATTTCAGGCATTTATGTAACACATCTAATTTGTGCATTAATGGCTGTTATGTTAAATAAAGTTTACTAATTACAGCAAAGCAGGTAAGTATACTTTACATGTGCACGCCATTGTTCGTCTCCCCTCAGATGCGCTGTAATGGCAATCCTGTGCGCATTTCTCAAAACAACCACAACATGGCGGCGTTTATCGGTAAATCCGATATTACAAAACCGATATCCGATTATAGTAAAATGCTTAAATATCGGGGAAAATATTGGTAAATCGATATATCGGTCGATCTCTAATACTAATTATTCAAAATATACATAAAAAATGCTATTCATTTTGATATATTTTGGGGAGGCATAAAATCAAATATGTCGATGATACAATGTAGAAAAAAAGCCTCATTAGTTTGGCTTACAAATGGCAATGTTAGTTGATTGTAACATTTTATATGGTACAACCTTTTAAAAAACGTAATGATATTTATGAATTGTTAAAGCTACAATATGTACATTTTTCGCCGCTAGAGGTCGCCTATTCAAAACAAATGATGACTATTGAGTTTGAGCGCTGATTCTTGGTAGATGTGGTCTTCACCTCACAGTCAGTGGAAAAGATTCGGGACGGGACTCAAGCAGAAATCATGTTCATGGATGAGGTTATTAACGTTACTGTAGTATGAAGCAGAGCAGGGCGAGTGATGTTGGAGCGGAACGACCCCCTGGAGCGATTGCTAATGAGAAATGAATGTGACGCCTCGCGATTTGGCAAAGGCTGCGATTATTATATGTGCAGCTTGTCAGAGCTGTACAGCTCTGTGATTAGTGGTAAATGCTTCTCCATCTGAAAGCCAGAGGGCGCTCTTGCGCAGAAACTGCAAATATGCTCTGCCACAGAAGAAGATAACATGCTGTAGCTGTATAAACAGAAGATTGAAACGCTTTGATTGATTAAACATGACTAATAAACACACGACTGCCTTATTCTGTGTAAGAAGCCACATCATCTCACAGAAGGATGCTCAACTGTCGTTATGAAGTGAGTTTGGAGTAAAAACATGTTAATAAATGTTGTCTTTTGTTGGACAAGATGTTAATAAATGCTTTTCACATCTGGAAAGATGCTTTTTCAAATGTACAGTATATGCGACTCAAACTCACAGTGCTTTCAGATGGATTAGCTTTTGGAGCCGTAATTCATTGACAAGCTGCACATAAAAAAAAAACCCAGCAGCCTTTGTGATTTCATAATCGCACTGAGAAATGTGTTTAAGCGATAATCGTGTTTAAAGGATTATTTCACTTTCAAAAAATTTTTTCCTGATAATTTACTCACCCCCATGTCATCCAAGATGTTCATATCTTTCTTTCTTCAGTCGAAAAGAAATGAACGTTTTTGATGAAAACATTCCAGGATTATTCTCCTTGTAGTGGACTTCAATGGCCTCCAAACGGTTGAAGGTCAAAATTGCAGTTTCAGTGCAACTTCAAAGGGCTTTAAACGATACCAGACGAGGAATAAGGGTCTTATCTAGTGAAACGATCGGTCATTTTAAAAAAAAAAAATGTAAATGTATATGCTTTATATAAACAAATGATTGCCTTGCACGAGCTTCATTCAAAACCGCACTTCTGTATTCTTTAAAAAGTATATGTCCTACGCCTTCCCTATTCTACTTACGGAAAGGCGTAGGACATACAGCGTAAGCTTTTTGAAGAATACGGAAGTGCGGTTTTGGCGGAAGCGCGTGCAAGGCAATCATTTGTTTATACAAATGACAAACAACGGTTTCGTCGGCCTCCGGTTGCACTGTGCCGATGTGGCACAGTCAGTGACGTCATAATTGGCCACTGCTCGTTCATTCAATTTGGTCAGCGCAGCATCCCAACCC
>RJVU01059915.1:6484776-6550593 GCA_003731715.1 Anabarilius grahami
ACCGTTCAAAAGTTTGGGGTCAGTAAGATTTTTTAATGTTTTAAAAGAAGTATCTTCTGCTCACCAAGCCTGCATTTATTTGATTAAAAATACAAACAAAAACAGTAATATTGTGAAATATTATTCCAATTTAAAACAGCTGTTTTCTATGTCAATATACAGTAAAGTGTATGCAACTGAATTGACGTTGTCAGTGGAGACTGGAGACCTTGAGATACCACAGTCTAATTCATCATTTATGGGTACTGGGCACAGCACATCCTTAGCGGTGGGTGTATGGGCGAGGCTGCACTCCATGTCATCGTACTCCTCTAGAATACCCTCAAAGATGGACATTGGTGCCTGCTCATGCACTTGGGCAGACTTATTGGCTCAGGCTCCAGGACAACAATGACCTACGGTGTTGGCTCTGGCTTCGGGGCGAGGCTCTGAGTCTGCGGTGGGCTCTGGCATATCATTCGTAATGGGTGTGGCTGAAGGCTGGCTGGGCTCCGGGTCCAATGTGAGCTTGGGGCTGGTGTTGTTCTCCTCAGCAATGCACATTGTGAGGACCATCCCCAGGCAGCTTAAACTTAGTCAAGGTGTTGAGTCCGACATAATAAAAAGTGCATAGGCAATTGTCTAGTGGGTCAGGTGAGCCAAATCTAAAATCTCATGGGTATGGTCCTTGAAGGAACGGTCCTCTTGTGTGAGGCAGAGAAGCTAGACTGCTGGTAGATCCATTAAAATCGCTTCTTGGTCCATTCTTCTGTCAGCAATGGTTGCAAAGAAGGATGAGTTGAGGCTGGATCTAAGCGCAGCAGTGATATTTATTAACAGTGATCAGAGATACAAGCATTCAGGAGCAATCAGGCGAACATCGAAGATCAATCACTAAACAACTAATAAGAATCGGCAGAACAACTGAAACTGGTTCTGATTCCTTCCCTCTCCGGACATCACTTTTGGCCACTATTGTATATATAGTCAGGATGCATCACCCTATGTTGAACATCAGTGAAGCCAAACACTATTGGTTTGCTGTGGGTCTTATAACCAGTCATGTACCGAGTTTGAGAATGCTGAAATGTGAATAAGCTATGGCATAGGAAACGATTTTCAGTTAGTGACATTTATTCAATTTCATATTGTTCCTCACAAAGAGCATCATATAATTTCAGAAGAATTGGAATATATAGCAAAATATGTATGGACCACTTTTATGGTGTTTATGGTGCTTTTTTTATTGAAAAGAAAAGCAGCATGTATTTTTTTTCTGAATTTATATTTTTGTGTTTTTCTCGCAGAAGAAAAAAAGTCATACAGGTTCAGAACGAGGAGGGTACACTCTTTAAAAGAAAAGTTATTTTTGACATCTATGGTTCCATGAAGAACCTTTAACATGCATGGAACCTTTCCATTGCACAAAAGGTTCTTTATAGTGGTTCTTTGGGGAACCAAAATTGTTTTATGGCATCACAGCCAAAAAAACTGTGTAAACTGAGTGTAAGTAAATGATGACAATTTCATTTATGGTTGAACTTTCCCTTCACACTTCCCACAGATGTGAAGGAAAGGATGCAACAGTGTGTGTGTGTGTGTGTGTGTGTGAGAGATAGATAGAAGGGATGGGTGACACAAATGGGTGGAGTGTAAGAGAAGTGACCTGCCCTCTCTTTCTCTCTCTCTTACTTTCTCTCTCACACAATCCCTCCCTCGCTCCCTCAGCCTCGACTATAAATAACCGAAAAATGACTTTCAAGGTGCAGAGATAGAATCCATTTGGAATGTTCTCTAAAATGAAGAGTGATTTATGATTTCATACAATTCCTGCTGAAAGCATTCCGGGCTTTGCCCGGTCATCAAAGTCCTGCCAGCTCAAATCTATTATTTATCGCCCAGTATGTCTATGTGGCATCAGAACTTTATGGCAGGTAATGTTTGTCTTTAGCAAACATGATGTGGAAAAATCAATACCGGATAGGATAAATGGCATTAAAAGATGGCGGCGAGAGGTTATTTACACTTTTTAAAAACATCTTCAGTATTATCTGGACAGATATATTGATGCACCTCAGACCGTTGCTGTTCTGGTAGGTGCATAATTGAGATGCATCTGTTTAAACAAGGCCAAGTGAGTTAATGTGATACTTTTCCATAAATAAAATTAGGTTTCTTTAGTTTAGGTGAATTTTTAGAAATGATGTCACTGTAATCCCCATAAAGATGTGTTTTTTAGAGGTGCTTGCACTAGTAATTTCATAGTAAATGCTGTATGCACATCATTTTACTTCTGTAATTCGGTGTATTTCATTGGAATAGGATTTGTGGGACTTGATTTTATCCATCAGGAATTTATTGGATTGTAAAAAATGGGCGTTTAGTACGTTTTTTTTTTTTTATATATATATAATCTGCTTATGCTCCAGTGACGGTAAGGGGTGAACCTTCATGCATACTTTTTTCTAAGAAGTCCTCCATTTACCTATGGTTCACATCGTACGAATTCATATGAAAATTAAATACACACACACACACACACATATATATATATATATATATGTGTGTGAATATTCTACAATAACATGGCACAATGAATCGGCACACAATAAAACCAGGAACGTGCATTATGATTGTCAACAGGGTGAATTCCTGTATCATGCCATTAAATTTGGATGAGGGTTTTTGGTCACACCGTAGGAGAACATGTGGGTGTCTAGAATCCCAGGATTCTCCATCAGTGAAATAGCCAGTGCTGGGGAAGATACGACGGGCCTGCTCGGAATAAATCACTTTTCCATTGTGTGTGTGAGATGGGGCTGTGCAAGGCCAGATGAAGAAGAAGAAAGATGGAGGGACAGGGACGCTTCAGCGGCTTAATGGAGTTGTTTTCAGCCCTGGTGCTGCTCAATCTTGCTCTCAGGGACCCCGCGTGTTCCTTCGGCCTTTTTTAGTGCTGCTTTGCGAACTATGTAAACTTCAGCTCAAACATTATGTAAATATACCAAGTGAATCCATTGGTCTGTGTGAGCGAGTACTTATTTTTTATAGTCAGCGAGTTATGTTTACCTTATGCAAATGACTGTCCAAACGCTGTGTAGCATCGGCAACCTTTGCCATTGCCAGTTTCATGCTGCTTCATAAACGGTGCAAAAACAGTCATATGACACTTGCTCATAGTTGCTGTATGTTCTTCTATAGTTTTAGAGCATTTTTGGTTTGTATAACGCTCCAGATATAAGAACGAGAAATTGATAAAAACAACTCATTAAATCCACAGAGAAGAAACACTGTTACTTTAGTATTATTTATATGCTATTATAGTTTGTATTAATAATTTTTATTATGTAATTTTTTTATTATTTTTATAATTATTATTATTTAGGTTTAATTTATTATTTAAGTTTGAGTTAAGTTTAGTTTTTAATTTATTTATTTACAGTTAGTAATTGTAGTTATAAGTTTTTAATATTTATTTTATTTCAGCTTTATTTGAATGAACAAAAATATTTTTATAGTTTTAGTATTAGTTGCTGAGAAATCGATCAATTAAATGAAAAATTGATAAAATCAAGCTCTGATTGTGGATAAATTGAAAAATAAATGTGGGTAAATGGATGCAATTTGATCATTTATGCGAATAATGAACTCTTTGATTCAATTATCCATTGATTTATCGATTTTTCAGTTCATTTGGCAATTTCTCACTAGATTTCTTGATTTCTCAAATGATTTTTGAGTGTCAGATTTGTGTCCCTGTACAAATGACCACACACCTGAACCACAAGTTAGTCGACCATTTGTCAACCTGCTGGGTCACAGAACGAATTGACTAGACCTTTCAATCTCTACTGTGTGAGCGCTAAAACCTAGTGTCTGACATTACTTAGAAATGGGAGATGAAAGCTTGAATGAAATATAGTATTGTTAGTTGTGTCGTTGTCCTCATGCTGAGTTGCTGTTTCTAACTGGATGTATCCGCAGCAGTTACACTGAATATGCCTCAAGCAAGCCTTAATGCTTTTACGATTATGTCAGTGTAATTGTAAAAGCAGTCACACTGCTTCACTATTTCAGCAACGTGTGCTTGAAACGGCACGCATTTTGCAAATTGAGTGAAACATTCAATTCAGAGAGAGGTCGGGCAGGAGGACGCAATGGTGGTCGGTGACAATGCTTTCTGTCTGTGTTTATTTCCCAGGCCTCACCGAGTCTGTCATTGCGGCGGCCTGCTCCAGAGTCGGACAGAGCGTTCTGCATTTGGACAGGTACCACTCAAGACACTATTAGACTGGAAGATTCCTTGAAACTCAGAAGTATTGCTTGGCTCTTTTCTTATTTTGCATTGTACATTCAAGTGAAGTGGAATTTGATGCTCAGTGTTTATGAAGTGAGATACATGCACACAAACACTTGACATTTTTTTCATTTTACAGAAGGAACTACTATGCTGGAAACTGGGCGAGCTTCACATTCAATGGCCTGCTCTCGTGGATCGAGGAATATAAGGTCGTTATTTTAGCATTTTCACTCAAATACAAGTTTTAGAATTTGGCGTCCTTGTTACATGTAGTTACTGTAGTAATAACTATAAATTATGCATAATTACATGCAACTAACCCCAATTCTAACGCTAAATATGTAGTTAATTGTTATTACTCAGTACTTAAAGATATAGTTCACCTAAAAATTTAAATTGTGTCATCATTTGCTTACCCTCAAGATGTTCCAGACAAGTTTCTTTCTTCTGTTGAACACAAAATAAGATATTTTGAAGAATACAGGTGACGGTAGCCATTGACTTCCATACTATTTTGGAACAGTGGCTACCGGCGTCAACTGTCTGGTTACCAGCATTCCTCAAAACATCCTCTTTTGTGTTCAACAGAAGAAAGAAACTCATACAGGTTTGGAACAACTTGAGGGTAAGTAAATGATGACACAATTTTAATTTTTAGGTCTAGGGTTTAGGTTTAGGCTGGCCCTAGACGGTCGTAACACAATCCCTTTAAATGTATAATTGCACTCTAACACGGACACCTTAAAATAAAGTGTAACTGAGAATTGTACCAACTGAAAAACTTGAAAAACTGATTTAGTTTTTTGCAGTTTTAAGCTGTAGGTCACCTTGTGTTTTTTTTTTTTTTTTTTTAGCCAACGGTTGATTTTGGTTTATAATGTGTGTTCTCAGAATCAGCAGGAGGCACAGATCACAGAGTCGGAGCAAGTATGGAGAAGCTTGATTGATGAGGGAGAGGATGTGGTGCCTCTCAGCTCTGTGGACTCCTCTATTTCCAACTTAGAAGTTTTCTGTTATGCCAGGTTAGCAATAATTGTGCTTCACTTACAACTCACACAGTCCACAGTTACAAATTTAAGATGGCAGGTCCTGTAAGTTTTATCTCTTAAATGTACATTTTTTTTTTAATTTTACTGAATTTCAAAATTATATTTTGGGGGACCTTTTAAGGTATTGTACAGCATATAATCAGAATAATAATAAACATGCATCATGACAGAAACTATTTTAATTGACTTCTAGGTTAATTAAAATTAAATTCAAAGTAATTAAAGTACACTGTAATCATTTTTCTATTATTTTTAGTTGTAGATAACGATTAGTGGAGTATGTTTTACAGGAAAATGCTATTTCAGTCTACTTAAAAGTTCACCTTTAATTCATGTATTACATGCTGTTCCTTTGTAATCATTTGTCAAATTTACTAGCAATTTAAAACTAAATGCTACACCAATTTGTTTTTGTGTAAAAAGTACTAAATTAATAATAGATAATAAATAAAATAATTTATAATGAATAGCAATAATAATAATTTACAAATACTACTACTAATAAATAAAATAATAATTAACTATGAAAAGGTCACACTGTGCTGCTATACATTTATGCTATTCCTCATAAAATCCAAATAATGACTGAAAAAAAAAAAGAGTTTACAGAAACAGAGTGCGAATTCCAGCGCAATAAGAGAGCAAGGTAAGATGGAAATAGTGATTTTAATATTTGACAACTTTTTTTTACTATAGAAATGTTCGACAGTAATATCCAGGGATGGAAACTACTCAACTTTTTCCCTCAGATATGGCCGTTTTGAATTGAAAAGACGAGACAAGAAACATTTAGCTCTTTTGACTATTAGGCATACAAATAAAAGTGCATGTATTTAAAATATTATTTGCAAATAGTTCAAAAAGATTACTTACCAACTAGAATTAGACCTAGAATTTCCTTCACTATTCTGTTTCTTAATGTTTTATTTAAAAAAAAGGTTCCCCCCCAATGTTCAAGACATGGTTATGCCCTTTCAATGTTAAAAATCTTGTTATAAATTTTTGATGGTGTAACTAATTTTCTTGTCCTTTATAGTGAGGAAGAAGAGAAAGAAGAAACGAAGACTCAGTTAACAAGCTGTCAGCCAGTGAATGCTGAGACTGAATCAGAAGAGACCAATGAAGACTCTACAGAGGCTCAAGACACGGTTACAGGTGATGACGCTACAGAATCCAATGCTAAGACACAGAACGAGGAGCATGAGGAGCAGCAGACATCTGAGATTTCAGAACCCAGCCAATCACAGGAAGAGAAAGAGCCACAGCCAATCAGCAGCCCAGCAGATCCACCTGTGGAGGTGGAAAAGAAGATAACATATCAAAAGTTGTTAAAAGAAGGACGTAGATTCAACATCGATCTTGTCTCCAAGGTTTGTATTGCTTTAAATGTGATAATCAGAATACTAGATAATAAAGAGCAAATAATATGATACCAAGAACTGCTTTAATTACCAAGACATCACTCCTACATGTGTGAATAGATGCTTCAAACTATTAAAATGACTTACTTAAACACCATCATGTAGTGATCGCAATCTGACATCTAGCTTTAAATGAACTTGGAAGGCAGTGAAATGAAATTTATAGTGTGCTCTTTGACCCCCTTCAAAGTTGATGTATTCACGTGGTGCATTGGTGGATCTGCTCATCAAATCTAATGTGAGCCGTTATGCAGAGTTCAAGAACATCGGCCGCATCCTCACCTGTAGAAATGGAAAAGTAGAGCAGGTATGGAACAGATCTAATTCTAACAGGATAAAGTAAATGTAAAATGTACTCAATCTCTGAGGACTGTCTATCTATCTATCTATTGGTCTGTCTGTCTGTATCTATATCTATCTATTTATCTATCTGTCTGTCTGTCTGTATTCCATCCGTCTTTATGTCTATCAATCTGTCTGTCTATCTAACTGTCTGTCTGTCTGTCTATCTATTTATCTATCTATCTGTCTGTCTGTCTGTCTGTATTCCATCCGTCTTTGTCTATCAATCTGTCTATCTATCTAGCTGTCTATCTATCTAGCTGTCTATCTATCTAGCTGTCTATCTATCTCTCTATCTCTCTATCTCTCTATCTATCTATCTATCTATCTATCTATCTATCTATCTATCTATCTATCTATCTATCTATCTATCTATCTATCTATCTATCTAATCTATCTATCTATCAATCATGTTTTTCTCATATGGATTGTATTTTAGGTCTAATATAAGGCTTCCTGATTCAAATTATTGGAGCAATTCTGCTAAGATAAAATGATTAAATTGATTTGCTGCTTGATTCATCTGTTTCCATTTACTAATGTACCTGATAAGAGTATTGACGCAAAAGGTGTTTCTCATTTCACTAAATGCAGCATTGTAATGCAAAATCCATCTGTGTGAGTAATTTAGGGCTGAAGATAAGCTGTTTTTCTCACAATTGTTACATCCCCCTCTGTACTACATGTGTGTAATATGTTTACTCGCACATGCAAACTTGCATGAATGCACATTTTTGTCACTATTTTAACCTGGTATGTCCTGTTTCTTCCTCGTCTGAAGGTCCCATGTTCACGGGCTGATGTGTTTGCCAGTAAGCAGCTGACTGTGGTGGAGAAACGTATGCTGATGAAGTTTCTTACCTTCTGTCTGGACTTTGAGCAACACCCAGAGGAGTACCAGGGTATGACCCCTAGTGTTTGTTTCCATGCAGCTCATATGGAACATCAAAGATCAATCACAGAAATGTACTATAGATTTCAAATCATATTAGAAATCAATCATATCATCAATCATCATAAGTCATATTAGAATTCAAAATCAAAATGGACCCTTTTTAATGACTTTCACAAATCATCAGTAATTTTAAAGGGGGAAAAAGTTTTTTAGATTCATTTTCAGATTCCTTCTCTGCCTTTGAAACTACCTAAGCAAGTCTGTGTGGGCAGGGGGAATATTAGTAAACAATAATATCATAGCCTAACATCCATGATCTAATCAAGTGGCAGTGCTTTATTTTTATTATACATTTTTAGAAAAGTAGTTCCCGAAAGCTACTAAAAGCAATGAGAATTCTTTTTGACTTTTTTTTATTAAATGCATGTAAATTAAGTGTAAATGACCATTAAATAAAAAACAAACAAACAAAAAAACAGTACTTTTTGGAAAATATTTTAACTGCATTTTCTTAATCCTAGCAAAAAGTTGTGATAAGTTTTGATAATCGCTTTCTTCAATTCATGTACTCTTTTTTTTACCCAATTTTGAGTTTTGGATGGCCTGCCATGGCATAGTGTCAAGAACATTTTACAACTGTTAAAAGCATGATGGGAAATTGGGAAATTTTTGCATTCACAGAATAGAAACAGACACACATTTATGCTGGTTGACATGCTATTTTTTCAGTCTCTATCTCCCCACCAAATCGAGTGCTGGTTCATGTTGTCTTTAAAGCTGTAGCTGTAGTGAATTAAAGTCTCATTGACATAAGGTAAATTGCTCCTCCTATTACAGTGTTAGGCAACATGCAATAATAACCTCTTTGATTCATTCAGTCTATCTGTTATTCCCTGGCAGGCTTAGTGGGAGGTCATATTGTCATTTTACACTGTAACACATTTAAAATTGTCCTTATTTTAGACTACTCCGAGAAACCATTTAGCGAGTTCCTGAAGAACAAGAAGCTCACTGAGAACCTGCAAGACTTCGTCCTGCACTCCATCGCTATGGTGACGCAGCAGACCATCACAGAGGAAGGACTAAAGGCCACGCAGCACTTCCTGCGATGCTTGGGTCGCTACGGCAACACTCCCTTCCTGTTCCCCCTCTATGGCCTGGGAGAAATCCCACAATGCTTTTGCAGGTAAAGTGTACGTGATGCTGTTACAGATTAGAGCAGAAAAGACTTTATCAGGTCATTTCACATAAGGGTTATTATAGTTAACTAAAACTAAAAGCATAAAAAAAATGTTGTTACTTGAAATTAAATAAACTTTAACTTAAAAGGTACACTATGTAACGTCTTTGTTCAAAATTAAAGGGTTAGTTTACCCAAAAATGAAATTTCTGTAATTAATTATTAACCCGTAAGACCTTCGTTCATCTTCGCAACACAAATTAAGATATTTTTGATGAAATCTGAGAGCTTTCTGATCCCCTTAGACAGCAATGTCATAACCAAGGAATGTAGAAAGACATCGTTAAAGTAGTCCATTTGACTACAGTGGTTCAATCTTAATGTTGTGAAGTGACGTGAATACTTTAATTAATTTGTGTTCCGAATTTCATTTTTGGTTGAACTAACCCTTTAACAAAATTTGAGTCAATACATCTTTTCTTCCAAAACGTGTTTTTGTCTTACCCGGATTTACTATGGTAAGCCTATTATAAGTGTTTATATTTTAGACCTGACAGGATGGTTTTTGTAGGAAATTGTGTCACTCGCTTGTGCTTTTCTTGTCATCCATAAATAGAGAAAAGTTTCTCTGCCTACTTTGTATGTTGTGGGAGTGGCATAGGTTAATTTTCATAACGAGCAAGAAAGAATGACATGGAGCAGCTAAATCTCGAAAATGTTTTTAAAAGAAGTTTCATCTGCTAACCAAGGCTGCATTTATTTAATTAAAAATACAGTAAAAACAGGAATATTTTGAAATATTATTACAATTTAAAATAACTGTTTTCTATTTGAATATATTTTACAAAGTAATTTATTCCTGTGATGGTAAAGTTGAATTTTCAGCATCATTACTCCAGTCTTCAATGTCACACGATTCTTCAGAAATCATTCTAATATGCTGATTTGCTGCTCAAGAAACATTTCTGATTATTATCAATGTTGAAAACAGTTGTGTACTTTTTTTTCAGGATTCCTTGATTAATAAAAAGTTCAAAAGAACAGCATTTATCTGAAATACAAAGCTTTTGTAACATTATACACTACCGTTCAAAAGTTTGGGGACAGTAAGAATTTTTATTTTTATTTTTTTGAAAAGAAATTAAAGAAATTAATACTTTAATTCAACAGGGATGCATTAAATCATTCAAAAGTGACAGTAAAGACATTTATAATGTTACAAAAGATTATATTTCAAATAAATGCTGTTCTTTTGAACTTTTGAACAGTCTTGGTTAGCAGACGAAACTTCTTATAAAAACATAAAAAATCGTACCGATTCTAAACTTTTGAACGGTAGTGTATATAAAAATCCTTTTTT
This sequence comes from Anabarilius grahami, assembly GCA_003731715.1. Lineage (NCBI taxonomy): Eukaryota > Metazoa > Chordata > Actinopteri > Cypriniformes > Xenocyprididae > Anabarilius > Anabarilius grahami. Next base: position 6,495,303 of record RJVU01059915.1, read on the forward strand.
TTTTTTTATAAAATATTTCAGCGAAATTATTTNCGTGCACATCGTTATTTTTTCAATTCATGCCCTCGTAATATTTAATCATATTTAATATCTCTTCTCTTCTCTAATGACCTGTGAGGGCGGGACAACCTGTCACTCACATGACATCACAGCAATAGCAAACCACTCCCATCCAATCAATTCCCCCTGGACAAAATCAAGTCCCGTCCTACATTTTTTTTTGTTCGAGAAGCCGTTTCATAGTATGTCACAGCAGGGAAGAAAAGACTTCCATTTCTTCCCAACTTTAATATTCAACTCTAGAGTCTTTACAACTCAGTTTTAGCTCACACACTCAGCTCTGAGGTGGAAGGAAGGAAGCTGGCAGTTAGAAGGAGGGTCAGAGCTCTGCAGGACCCTGAGTGTTTGCTTTTAGCACTTTGAGTCTGCTGGGAGCAGTGCTGTGAAACGGTGGCACTTAGAGACGAGCAGTCTTCAGCCCTGTGCCGCTGAGAGGAATCATCATCACAGAAACCATGAGTTGGCGGCAGGCCAGGTTACAGAGAACATCTCCCCAAAGACAAGCAGGACAGTCGAGTGTTTATCTAAAATGCACATATGACTCCAATCTCTGGTTCGAGCTCTGCTCTGAGAAATAAGTCTATTTGTGTACACATTACGTCAATAAGGCTATAAAGCTAATGTGCCAAACTAGATCAGGCCAGTGATATAGATTATTGAGAGGGCAGAGCCATTGCCAGATGTCTCTTCCAATGTAAACACATCAGATCGATATCAGTATTTCATTTTTAGTCAATTAAATCACCATTTGATTGTGTCGTCTGAAGTTTCTGATTGGATTTGAACAGTTTCTGCTGTTATGTAATCATGTTCTGTGATGCGATTTTATCATTATTCCACGTAAAGGCAACTTAACCCTCCACCTCACAATTTAAGCTTGACGTTCCTCGTCTGAGATATCTGCGAATTTTAATGTGCCTCCTCGTCTGTGAGGCAGATTAATTAGCATTTTTGATTTCCATAGTTTTCCACTAATCACCCTTGCTGACATTCAGATAAGCATGCTAGCGCACTGAGGCATGAACCCACCTGCAAGCTGTCCATCATCTGCAGAGGGAATGCAAGAAACAGTTGTCTCCACTGACTTTTTTTTTCCTCCATGACTTCATTTTAAAATTGAGCACTGAGTATTTCTTTTCAATCGTCAAAGGTGGTTTACAAAATGGATGTTGTACAATGCATCTTAAAAGAAAAGACAATATTTGCTTAATAAATAAAGAAATAGTTCAGCAACAAAATGACAAAGTAACCACCTTCATGTCATTCCAAACCTGTATGTGTTTCTTTCTTGCGAAGAATGCAAAAGGAGATATGTTAAAGAACTTCCTGACTGCTCTTTTCCGTATAAATAGTGTGAAGGATAATCCAGGTCTTTGATGACCACAATTATTTTTAAAAGTTGAGCGTCGGTTTGGTGTGTCAGGGCAACTTTGGACCCAGACGCTGCCGTCGTGAGCCAACCCCACAGTCTGCTTTCATCGCCACTAGTTTGTCGGCGTTGGCTTGGTGTGTTCCTGCCTTTTAAAGTCCTAAAATGTCTTAAATTTAGTTTCATCAAATTTAAGGTCATAAGTGTTAATGGAATAACATAAGTCCTAATTGTCATTTTAAAAGGGATAGTTCCCCCAAAAATGAAAATTGTCATCATTTACTCACTTTCGTTCATCTTTGAAACATAAATGAAGATCTTTTCGATGAAATCTGAGAGCATTCTGACCCTCCATTAGCAGCTACGCAACTGACACTTTGATGCTTCAAAAAGTTCATAAGAAGATCGTAAAACTAATCCATATGAATTGAGTGGTTTAGTCTAAATTTTCTGATCGCTTTATACATTGGCTTTTAGGCTTTTGTTCACACATAAACATTAATCAACTCAAACATCAGTTAAACGGAAGATCAAGCATGTTTGATGTGCGAGAACCAATGAGGTTTGTTTTCGTGCTTTATGCAGCATGTTTGAGCTTCCGGAAGAGGATTATTCTTGCGCATGAAGCAGGTTCGGTTGAGCTTCTGTTTATGTTCGCTGATCAGTTTTTATGTGTGAATAAAAGCTTAAAGGATTAGTCCACTTTTTAATACACTTTTCCTGATAAATTTACTCACCCCCATGTCATCCAAGATGTTCATGTCTTTCTTTCGTCAGTCGAAAAGAAATGAAGGTTTTTGATGAAAACATTCCAGGATTATTCTCCATATAGTGGACTTCCATGGCTACCAACAGATCAAAGGTCCAAATTGCAGTTTCGAGGGATTTAAACGATACCAGATGAGTAATAAGGGTCTTATCTAGCGAAACGATCGGTCATTTTCGAAAAAAAATACAACCGTTTATGCTTTATAAACAAAATATCGCCTTGAACGTACTTTCCGCTTCCGCATTCTTCATAACGCTTACGCTGAATTTTCTACGCCTTCCCTATTCTACTTACGGAACGAACGCGGCGCCAGTTTCGTTTTTTCCGTAAGTATCATGTTATGATCATGTTTCTTCAGAAAATTTTGACTAAACCGCTCAATTCATATAGATTAGTTTTACAATTTCTTAATGAACTTTTTGAAGCATCTAAGTGGTAGTTGCGTAGCTGTCTATTGAGGGACAGAAAGTTTCATTTTTGTTTCGAAGATGAATGAAAGTCTTACAGGTATGGAATGACATGAGGGTGAGTAAATTCGTCCCCTTGGAATTATAAGGTTCTATCTGCGTTCTGAACAGTTTTGAGATATTGAGCTTCAAAGTTTTTGCATTCCATATAGCAAAAACTATATGGGGAACAAGTTTCTTTCAAACATGAAAATGACAGGGACCCTAAATGTGTTCTAAATGTACAATATCAAAATCCTCTCAAATTTGTAAATGGGGAATTTTGGAACGGGTCAAACGCAGATAGAACCTTCTAATTCTAAAAAAACACTTTTCGCTTGGAATTATAAGGTACTATCTGCAAAAAAAAAAATTATTGAAGCAAAAATTTTCAAGAAATACAAACAGTTTACTTATAATTTGTTTTAAAACACAAAATTAGTGTTGTAACAATGCATGAGAAAGTTAAATTTAATGTTTTTTATAACATTTATTTCATATTTTAAATGAATAGTTTTTTCTTGCTCAAGCATAAAAGGCAGTGTTAAATATTTTGTCCAGTGCAGATGTTAAATTTAGGTAGGAATATGATTAGTTATAGTTTAACACATTATTGCAGGAACCATTTAAGTTTAAATTTCCTTTTGTTTAGACAGAAAGCAGCTACTGTAACACATCTGAGCAGGACTTTATTCCACAGAAAGAGGGACATGTACAATGGCTTTGTCTAGACATCAATTATGCTGAAATAACATGATAACGTTTATTGCTGTAATGAAGACCCCATCAATTAAATTGTTGAGTATTTCACCTTTAAGCCTTAATATTGTAAAATGTAAGACGTTTTAAGACTAAAAAACTGCAAGAAAACAGATAATGCTTCAGCAAAGGTGTTTAAAAAGTTTAATAAACATTGAAAAATGTTTCACTGACTATATATTAAAAATATTTCACATTTAAAATATTTAAATTACTTCAACTATGCAACAACTCCAGTTTTTACCAACAATGTAAAATTTAACTTAACTTTAATTTAACTTCAATCCAGTGTGCCATAGCGTGTAGCTGTATAGCTACATAGTACATACAGCTCAGTACAAGTACACAGGATGGATCAAGGTTAAAACATGACCTAATATATACATAACTTTCCCTCGTATGACAATGACATAATTGGAAATAAGCAAAGACTGCAAAACCTGAACCTATCCTCTTAATAGTATTAAGTTAGCATGGAGTCTAACTGAAAATACCTCCTCAGCAATCAGATACAACAAAACACACAAAAAGACTAATTCCATGGAATTTGGGCTGCTGTCATTGACAAGATCATAAATAAAATAGTCCCTCATGAGGTTTCTAATAAACATCGCGTTGTGTGAAATTTATGGTGCGTACCAATTTGCGTACTTATGCACTATTCTATGACGTTTTTAAGTATAAATAGTGTGAGTAGTGCATTCACACAGAAAATTCCTTGCACTTTAAATACCCGGATGATGCACTAAATTAACGGAAAAAACGAAGTGTGGAATGTTGGACACTATGTGCACTCAACTGTCGCAGCTTTCATTACGTAGTGGAGGGGAAGGGAGGATCGAACTCCGTTGTTAAATGACAAAATAACCTTAAACAATTCACGCACTACATGGATGAGTGCACAAGTACATAGTGTATAGTGTGTCATTTGTGACGCAACTTTAGTCTTCTCTTCACCGATTTAGCGTTTTTAAGCGATAGCTTCCGCTATCGCGCCAACGTGACAAAGAACTCTGATCCTGATTGGTCCGCGTGTGCATTCGAAGTGCTGACTGGCTCACGCAGATAGAACCTTATAGAGCCAAGTTAGGCCCTGTCCCAAATGGCACACTCCGGACTTGTGGACTTCCTCAGAGTCCACACTTTGGTGACGTCATGTAGTGCAGACCTATAGGGCCCTTGGCGCGAGTCCACGAGGGCGCATTGAGAGGTATTTTTGGGACAGACTCGATCGTCACGCCGGAAATAACGGTCTGGTTGTTTTTTGACAGGAGCTGCAGGTTCCGGGTATATGCTGCCTATTGTTGTTGTTGTTGCAAAATATTATCTCCATGTCAACTACACAGCCTGCTTTTGCTTATGCCACCTGGGCATTAGACAATATATACATGCTTATTTAAATAATGTGTACAGTTGTAATAATACATAATGTTCCATTTGAACTAAGATTACAATTTTAACACATAATAAACATGTGTGTGAGTTTCAGGTTAATTTACAGGTTTAAATATAAATACTAGGTTTACATATGACTCAGTAAAGCCCTGACATTCAGTTCTATTTATTTAATGAATCATAATGCGATCGTATTATTCAACGCGCTATTATTATGTTTGAGATATCAACCACTGGTCGTTGACCATAATGTTTGTATAAACTGTAGGTAACAACTGGTAAAATGTACACCTATGTCATAAAAACCGTAATGATACCTACACTTAAATATTTTCTTCTCAGCCATGTCATCAATTGCTCTTGAGCAAAATCTCCTCCCATCCGTTGTCTGATTGGCATTTCGCAAGGATTCCTGGGTAGTTAAAGTGTGCGGAGCCTGCATCTATGCGGGCTTCGCGGAAGACCGCTTCAAAGGTACAAAGGGGGCGCTGCTGAGCACACTTCAGAGCGTTAAAATGCTGAATGGGACGGCCTACGGACTCGTAGACTCGGCGAGCACGCGCAATTTAAGTCCACGAGACCGAAAGTCCACATGAAGTGCGCCATTTGGGACAGGGCCTTAGAGTGCGACTTTGTAGATAGAACCTTTTTGTTTTCTTAAAAAAAGTGCCAAAATGTACACAACTTAAAAAAAGAAACATCACATAATGTAAATAAGTTGTCACAGAATATGAATATGTGAATAACTCAATTTTGACAAAAATGTCAGATAGAACCTTATAATTCCAAGGGGACGAATTATGACCAAATTTTCATTTTTGGGTGAACTTTCCCCTTTAAGAGGTTTTAAACTTTGGGACGGGAAAAACAGGAAACATGATATGGTCTAATGTGATAATTAAACTTCTAAAGGGAGTAATTAAATACATTTTCAAAGTCAAAATACAGGGCTGTTGTGCATTCTCAGAGCAGTTTGCAATCCAAGTGAACTGCCAAGTGTTTGCTCATGATCTGTTGATCAATCATGACAGTATTTATGTTATGGTTAGCGTTTTTGCAAGAACTATTTGCTTAAATGCACAATGAAACTAAAGTAGCGACAGATCTTTTCTTCTTTATTGTGACGTAATTCCAAGTATAACAAATTCTCGAAAAAGGAAAAATGTAGGGCGGGGTCTTGTTTCTATGCATCGGTTGTTGATTGGATTTTGAAATGTGGCTGATGCACTCAAAAATGGATACAGATGAACATAAGCTTGCAGTGGCGGGTTTAAGCAGACTAAAGGATTGGAGAATCCTGCACACATCACCGGAGAGAAGTCTGTCGTTTTCACAGAGGTCAAAACTTCTTTTTTTAATGTAAGGAATATACAGTACATGTGTGAATTGTTCACAATAAGTGGCCCTGTTTACACCTGGTTTTAAGTTCGTTTTGGTCGAACAGATCACATGAATGACACTAAATACAAGTGTAAATGGGGTCTAAAACATTTTGAGCTTGTCTGCTTTCGGCCACTTCCAGAGGTAGTCAAAAACACATTCGACTGGATTGCTTTCGTAGTGTAGACACTCATGTGGTCAAATGCATTCGAACAGCCACAAAAGACCACCTACTGTCTGCCTACTGACCTAATGCGTAAACTTTATGGGAAGCACGCTAGCCAGATGGGATTGTCAACTGAAGACACAAATTTGGTTTGAAGACGAAAAACGTACCAAGCACAATGTTCTCTCACCATTCCTGATTTCTAACAAACACTCACAGCATTCGGCGTGATCTTATGGCTATCAGAGCAGAAACAGAAGCCGATGCTCTCCGTATGTTTCTCCGTCGTCTTTCATATGTAAATTGCATGAGCTCATTTCATCCATTAGATTGAAAAATCAGAAAAATCTCATATATTTACCCACTCATAGACCCTGCCCTAGAAGAAATCAGGACAGAAGTGGTTGAAAGTGGACAAATGAGACAGATTAAAACACCAGGTGTAAATGGGAATGTATCTCCCTCGTCTACTTTCATTTCATCTAACTTTAAAGTTTCCGCCATGTACAATTTGCAAACGTGAGTTATACAGTTGTAGAATGTCACAGCAGACAGGTGAGTCTACTAAAGAATTAAAAAGATGAAATGAAGTACCACAGATAGAGATGACAGAAGGATAAAAAGTTGGGGAGAAATGGAAAGAGATGGACCTCAGAGGGGACAAAAGCGAGGGATTGAGAGACAAAAGTCAGAAGGAGAGAACAAGCGAGGGAGGTGGGTTCATTCATCACGCTGATACCTGCTTGCAGGTGATAGATGGATAGATGGAGGTGCAAACTCAATAATGCTCACTCTCTCAGTTATTCACAGATCAGCGAGCAGCTCCGCTAATATAGTGATGAAATGCTTTACCGTCCTCACCCGCATTATCCCTCAAGTTTTGACAGCGGAGACTTTTTTAATTTCTAAATAACCTTTGGCACTCTGACTGCCATCCTCCGTCTTCTGCACCCCGTTCCGGTTCCTCCGTCTCCATCGCTGGGATGTTTTTTGGAGCCGGCATGATCCATTCAGCCCGGTAAACACATTTGGCCGTGACAGGTTATGATTTGCACCTGCGATCACGGCGCTCCAATCAGACAACAGTCAAACAGAAACAGATTGAGAGGACGGGGAAATGCATTAATTAGAGGCGATGATTGTCTTCCCAGCATTCCCTCACACGCCGCGTTTCCTCTCTGTCATTCGTTTTCCTCCCCCTTTACCGTGTGTTCTCGGGGAGCAATAAACATTTAATTTATTCAGATCCAAACAGGATTTAATTTTCGCAGAGAAAGGCCTGCCAGCCAGCATGGCGCTTTGTTTTCTTTTAATTATTGGCCAACCATTAGCCCCCCACTCGGCTTCCAGCACCCTAGATTACAAGCGAATTTGCCGGCAATGAACCTGACAGGTAAGTGGTCTTTGCTGCGTGTGGTAATTTTGTTTGTTTAGCATCTCCTGCACGGTAAGGGGATTTATTGTTGACGCACACAGAACGCTAATAAAACGTTCCCTCTTTTTTTCTTTCTTTTCTGTGGGCCTCCCATGGGCGCTCAGATGTTTTCCCCAAACCTGGTTTGGCTTTTGAGGAGGCTTTTCTTTTCTTGCCTTTGTTTAATAGACTGAGATCTAACAGGTCACAAGGGATGCATTCAAGATCTTTTAGATTAATGGCTTCAATTCCGGCCCATTATTGACTATCTGCTGGGAGATTGTGCAGAATGTTTTGCTCTTTTGTTTAAATAGGGTGAGCTTTTTTTGCTTCTCATCAAACAAACAAAAATTGTCAAAAGGCCATTTTGTTTTGTTTTTTGTTATAAGTTTTTAATTTAGTTGTATTTTAAATTTTTTATGTTTATCAAAATGTTATGTCTAATTGTTATTGCCTATTTTAAAGAGTTAGACATGTAGTACTAATTTAAATGGATAGGCTTATTAAAGGATTAGTTCACTTTCAAATGAAAATTACCCCAAGCTTTACTCACCCTTAAGCCATCCGAGGGGTATATGTCTTTCTGATGAACGCAATCGGAGATATATTAATAAATATCTTGACGCATCCAAGCTTTATAATGGCAGTGAGCGATGCCAACGAGTATGAAGCTGAAGAAAGTGTCTCCATCCAACCACATCCATCCACATCCATCCATCATAAATGTACTCCACATGGTCCAGGGGTTAATAAAGTCTTTCTGAAGCGAAGCGATGTGTTTGTGTAAAAAAAAAAATCCCTATTTGACGCTACGCCAGTTTACACTTTCTTCGTAAGTTGAATATGGAAGGCGGCCTGGCAGAAGCTACATATTTTACTTCATAACCTGTTAAATATGGATTTTTTTTTTTTTTACACAAATGCATTGCTTCACTTCTTTATTAACCTCCCTGGAGCTGTGTGGAATACATGTTTATGATGGATGGCTGTGGATGGAAGCACTTTCTTCAGCTTCATACTCGTTGATCCCGCTCACTGCCATTATAAAGCTCGGATGCGTCAGGATATTTATTAATATTTCTCTGATTATGTTCATCAGAAAGAAGAAAGTTATATACACCTTGCCTGGCAAGGCCAGACTGATATAGCTTCTACAAGATATATCAGTCTGGTCAGTCTGCCCTCCGTCGCGATTCGAGTCAACTCCAAACCGTACCGTGCAATCAGATTCGTTTATTTCAGTGACGCAAACAGCGTCACTCTAGTGCGGCAAAAGTCCCTTCAATATCAACAAAGATTGCGCACGGGAGACCCGAGAGTTTGTTCTATTCAGCCGTGAATTCAGTTTTAAATGACCAAAAACACATTATTTACTTTTCGCTGTTGACTCTCTTGTCGCTTTGCTAACTTCATATCCGCCCTTCTCTGATTGGTTTACTCCGCTTCCTGTTTGCTCGGATTTGCTCCGCCCTAGAAATCGAATTGATTCAATGGCCGACCAGACTCATCCGCTGGTACAGTGGTGAGGCTGTATTTTCCAGGCAAATATACACCTAGGGTGGCTTGAGGGTGAGTAAAGCTTGGGGTAATTTTCATTTGAAAGTGAACTAATCCTTTAACCCTTTAAATAACCCACTATCTCTTGAAGAGTGCATGAAGGAGTGAGTTGCTCTGTGCATTTGTGCATAAAAATGGGTTAAGTTCATCAATAATAAAAGTACAACCTTTCTTAATGAATATTTTAAAATGTTATTCTCTTTATTTTTATTTCTTAATTTATCATTTGTTCTATACTTAGACTATCATTCAAAACTTGTTTTTAAAGAAATTAATACTTCTATTCAACAGGGTTGCATTAAATTGATTAAAAGTTGACAGTAAAGACATGAAAAATGTTACAAAAGATTTCGATTTCAAATAAATGCTGTTCTTTTGAGCTTTCTATTCATCAAAGAATCCGGAGATAAAGAAATCAGTTTTCACAAAAATATTAAGCAGCACAACTGTTTTCAACTTTAAAGTGTGTAACGATCTTTATTAGCTCAAAAGGGGAAATATTAATAATTAGTCATAACTCGTTACGATTAATTATAAATATTTGAATCAGTTAATCAAAATGAACTTAATGTAGCTGAATTAATATTACAATCAATTAATCTGTTCAGCCAGCGAACACTTAGTATTGATCGTCTATCAACTTTTCAAGAAGGATATTTTTCAGTGGCCACAGAAAAACATTGCTTTCTTAGCACGTAGCTGTGATCGAATCGTTATCAGGGACATTGGTTTTATAAGCAGATCAGAATCAACTTGCAAGAGTGTGCACGCAAAGTTTTATTTAACTAAATCACAAACACATAACTAAACTAACAAACACAAACATAGCATTCACGCAGTTAGAGAGTGGAAAATGAATTTGAACCGTATCATAACAGGGGAATGAAACAATGGAAAGGGTAAAGTAGCTATTGCTGGACGAACCATCAGTTTCAATACTATAAAGCACCTTTGTTAAAAGGGGTTCACAATCTTAATACTAAATCGCCATTAAGTGTTCAAATGATACTAGCAAATGCCTTAGCTGTCCGGATCTGTAGGCTCGGGAGAAATCCTTGATGGTTCGGTCCGCTGGCGTGGAAGTTGTAATCAATAACTTCTGCGTTGAATGAAGAAACTTTGCGCTGTTAATTTGACTATTTTGTGGTCGCTGCAGTTGTGCATGGCTTGAAGTGAAATGGAGGCCTACCAGCCCGGCTCGGGCCGGGTGGCCCTCACGTCGTATCAACAGGAACAAAGAGAAGAGCCAGAAGAAATAACTCAGATCTGCTCAGAGCTATTTAGCTTCTCCAGACAGTCGACACCAATGAGAAAGGTGCAATTCTCTGGCGGGGGATTTCCTTTGTTTGAAAGTGAAATAACTTGCATGGGGGAATTCACTAGAAAGTTTGTGTCCATTTATACTCTGATAAATACAACAAACATACAATGCATTCTATGGTATTGTGATGTCCATTAAACAAGGAGTAATTTGATATTAAACATCACCTAGATGAAATACATTATCTAGTAGTTCCAACTTTCAGGCATGCATACACAATACAACATACGAAAGAACAATGTACAAACAGTAGTAATACACAAGATGTACTGGGGAAATGCATGTTCATTCATTTAGATGAAGTTGTCAGTGAATTAGTGGCAAAGATTCCATTTTTATAAACCAAATGATTCTGGTGACCTGTGTTATCCTGATAAAACACTGTCTTTGAAGTGGATGTGAAGAGCAAATGGTGATAGCGCTCAGTGGGGAAGCCAGATGTTACGGGGCCTGGCATGGATGAAGGGTTGGAAGATGTTGAGCAATTGTGTGTTTGATCTATTCAGATGCTACAAGTGGATATTTCATGAAAATCTGACTTTTTCCGTGTTTAAGTGCTGTAATCGGGTCCCCGGTACATCTACCAACCCAGAAAACGTGAAAAAGCACAAGCCAGTAACTTTGTTTTGGCAAGTCTTTCTCTGCAAGCATGTGAAAAAACAAGCTGCTCAGATTTCACTCCCCTTGTGACGTAGGAAGGGGGATCTTATTTTAATATTACCGCCCATTAGTCTGCACGTTTCCACCCACAGCGCGGCCATTTTTNGATATTTCATGAAAACCATACTTGACCTGTATGGGTCCCCGGTACATCTACCAACCCAGAAAACGTGAAAAAGCACAAGCCAGTAACTTTGTTTTGGCAAGTCTTTCTCTGCAAGCATGTGAAAAAACAAGCTGCTCAGATTTCACTCCCCTTGTGACGTAGGAAGGGGGATCTTATTTTAATATTACCGCCCATTAGTCTGCACGTTTCCACCCACAGCGCGGCCATTTTTTCCGCAAGCGACGGCAGTGTACAAGTTCTAACGCCATGGCAAAAGTCGAGCAAAGCATGCTAACTGTTCTGCCGTTGGCTGCACAGACGAGCACAGAACACTATTTAGAGTCTCGTTAGATTGGAATTGACCCTGGCTAGCTCAATTGCTAAAAAAGGAGCGTTTTTGTCCGAACGATATTTTGGAAAAAATATTAGACCATTCACAGCATTTGATAGCAATCATAAATGTTGGCAAACAGGTAGACTATGTATAGTGTTCATACGGGTTTTGCACAAAAGATTAACATCATGACACATGCTAGTCGACTCCGGTTTGAACAATGTAAAGGGACGAATATCGCACGCGTTTATCGCCAGCGTTTTTCGAGATATTTTTTTTGTGTTCATACCCAAGCGATTTTCACTGGCGATGGGCAGAGTGAACGTGCAAATTCACTCCCTGACAGTATGTGGTGCTTGTGCTTAACGGTAGTGCCAATAAACATATTTATGATATTAATAAAGTTAAAGAAGATAAAATGCAGATATTAAATGGCATATATATGACATATGAGAGATGGTAGTCAGAAACGGTAGTGCAAATAAACATATTTATGAAATAGACATTCTCATTCTCAATTTCCTGAATGTAAAAGAAAAAAAACAATCAAACAAACAGTAAAAATACAGAAATAATACACATCTATTGATGTGGCCAAGAAGTGGCAGCTAGCACCCATTTGCGTGCATCTCAATCAGCTCTCCCTAGTTCACTAGTCAGGGCACTGATCAGGGAGTCGGCCACATTCATTTACACGATATACTGATACACAACCTAGGAAGCTAGGGAGCTGTTTGAGATGCAGGGATAGTTTGTAGGGGTCTTCCTCATCTACTTACTTTCTCTCCGTCGTCTTGGTATCAATGTGTGCTCGGCAAGACCGTTTTGTGCTTGAGCGCCACCAAGGCGTGTTTTACTGTAACTTCAGCATCTCCAGGCACGTGAACAAAAGCACCAATCTCATTGGTCTGCCAGTTTTTAACGCGGCGCGTCAAACCCAAAAAAACGAACCCGAGGCGTTTTTTTAAAAATGACGCTTTTACGGCTGGCGTTTTTCGTGTCGGTGTGCACACTCACATTGGCGCCCTTTGTTAAGTCACGAGGAGTTAAACGTCGGCGATAATCGCGCGCAATATTCGTCCCGGTGTGTACAGGCCTTAAGGCTGAACACCGTTACTGACAATCGTCATTTTGGCTGCGTGAGATTCTCCAGCTTTGTTGTTGTTGTTGAGCAACCGAAGCGCAAGCTGTTAAAGCTACGCCCTCTTCTAGAAAGGGGGCAGGGAGCAGCAGCTCATTTGCATTTAAAGTGACATACGCAAAAACGGCGTGTTTTTGCTCACAAATGGGGGCAAATTTGACAAGCTATAATAAATGATCTGTGGGGTATTTTGAGCTGAAACTTTACAGACACTTTCTGGGGACACCAGAGACTTATATTACATCTTGTGAAAAGGGGCATAATAGGTCCCCGATAATAAAAAATGTTTCTTGAGCAGCTAATCAGCATATTAGAATGATTTCTGAAGGATTATTTTAAATTATTTTACATTGTAATATTTTGCAATGTTTTTACTGCATTTTTTAATCAAATAAATGTAGCCTTGGTGAGCATAAGAAAGACATTCAAATCTTTCTAAACCTAAACTTTTGAAAAGTAGTGTACATTAAAGGTGCCCTAGAATCAAATATTTTATTTACCTTGGCATAGTTGAATAACAAGAGTTCAGTACATGGAAAAGACATACAGTGAGTCTCAAACACCGTTGTTTCCTCCTTCTTATGTAAATCTCATTTGTTTAATAGACCTCCGAAGAACAGGCGAATCTCAACATAACACCGACTGTTATGTAACAGTCGGGATCATTAATATGTACGCCCCCAATATTTGCTATTAACGTCTGGATCTGTGCACAGCAGAATCATCAGACTAGGTAAGCAAGCAAAGACAATAGCGAAAAATGGCAGATGGAGCAATAATAACTGACATGATCCATGATATCATGATATTTTGTGATAGTTGTAAATTGTCTTTCTAAATGTTTCGTTAGCATGTTGCTAATCTACTGTTAAATGTGGATAAAGTTACCATCATTTCTTACTGTATTCATACTGTTTTATTTTAATTTTTTAAACACTTGCAGTCTGTATAATTTATAAACACAACTTCATTCTTTATAAATCTTTCCAACAGTGTGTAATGTTAGCTTTAGCCACGGAGCACCATCAAACTCATTCAGAATCAAATGTAAACATCCAAATAAATACCATACTAACGCGATTAGACATGCTGCATGACGAACACTTTGTAAAGATCCACTTTGAGGGTTATATTAGCTGTGTGAACTTTGTTTATGCTGTTTAAGGCAAGCGTGAGCTCCGGGGGCTGAGAGCACGAGAATTTAAAGGGGCCGCAGCCTAAATCGGCTCATATTTAATGATGCCCCAAAATAGGCAGTTAAAAAAATGAATACAAAAAAATCTATGGGGTATTTTGAGCTGAAACTTCACAGACACATTCAGGGGACACCTTAGACTTATATTACATCTTTTGAAAACACGTTCTACGGCACCTTTAAGTATTTTTGCACAAATTGAAACCCATATCTTAGCACCAAGTGGCTTTTAGAAATGTCCTTTTTTATATACCTTAATATCCCTTTTCTAGATCAATATAAACAACACAAAGTAGAGCATCATAACTTGCAAAGTGAAATTCGTTATGGATTGCAGCCTGTAGCTATCTCAACCTGTTATCTCTGAAAACACTAGGATATCATACCATTGCATTTCCTGCGGCATGAAAAAAGCTTCCGTCCTTACAGGGCTCTGTTCAATTTATTTGAAGCTCTGCCGTGATGTTGCCATTAGAGCCCGAAGCTTGTTTGTGCTTCTTGTTACATTACTTTTTAATTACAGAAATAACTAGTTGGAGGCAGTTGTTTTGTGGGGATGTCGGTGGGGTAAGGGTGNNNNTGTTAGGTGACGAGAAAGAAGGAGTTGTCGAAGATTTATTTTGGATGTGACCTTCTCCACACTCGCTGCAGCTGTAATCAGTGGAATTAATAGCATAATCAAATTATACACAAACTCATAAATCATCGGTGAGCGCGCTGTCACGGCGTTGGGCTATTAATGGCCTCCATTGTTTTGCTACCGTATTAAAAAATCACGTCCCCTGATTCCCGTCTTGATAGGAACTGAAATGCCATTTAGAGGCTATAAAGAGCAGGGGCTTGTGGGGGTACTGGATTTTCACAACTGTTAATTTAGCCGTGATGGCGAGTGATGTCGCCAGGGCGAGTGCTGGGGCCTGGAGAGGGAAAGGCAGTGCCCACGCACTCCGCCCGACTGCATCATTGCAGCCGACAGCGGGCAGTTAATTAGAGTAATATCAGCTTAAACGTCTGTCAGTTAGGGTTAATGACATCAAAGGGCTTCCCTGCTGCCTCTATGGGGTTCTGTGGAGGACAGGAGATGGGCCCAGATGATTGCTGGCAGATTTAGCCTCTTTTTTTTTTTTTATCTTTGCACTTTATTAAGATGCCATGTCTCTATATTAATCTGGGCAGACAAGGCCAGAAGATTTTTTTTTTTTCCTCCCTTGTTTAAGCTTGCAGTGAACAGCAAAGTGTCCTTTTCCATCTCACCATCTGTGTTTTCAGACATATTTATGTGGCCTAATACCCAACCTATGCCCTTCATGTTACATACAAGATGGTGGCTGATGGATTTCTTTCAGTGTATATTTATGCCCTAATGAAAGAAAAAAATTATTAGACCACCACCCATTGTAAGGTTTGTGCCACAGCAGTATTGGTGATTACCAAAATAATTTTTTATGTTTCTGTAATGGTTAATCCACACCAGTATGTGTACGCTCTTTAGTCACAGTAGTGTTTCTAATGCTAAAATGTAATTATTGTTGGGATTTAATGGATTCAAAGATCGATCGCACTAAAGTTTCATCAAAAGCAATCTTTGGGAACATCTAGAAACTATTTGGAAGTCAATAACAAAAGAACATAAACACAATGCCAGCAAAAATGCAAGCTGTTATCAAGGCCAATGAGGCCATATAAAATAAAAATAAATGTAATGATAATATTCCTGCAAATTCCCTGCATTGTTGGGCATTTTTTCAACATGAAGATGAGAATATGCATTCGCCCAAGGTGAAAAACCTTCTGTGGACATGTATTGCTCTCAATCTTAACACTCTTGAGCGCCTGTGGGGGATTCTGTAGAGACGAGTTGAGCAACACTCCCCAATAAAGATCAGGGCATTTAAGGAGCTCATCATCCAGGAGTTAAACAGGACAGATGTGACAATTTGTCATGAACTTGTACACTCTGTGCCAAGAAGGGTCAGAGCAGTATATTCAAAATTATGGAGGGCATACTAAGTGCTAGAATATTATACATTTGTTGAATTAAATCTAGGGTGTACTCATTTCTTCAATCCTTAATTTAAACAAAATTGGCTAATATACTTATTTTATGGCTATTCATTTCATCTATTTCTCAGTTTTTATTATGTATATGATTAATACATTTTAGTTTTGCCATCTTTTCATGAATTGTATTAGTGACCATAAAGAAAATACATCTTTTGTATTTGTTCAGAGGGGGTGTACTCATTTATGCTGTGCACTCTCTCTCTCTCTCTCTCTCTCTCTCTCTCTATATATATATATATATATATATATATATGCTTTTATTCAACAAGGAAACATTAAATTGATCAAAAATGACAGTAAAGACTTGCAATTTTTACCAAAACTGAAAAAAATGTAAGCAGCACAACTCCTTTTAAAATTTCTTGAGCACCAAATCAGCATATTAGAATGATTTCTGAAGGATCATGTGACACTGAAGACTGGAGTAATGATGCTGAGTTTTTTTTCTTCTTTGCCATCAATTTTAAAATATTACAACAACAATAATTTTAATAATATTTGACAATACTTTTACTGAATGTTTTACTGTGTTTTTTTTAATCAAATAAATACAGCCTAGGTGAGAATTAGACTTCTTTCAAAATCATGGCTTATGGCTTGTTTCTTTAAAAATAATAAATAAATCATAAAAATAAATAATCTTTGTCTATTTATTTTAATGAAATAACCCATGAGAGAGTGTGTCATTTTTTTCTATGGTTAAGGGTGTAATCATGTAAAGTTTCATTAACAACCAATAATGGCTTATTGCAGAAATGGCAATAAGATAAAGGAAACCAATGTATAATACAGATATATAAATATGTATCTGTCTGTCCATTCATCTTTTTTTGTTTCTCTCTGTCTATTTAAATTTGTCTCCAGGATTTTTAAGAATATTTGAATCACTTTGTCTTTGTGTTTATAGTTTAATTAAGCTGCTATACTTTATCACCACTAAATCGCAAGAAAACTTTACTTGTGAAGGTAACACATTTTAAGATCTTGGTGACATTTTTGCCTTGTCAAATGAATTGGATTTTGTCCTTTTTGTGTGGACAAGGTGTGATCAGCCCTTTTAATGTCACGCCATCAGCTGTAATTACGGGTGTTTAGCAATTCCATTCAGATTGGATGTCATATAAATAAACGCAAGCGTATGTAAGGTGTTACTTTTTTCTTTTTCTTTTTTTCCTTGCAGAATGTGTGCCGTATTTGGAGGAATTTATTGTCTGCGACACTCAGTGCAGTGCCTGGTTGTGGACAAGGCATCTAACAAGTAAGTAGTTCACCACTGATTCTGTTCTTACACTTTGACAACACACATTTAGACAAAAAACTTTCAACTCATAGCACACAGAAATTCAATTAGATACGTAGATTTACTTCCTCCTCTGGTTGATTCACACCACTCCAGTATCCCAAGGCTGATCAGAGCTCATTTGTGTACAGGGCACTCAAAAACAAGGCCAAGAGATGGCGCACATGAGTGAATGGGGTGGGGGGGATATTCGGAATATAGATATGAAATTAATTTTCAGGGAGACAGCGGTACCAGCCCCCCTTAAGCAGCCGAGCTCGGAAGACAAATCACAGACTCTGCCACTTGGGCCGGCGATGAGTGATGCCGCTTTTTCCTCGTGGCCTTACCTCCACTAATTGATTTTCATCTGAAGACAAAAAAGCCCTCTGTTGCTGCCTCTTAAAAAATGAGAGTTCATCTCCCGTCTCCCTTGATTAATCTGTGCTGATAATGTGCGTCAGGCCCCACCAGAAAGGCCTTTAATGAGTTTCAAAGGTGGATTGTTGTCATAAACTAGGTTAGATCTGGGTTTTTTCCCCTCTCTCTTTATTTCTCTCTCATTCTTTGGCCCTCTCTTTGGCGATATATTGAGTTTCTTTCATCTTGCTGGTGAATGACCCAGGGGGCTTGGATTCCTCTGGATGTAGCGCACGACACTTACACATGTGATAGCTTTAGCTTACTAGTGTTAAGGCTATTGCGCACCTTGTCGGTGCATCAGCGCTCAAATTAGATGTATTTCCCTGCCGTTTGATGTAAAATCATAAATTGATCATAAACTGGTAGATGGGCATATCCTCCAACTAGGGATGGGTAAAAAATATAGATTTTCTGATTAAAGGCCCGTTCACACCAAAAACGATAACTATAATAGCGTCCACACCAGCAGACAATACAGTTCTGCTTACAAGTGCACACTGCAGTTTTGTCCTCTGCTGCTTTAAATGCTCAAGTTGTTTAAGGCAGGATGGATTGTAATCACGTTCATTAGCTGGGGAAAAAAAATCATTAAGAAAGTGATTCCAATGTATTGTTTCTCTGTGCCGTTATCGTTAAAGTTGTGGTGGGGACTCTTCTGTTCTTTTACATTTTAGAAAGATTTTTAATGTAAAATTGTCTGGAGCGCATGGCGCAGGTGCACTTAAGGCATGTCTGAATCCACTTTTGCTAGTTTAACAATGGAAAAAATGTGGTCGGTGTGCCGGGCACATGGTCCAGAAGGGTTGTACCTAGTCTCTTTATGAGTCATGGTTGTGTTTTGGATGTAATGTGCAGTAAACCAATCAGAGTGTCATCTCCCATTCCCTTTGCACCTTGGCAGATTCGCTATTTACTTGGTGGATTACATGTGTGTATTGCCACGATTGGTCAAATAATTAGCCAATTCAATTTGTCATTATTGCAAATAGGTCATTCTGATACATGCACTGACTATCTATTTGTATCTTTATGTACACAATAATAGTCTTTTACATTGTAATCCTTTTTTTTATATTTGGCATGTTTGTGTGCTGCTGCGCATCCCTGTGTCTGTAACAAGCAGTGTACGCGCGTTGTGCACCTGCCTATAGGTGCATATTACTAACGCTCCCTTTAGATAACAAAAAAATACTGCGCCATTGACTTTAGACCAAGTTTTTGTTGGTCAATGGTGCAGTCGTTTTCAGTTGCCTCAAAATAGCAACACGCCAACAATGCACCTGAACACACCTCGTTTTCAGACAAGCACACCCGTGGGTGAACAGATGGGCGTGAGTGCATTTGCTATTTAAACAACTGGGGCGCTGGATGTGAAAATGATAACAGCGTCAGGCTTACACTAGCAAAAAACACTTGCGTCGTGCCTGGCGTCGCATTGTGCCGGGTGTATGATAGGGCCCAATATCTTTATTCTAATCATTATAGTTATCGTCCTCTTCGGGCGTAAATTGCGATCTCAGTATCGATTCTTAAAATCCCAAGATCATCCTTATGCTCCATGCAGCAGCACACATCCAGGGCCGTAGCCAGGGTTTTATAATTACCGAGAATCCCAAATTTGCACTAGTTAGAGGGGTTTGGAGACATGCCCCCCACCCCAAGAGAAGTGTCATTTATCTGATCTACATATATGCATTTGAAGACGTTTGAAGGCCACAAAAATTGGATAACAATAGCTTTAAAACCATGTCAGTGGGCAGTAGATTATTTGTCAATACCTTCTCTCTCCTCATCTCCATCACTCTCTTTTTTTCCTCAGTCTCCTTATCTTGCCCTGTCTCTTTGCCTCCTAAAGCTGAGCTTTGACTGATAGTCTTTTCATTTTCGTCAGTGTCAGAGAAGAAAGTAAACATAGGGTCAACTGATATTTATATGTTTAATGAATCACTTTCTTTGAAGTTAATTTACTGAAGGCTACCAGGAAAGCTAGGTAACTAAGTTTATTAAATTCATAATCATTCAAAATATGTACACATTCCTTATTTATCTTATGCCTAATATGATGAAAATGACTTCGTGTTTCTTGTCTCCTCACATTTATAGTTACGAATTACATGAATCACATCAATATAGGACTATTCAAAATGGCAAAATTAGACTAAAGTTTTAGTTTGCATTCCTGATTATTTTTGTTGCTCATTTAACATTTCTATCTTAAAACAGCTATCAAATATGAAATGCTTAGTTTAGCTACTTACGTCTTATCTCTCACTTTATGACTGTGTCACGCTGGAATTCGCTCTCAGCAGCTTTCTGTGAACTACTTTGATTTGATTGGTCATTTCAAATATTTTTACATTGACGAGCTGTGACAGACCTCGCTGCTAAAACAGCTCAGATGAGACTTTCGGTTATCTTGGTGCCGTGCAATATCTTTGCAGCACTTAAGTAAAGTTAATACTATATTAGGCAATTATTTCACAATGTTTATTGTATACACCTCAGAAAAATAACCTCATAGCTGGCTACAGCCATGGCCACATCTGTGCTGCTTCTGCTGAATCTACTGCTCCACGGCAAAATAAGTCATATTTTAAGGACGACTTATGAGTTTTTTATTTAGTTATAACATACAGAGTAAACAGTTTCATGAACAAATGACATTGACCCGTTCTTTTTAGTGAATCAAAAACATGCAGTGTAGTCTGATTTATGAACAAATGAGAATGTATAATAATAAATAAAGGAATAAAAAAAGAATATATAAATGCAATATAACAAATAAATGTTTTTAAAAATATAATTAAAATCTAGTATTAATTATATATTACAATTAATATTAAACCTATAATATTTTCATAATATACCTAGCTAGAAGGTTCCCTGTATAATTTACAGCAGCAGCCGAGAGAGAATTTCTTTCATATTTTGACATTTTAACTGAAATATGCCCAGTTAAATCAGAATTAAATCGAATCAAATTGAAAATGGAATTGAATCAAAAGAAAAGTTTGTGAATCAGAATGAAATCTCATCAGGAATGTGTAATGTTACCCATTTTGTAAACCTGACCAAAGTTTTGAAAAGTAATAAATTATATTTTAAAAACATTTTTTTGGTTGGCTGCAATGCTTGACTAGCTGTTATATACAGGGCTTGACATTAACTTTTTTGCACACCAGCCACTGTGACTAGTGGTTTTCCAAAGTTACTAGTTACACAAAGTTACACAATTTTGACATTGATACCATTGGAAAAAACGGCCATATAGATATTTTTATTATCTCATAATTTGGCAGCAGGTAGCCTATATTAGGCTGCTGTCACTTGACGACATAACTGATTGTGTTTACGTGAATACTCACCAAGACCGGCATTTTGACATTATTTTGTGTGTATTTGACTGTTTAAGCCCTATAAGCAGCAAAAAACAACATAATTTAGTCATGAAAGGCGGCTTTATGCTCGCACACTTTGGGTATGATCACAAATTATGCGCAATCCAACTCCGAAATTCAATCCCTGTAACACCAACAATATTCATCCAGAGCAAATGAACCAAAGTGGCTAGTAGGAGTGACAGCGTTACACGTCACTGCTGAAATCCACACACATTTGGCGGGTTGGAGGGTGTTAATGTCAAGCCCTGGTTTTGTGTCAGTTCTATGACTAACACCTGCTCGCCAACATTTACCTTTCAGAAAATCAGGTAGGACTACTGAGCATATTTATTTTTTAACCAAGTGGATAACTTTTAAAATTTGTTCTCCCAACAAATCTTTCAGATTGTTTATTTGCTCCTTTAGTAGGTCATTTGACGGAGGTCAGTTTAGTTTTGATATGTGACGTCTGTCCCTGGATGCGGTCAGCCGTCCCTAACGTCAGTTCTACTTGAGCGACCCAGCAGAAGGTGTTCCTCAACTTAACGTAGCATACGAAAAACAACCAAGATGACCTTAATTGGTAATTTACTGCAAGTTCTTCATGATCGCCACCAATGCCATGAAGTATAAGAACCCCCATATAACTGGAGCACTAAGAAGTTTCAAGGCAAATTCTTTCATCCATATTGGACTGGAGCCAGACTCACCTGACCCGGGCTGGTCAGGATCTGGCTTGGGAGCTGGCAGAGCTCCAAACCGAGGTGTCCGTCAGACCCTGAGCTCAGTCTATAAAGCATCGCCTAGAGTGTAGCGTGGACTGTCCATGCCCTCTTCCTCCAGAGGCGCCCCGTGTGGAGTCAGCCCTGCACTGGAGGTTAGCGCCATACATCATCCATGGAAAAAGTTTCATGAAGGTGAAAAAAAAAAAGCTGGCAAGGTGTCTGGCAGGCTGAACAATGATTTTAATTTCCCTGGCATCATAAATTACCGCCCTATGTCTGCTCTTATTACAGACATAAAGCTGAAAAGGGTAGAGCCAGATTAATAATGCAGCAGAGGATTACAGACCCTCAAATCCCACCTGCCACTCCATGCGGAGGACGGTCCAGCACTGTCCGGTTTGTTACCACAACGAAAGGCAACTCAATCACTTGTCCGAGTTTGTTTGTCCAAATTCATTTCACACGTCAAAAGAACTCAACTGGTGATAAAATCCCTCTTTTGGAGGTGTCTGCTAAGACAAGCGTCACTATTATTGTGATTAGTTTTATTGAAGTAGGAACCCAAGCCATATGCTATGTTGACTATCCAAGTTGCGAATTCAGTTCATGCACAAAATCTGAATATCGGAGAAACTTTCTGCAGCATTTTCACCTTATGTGTTCCAAAGAATAAAATCGTAATTTCCAGGGAAAATATGGCAAAATTTAAATGAAAATTTGCTTTTATTTTTATTTTATTTTTTAAAATTTTTTTGGGGGGCTATTTACACGACACCGTTTTCAACTAAAAAACTTTTTATGCGTTTTTGCCGTTCATTTATGCAACAGTGGGCCTCATTCATGAAATTTTCGTAAATGTACGTGAAAATTCTTACAAAAAGTAATTTGTGCGTAAAATTGACCTTAACGAAAACTCTCCTCTGGATTCACAAACACTTCGTATACAACGGATTTGGTAGTTAAATGTGTGTATATTAATGAATTCCAAACATTCGTGAATAGGGCGTGCATGCACGCTCATTCATAATTAGCATAATCCCCACCCATGAGTTACAAATACGCAAATTACGTGTCCAGGAACGCTGTGGAATCTTCTGGACTTCCTTCTCAGGTTTGGCTCCAGTATATTGCATAAATTCAAAAGAGAATAATTGGCCATATGCCTAGCAATAAATATTCAATTATCGTGTGTCCACCAAAGCATTTTAAGCCAGCTAAAAAATGCCTGGTGCCCTTCTGAAAATGGCCCGCTGGTGGTGCTTAAAAGCGCTTTGCAAGCGCAGCGGTTTTCCAGCTGAGATACTTTGGTTGCTATGATACAGAATATCCATGGCAGTAATGTGTTACTAGTATCTAATTTTGAAGAATATTTCTGAATATAAAAATGCTGTAACCAGCAATATTAACTCCTCCATTGTTGTTCAGTTGTTGTACAATTTGGATGATTGGTTGGTATAGTATTTGTACCGCCTCTCCTCCACTGTGATTGGACGGCTGGGTAAAAAGTGACTGTGACGAGCGCAACGAAGTTGAAAAGTTAAAAATAAAATAAGACCGGGCAAATCAACCAGTGAAATATTATTATGGTACATAGTGCATCGAAATGAACTATGTGTCAAAGGGAGCTGTAGGGAGCAGGTGTAAATTTCTTTCGTACCAACTAACATTTTGAAAATACGAACATTTTCGTGAATCCGAAAATTTACGTCAGAATGGTTTTACGAATGATTTACACAAAAATTCAGGGGCCTGAAATGCAACTTTTGAAAACGGGTTTCAAAGTGCAAGTTTTTGAAAACTATACTGTTATCGTCTCCATGTAGAATACAAAAACGCAAATTTGTGAACACTGTGACGTCACGCACGCGTATTACATGTTCAGTCTGTAGGCGCGAAGTGTTTCTTTACAAAATGACATCGCCAACTACTGGCCTGGCTTGAATAATACAGCATTTTTTTTAGCCGTTTTTGCAGATCTGTGTGAACGGGGATCGTTTTGACAATGTTGTTGTCTGTATGCGAAAAACACAAAGGAAAAACTTTCCCGTTTTTAGTTCATCTTGTCGAGTAAATATGCCCTTAGTTTCAGTAATTTTGTTTATGTGCTTTTGTCTGTTCAAATTCTGAATAGCTTTAATTTTTATTTCGGTTTTAGTAACTGTAGTACTTCAACTTAAGATTATTTATTTCAGTTAGTTACCAAGGCTACATTTCTAAGTTTTTCATAAGCTTTATGTTAATTATCAGAAGCAATTTAATAGTTTTAGTTTTTCTTATCAATAACAGTGGTGTACTATTTTATGCAATATTTACCAAGACAAATAAGCTTCTTGCTTGTAATATCCGTCATGGTGTCATTCAGCATATGATCTGTTTAGCCTACACAAAACCACATTTGCAGAGAAGTATATAAAATTCAAATGAGTTTGAACGCATGCATCGTTGAGTGCAAGGTTATCACGCCGATTGGTTCAGAGGCCACTGACGTGGTTTATAAAGGCGATTTATGAATGCTTATGATGATCTACAAAGCCGACACTGGCCTTGGTTGCAAGTGAAACGGAATCATTAGCACTATTTCAGTGTTTTATGCACACTGACAGAAGAAACTTATGCACTTGTATATGAAACTCTTTACATAGTGAGCGCTGAGAATAAAAACTGCAAAGAATTGCAAAACCTTTTTTGTTCTGTTTTTAAATTTCAATTGACAAACAAAATCCAGTCCAGGACTCATCAGGAAGGATTTGTTTTTCTGCTTGCCCCCAGTTTTTACTTGCACTGTCAACATTTTCACTGACCCCAACACAAAAATTGATATATTTTTATTTGTAGCAAGTTTATATTTGGTTAAAATGAATTTATTTTAGGTTTTAATTTACATTATTGCTAATTAAAACCCTAATTAATTATTTGTGAAATAAAAAAAAATGTTTTTTATATATAATTATAAAATTAATTTTATTTTTATTTTTGCTTTATAAACAATTTTCACTATATTTTCTACAATTTATTTAAAACTAGGTTTTAAATTTGCCAGAATATACAACTGAAACTGAAATCACAGAATTAACCATATCAATTTTCAACACACTGAAAACAAAAGTTTGCGTTTTAAAGCATAAAAACACATGTACATGAACATGGATCACAAGATTGGCCTGATAGTTTTGTCATTTGGCATAAAACTCTCTTAGTCTGCCAAACTTATTGCAGTCATTTACAAAAACAAGTAGTTTTTCTCTTGATTCAGAAGCAGCTTCCTGTGAGCAAGAGTGACCCGCTGCGGTTGCCCTCAGGTGTGTTAGGTTTGTGAAATGTATCCCATATTGCTTTCTTTCACCCCATTGGCTGACGATTGATTGGAAACCCTCCGCTTCCTCTGCGAGTTCCTCCGAGTAAATAAATCTTCATTTACATAAACAGATCTGTCCTGCAGTCAATCTGGGCGTTGGGGGAGGATTATTCCGAAGCCTGACTTTTCGTCAGGGGAGGGAGACGCTCTCTTGCCCCTTTATTGTGTTGTGAAAGTCCATTTCAAGGATGTCACCCCCAGCCCATTAGTTTGGATAATGAGCCCTATAAAGCACATTTATAACTCTTGACATAACAAGCCAACAGATTCTCCTCTGTTCCTCCTTTTTCTCTCTCACTCGCTCTTTTTCCTTCTCGCTTGCAGAGATTAAAGGAGGAAAGGTCAAACTTGTGCCCTAGGCCACTGGTTCACTACTGGTTTTTCTTCAGGAGCCAGATTTTACATTTTGATATCATGTGACAAACCAACAAAGTACCAAATTGTGTATTGTTCAAACTAGGGCTGTCAAGCGATTAATTGATCTAATTAATCGCACATCAAATTTAGCGGAGAAATTACTCCCAAAAGATCATTTATTGTGTAAAACATCACATTTATTACAAAAGTAGCTTCAACAAGAAATATTTTATTTGATTCAACATAGAATTTATTACACATGCTCTTTTGGACCACGAGGTTGAGTAAATGATGACTGAATCTTCATTTTGGGGTGAACTATACCGTTAATGTTTTTTTTTTANTTATTGCTATGGAAATATGTAAAAAAAAAAAAAAATTTTAATTATACTCTAAATAAGAAACTAAAACTGCCAGTAGGTGGTGGCAATTGAGTCATTGAATCATTCATTCATTCATTCATTCATTCGATTCGTCCAAACGGCCGATTCATTCAGGAGTGAAGTAAATGGTTCTGTTTATGAATGGTCCTTTGAATCATTAGGGTTGTTGGACTTGAAGTGGAGACCCGATTGCTGAATAGGCTATGTAGGCATTAAAGACTCTTTATTATGAAATGGTTTATTAATAAGTACTTGATTAGTCGACTAATCGCTTAAAATGAATGACTACTAGTCGACCAGAAAAATCTTTGTAAAAATACTACCAGTTAAAAGTCCGTTAAACCAGTGGGATCACTCGGGGTCCTAAAGGAGACCTGATTCCTGGGGGAATCAATTTCTCAACACAGCGGCGCTGCAGAGACCCATCGGTGTATGACATTAAAGTACTGCAAGATCAATTAGAGAGCAGATGGCTCCGTATGCTTTTGAATTTGCTCTCGCGGTACTTTAATGTCTTTCGCCGATCAGTCTGTGCAGCGCCGCTTCAAGTCAAGCAAGCCTAATGGTTCACCCGATTCGTTCAAAACGCGGACTCAGAAATGAATTGCCGCTGTGTGTTCCTCAGAGACGAATAGTTCTGCTTTGTCTTTATATTTTCAGTGGCAAAATTGAGCAAAACAGACAATATTGTTTCTAAAATAACACAATATTAACTTCTGATTTATTGAACTGTTGTATAAAATCAGTAACCTATCACATTTACACTCGTGCTATTCTGGACAGAAAAAGAGCACTTGTGTGATATTTCACTCATTACTCATGTGATATAGCTTAACTATATGATGTAAATATGAGACAAAAATTCAAACAGGGGCATTTTATGCCCCATAATTTTAAGGACTTTCTGAATGCATTCTATAGGCTTCATCACGCAGTGAGTTGTTGCCCTGCATTATATTTGTCTTTAGTTAACTGTATAAAATGTCAAATTACCTATGTAGGTCTGGGGCGGGGCAAGTTGGTTAAATGCGTTAATAATTTGAATGCGTTATTTTTCACCATAATTAATTATTCTAATTAACACGTTGAATCAACAATCCTAGTTCAAACATGAATGAAAATTGCTTAAAATGTAACATTGATATATTGTCATTAGTTGCATAGGTCCGACAATATGCAAAAATATTAACATGACATACTGACTTTATGCAAAAATGTCAAAGCACCACATTTCTCTATAGTGACACATATGAAACGACAGGCCACTTCTCTTTTATAAAAAGAGATTTTACAAGTAACCACCTGACCCATGAAGAATGAGACAGCTAATGTATGATGATCTAGTGTTTAATATTTTATCTTCAAATCATAATCTGACCATCTCTTGACCCTTTTGTGATTAAAGCAGGTTTTTGTGTAAAGAAAGCTGATTTGGGGCATGGACTTTTTCTTGTTCTGATGCATCTTCTGTGTTCATACTTCACAGAGTTAAAGCTGTGATTGATACACGCGGTCAAAAGATCAGCTGCAGTCATTTTGTGGTTGAAGATTCGTACATCAGAGATGAACAAAGACAGAGCACAGCTTACAGGTGAGCACACAATACAGCACAAAAGTGAAATTAGTATTCATTACTGTAATAATGAGAAACCATGAAAAAAGATATTGATTGTCCCATCTAACTTGCATAAGCTGCATGTAGTGCTGTTATAATGAAGAGCGGGGCTCTACAGTGTTGACATTTCACTTTCATTTCACCAAGTCAGAACTCATGAACACTGTGATTGGCTGATTTCCCCAGTTTATACATGACACATTTCTAGACCTCTTTTATCAATTGAGTTGTTGTTGTTTTCAGTCAAGGTAAAAAAAGTTTTAAAAATATCTTTATAATGACTAAAACAGTTAATTTTCGTCATTATTTTCGTCAACGACATTTTTTCACAGATGAAAACGAGTGTCGAAAAATTGACAAAAGTCTATTGACATTGTCATCAATGAATAAAAACGAGACACAAATGTTAGGGAGGGAAGATTTGGGAAGAGATCCAGTCTGAACTGATGTCCTGCGCTGTAGATGTGCACATTTGAATTGTAACATGCTGTTCTCCCTGGCGGAACATAAATTGGCATACATTTGCTGCATGTCTCATTAAATGTTCAAAAATTTTAATGTCTGGGAAAAAGAGAAGAGCAGACATATAAATCTGAAAAAGCATGACTACACAAAAGAGAGCTGTATTCGGTGCGGTTTTCTGTGCGCACACACCCAAAGCGTACAGCCATACACACAGAAATCCGCCTCTCAGACAGCGTGGAAGTACTGAATTGAGTTCTCTTTCGCATCTGAATGAACAAATACACACCACATTATGCATAGATGCAAACTCCTCACCTTTAGGTGAGAATTCACCTTTTTGAGATCAAAATAGGTCACCTACGAGATTCGCGTAGATCCGATGAGAAAGTGTTTTGGGGAGNTAGACCTCTTTTATCAATTGAGTTGTTGTTGTTTTCAGTCAAGGTAAAAAAAGTTTTAAAAATATCTTTATAATGACTAAAACAGTTAATTTGTGAGAGGACAGTCTTTGGACAGAGTCACAGTGAATGAAATCATGACAATCACGCCTTCTCATTCATTTGTCCAAACAAACAAAAAAAAACTCCTTCTCCTGGCTTCACACGTGCAACGCGCCTGGAAAGAGTGAATGCACGACTGAAGAGAGTCATCTCCGCTAGGTCTGCCCCCATGCAATCTCGTAAAGTAGCGTTATGATAACCTTCATTTAATTGGCATAAGTATGGATATGTAGCCTAAAGCTTGGGACTGTTAATAAAGGCTGATTTATACTTCAGCGTCGGACCTACGCCAAAGCCTCTGCGCCGTAGGCTATGCATCTGTTTTCATTTATACTTCTGCGTCGTTGTCCGCGTCGACGTGCATGCAGACCACTAGGAGGCAGTGTCCGTGGTCATGTTGAGTATCAAAACAAAAGCTGAAGAAGAAGCAACTCGTCATGTACGTTGTCAGAGAAGCTTACAAACAGAAACGGCAGAGAAGCGGCAAATAGGTAATGACTTTTGTTGCAGTTTGACTGTATGTGTCCTCTGGAACAGAGTGTTTTTTCATTCATAGTGAAGTTGAAAGTGCTCGCTCTTCTCCTATTGCTCCACGCCAGTTTTTTGACCCGAGGGAGGGGTTCTAGCAGACCAATCAGAGCGCTTGCGGGCCGCGTAGAATTGACGCATTGTTACATTTTTGAAGAGGTGCACGTCAGGCTACGTCGTATGCTACGCGTACACATTTGACGCAGAAGTATAAATCAGCCTTAAGCCTGACATGGCTGACTTGTTTTGATTTTAATGTTGTTAGCGTTAATTCACTGAATCGAACGTACTTTTCATTCCAATTACAATTTATAAACTACTAACATTACCATTTTACCAACAAATAACTTTAGTTGAGCTCTACTATACTATATTGTCAAAACATAATGAAACAGAAACGTAATGAAACAGTTTGCTTTTACACACAAGATGTTCTGTGCAGGTAAAAATCATGCATCAAGCATCAATGTCTCACATCTTTCTCACCTTTTTCACCCCTGAAGTGTTTGCATCCCTGATTATGTCAAAATGTCCGTTTTGGAAAGTATTCACGTAAACAGAGTCGGTTATGTCTTAAAAGAATGTAAACACAGAATATCAGATGTGCATCAGTGTATTGGATCCACGTATTCGGTCATAAAGTGACAGCAGCCTAATAAACCTGCTGCTCTCTGCCCTTAATATTAATCAAACAACTAAAGACAGAGAAAATCACTCACTGCTGTTTAATAGCTTTAATAAGGATTAACTATATTTAATTTATACAAATAAATATGTCTGCTTGAAAGAATAAAGAATGATGTATGCAAGTTGTTATAAAGAATGCATAGGCCTATAGCATTCATTAAAAAGACCATATGTTCTTCTTTAGGAGAAGTGGTTTCATTTAATTTTTAAGATAAATATAGATACATATATGTCACAGCAGTTAAATCTGTGTCTGTATTGCATGTTCAAATTTTAATATCATTCATATTAACAGGTTAATAGATGTTTTCTCCAGGAGTATATAATGGGTTTGGAAATTTTAGAGAAGTTCTTAATTAATGCATTACAATTTAACTAAACCCATTAGATTTTAGTCTAGTAAATCTAGACTAAAACTAAAACAATTCAGATGACTATAATTTGACTAAAACTAAATGGAATTTTAGTCTAAATACTATGACTAAAACTAAATCAATATTTCCTGTCAAAATTAACACTAGAGTTGTCAAAAGTAACGACTTCGGTACCTAGTCGATACTGAAATTTTAAAAATGTGATGCTTTGAGCGCTGTTGAGTGGATTCTTAAACACCTCTGATTGGCCATTGTGTTGACGCGCTCATCGGATATGTCTGTGATTGGCTTCAATGATCAACGCTGTAAAAACGTAGTAAAAAGTAATCAATGATGCTCTTCACCGAGTGCTTACACAGATAAACACGGGAGCATTTGAAAGCAGGACTATCGCGGACCAGTCCACTGATAGACGCTTGATTTCAAGCGCTCCCTCTTTTAAAACGCTTTCAAATTCAAACACTTCCGTGTGCTTTCAAACACTGCCGCACGTTGATCATTGAAGCCAATCACAGACATATCCGATGAGCGCGTCCACACAATGGCCAATCAGAGGTGTTTACGAATCCGCTCAACAGCGCTCAAAGTGTCACATTTTTTAAATTTCAGTACCTGAAGTCGGTACTTTTGACAACTCTAATTAACACTGTACTAAAATGTTTAACAACTTCTTTGTGAAATGCAAAATTACATGTTTTGAAAAATGTTCATCCTGCACATTTCCATGTAATGAAAGTAAATGGTGATGAAAGCTGTCAACTCATAAAAGCACCATAAAGCCATTATAAAAGTGGTCCATATGAGTAGTGCACTATATTCTAAGTTAGCTTTGTGTGACGACCCTAAATCACATTTTGCCTTTTCGATTCTCATTGTGTTCAAAACTATGACTGTGGAGCTCAACAAAAGATGTTTATTTGTTTGTAAGAATCATGTAGTTGCTCTTTCTCATACAATTAAATCATACAGTGCTTTACTGACTTTCAAGCTCTTAAATCATATTCAAACTTGCGTCAAGTTTGACGACAGCGATGCCAAGCCCCACTGGATTGTGAGAGTCTCAAACCAAAGACATTGTGCCAAGTTTGTTTATTATGAAGCAAAAATACCATTTGGTCATGCTATGCTTTCATTATATTGGAAAGAGCAGCAGCAACATTTTCCTAGACATGTTTTGTTTTGTTTTTACACATGCACACACACACACACACTTGTATATGTGGTTTACCCGGACTTTCCGTAGATGTAATGGTTTTTATACTGTACAAACTGTATATTCTTTCCCCCTACACTACCCCTACCCATCACAGAAAACTGTCTGCATTTTTTGAATTTCAACAATTTACATTGTAATTACCCTTTTGTGTCCTCATAAACCATGTATACAAGAACACACACACAAAAAGAAAGTCGTACAGGTTTGGAAATGGCATGAGATTGAGTAAATGACAAAATTTAGATTTTTAGGTGAATTATTCATTGCAATTACTGTAAATTGAAAAGGCAAAGTGGGATTTTAGGGTCATTTTGAATTTTCTCTTTTTGGATAATCTCCTTCATAGTTCTCCATCTCAAATGATTCTTCTTGTTCTATCCGCCTTTTCTTTTTTTTAAGGATTTTAATTCTAATTGTGTTTCTCCATTTTCACAGGCAGATATCTCGAGCAGTGCTCATCACCGACAGATCTGTGCTGCCTTCAGAATCTGATCAGCAGGTGCTTTCTTGCTTTCTTTCTTATATACCACAGTGTACTTATAAAACAGTCATTGATGAATTTGGCCTGCTTCCTAAGAAAAGAGGCTTTGCTGACTCTTCTTACACAGACTGTCTGTATTCATTTCGAAGCTTAACTTATCAATTATAGAACCTAAATACTTCAACAAATTCAATCGGTTGGTTTTTAATAATAGTAGATGAGGTTGCTACAGTGCTCAGCATAAATGAGTACACCCCCTTTGAAAAGTAACATTTTAAACAATATCTTAATGAACACAAAATGTTGACAAGACTAAGTTTTATATAACATCTGTTTAACTTATAACATGAAAGTAAAGTTAATAATATAACTTAGAGAACAAAATTTTCAGTTTTACTCAAATGAGTACACCCCACTGAAAGACTCTGGAGCAAAGCTAAGTTTTAGACTACAAATGTCTAATTTAACAAGAATTCAACCACAGGTGAGTCTAATTATTCATTACACAGGTGTCCAGCAGACAGTTGACTATAAAAGGGTGTTAAAACCCCTTCCCATTTCATGCTGTCAGCAATGGCACCACATGGAAGAGAAATGTCACAAGACCTGAGAAAGAAAATAATTTCTTTACACCAGAAAGGTGAAGGCTACAAGAAGATCAGCAAAGCTTTACTTATCAGTCAGAATACTGTAGCAAAAGTGGTACAAAAATTTTAAAAAGATGGAACTGCAACCATCTCACAGAGACGTCCAGGTCATCCACGGAAGTTAACACCTCGACAAGAGCGTCTTCGGATGAGAAGGGTTGAAGAAAATCGGCATGCAAGTTCACTGCAGTTGTCTAAAGAAGTATAAAGCCAAACTGGGGTGACTATTTCCCTTGACACAATACGGCGTACACTGCAGAGGAATGGGATGCATGGGTGCCGTCCACGAAAGAAGCCTCTCCTAAAGCCCAGGCACAAAAAAAGCCCGCCTAGAGTTTGCCAGGGTCCATGCTGACAAAGATGAAGACCACTGGGACTCTATACTCTGGAGTGATGAGACCAAGATAAATGTTTTTGGAACTGATGGCTTCAAAACTGCATGGTGTCGCAAAGGTGAGGAATACAAAGAAAAATGCATGGTGGCTACAGTGAAACATGGTGGTGACAGTGTCCTTATGTGGGGCTGCATGAGTGCTGCTGGTGTCGGGGAGCTGCATTTCATTGATGGCATCATGAATTCACAGATGTACTGCTCTATACTGAAAGAGAAGATGCTACCATCACTCCGTGCCCTTGGTCGTCGTGCACTTTTCCAACATGACAATGATCCTAAACACACATCTAAGGCCACTGTTGGATTTCTGAAGAAGAACAGGGTGAAAGTGATTCAGTGGCTCCTGATCTGAACCCAATCGAACACCTATGGGGAATTCTGAAGAGACAAGTTGAGCATCAGTCTCCATCCAGCATCCAGTCTCTTTAAGAGATTATTCTTGAAGAATTTAAAAAGATAGATGTTGCAAAATGTCGCCAACTTGTTCATTCCATGCCTAGAAGACTTGGTGCTGTCATTAAAAATCATGCGGGCCATACAAAGTACTAGATATAGTAGTTTTTGTTGTGGGGTGTACACATTTTTGCATCACCCTAATTTGAGTAAAACTGAAAAATGTGTAATCTAAGTTATATTATTAACCTTACTTTCATGTTATANAGCAAAGCTTTACTTATCAGTCAGAATACTGTAGCAAAAGTGGTACAAAAATTTTAAAAAGATGGAACTGCAACCATCTCACAGAGACATCCAGGTCATCCACGGAAGTTAACACCTCGACAAGAGCGTCTTCGGATGAGAAGGGTTGAAGAAAATCGGCATGCAAGTTCACTGCAGTTATCTAAAGAAGTATAAAGCCAAACTGGGGTGACTATTTCCCTTGACACAATACGGCGTACACTGCAGAGGAATGGGATGCATGGGTGCCGTCCACGAAAGAAGCCTCTCCTAAAGCCCAGGCACAAAAAAAGCCCGCCTAGAGTTTGCCAGGGTCCATGCTGACAAAGATGAAGACCACTGGGACTCTATACTCTGGAGTGATGAGACCAAGATAAATGTTTTTGGAACTGATGGCTTCAAAACTGCATGGTGTCGCAAAGGTGAGGAATACAAAGAAAAATGCATGGTGGCTACAGTGAAACATGGTGGTGTCAGTGTCCTTATGTGGGGCTGCATGAGTGCTGCTGGAGTCGGGGAGCTGCATTTCATTGATGGCATCATGAATTCACAGATGTACTACTCTATACTGAAAGAGAAGATGCTACCATCACTCCGTGCCCTTGATCGTCGTGCACTTTTCCAACATGAAAATGATCCTAAACACACATCTAAGGCCACTGTTGGATTTCTGAAGAAGAACAGGGTGAAAGTGATTCAGTGACTCCTGATCTTAACCCAATCGAACACCTATGGGGAATTCTGAAGAGACAAGTTGAGCATCACTCTCCATCCAGCATCCAGTCTCTAAAAGAGGTCATTCTTGAAGAATTTAAAAAAATAGATGTTGCAAAATGTCGCCAACTTGTTCATTCCATGCCTAGAAGACTTGGTGCTGTCATTAAAAATCATGCGGGCCATACAAAGTACTAGATGTAGTAGTTTTTGTTGTGGGGTGTACACATTTTTGCATCACCCTAATTTGAGTAAAACTGAAAAATGTGTAATCTAAGTTATATTATTAACCTTACTTTCATGTAATATATTAAACTTAGTCTTGTATATGATTACTCCAGAAATCAATACACATACCTTTGCTTTCTTTCTTTCTTTCTTTCTTTCTTTCTTTCTTTTTCTTTCTTTCTTTCTTTCTTTCTTTCTTTCTTTTTCATTCTTTCCTTCTTGCATATCCACATACATATTTAACTTAATTCATTCATTCATTCATTCTTCCTTCCTTTTTCATTCTTTCTTTCCTTCCTTCTTTTTATTCTTTCCTTCTTGCATATCCACATACACATTTAACTTTCTTTCTTTCTTTTCTTCCTTCCTTTTTTATTTTCTTTCTTGCATATTCACATGCACATAACTTCATTTATTCATTAATTCATTCATTCATTCATTCATTCTTTTTTTATTCGTTCTTCCTTCCTTTTTCATTCTTTCCTTCCTTTCTTCCCTTTTTCATTCTTTCCTTCTTGCATATCCACATGCACATTTAAAGGGCATTGACCCATCTCTGCTGTGTGTGTTTGTGTGGCTCATTTCTTGCCAGCCTTGCACTTTTGCTTTTCAACTTCTATTGCATTACATCTTTTTTATGCTGCATATCACATTTGGATGGATTCTTGGGGCACGTCCAAGATTCAGCAGGCATAGAAGCAACAAAACATCAGAGCCGATTTGTGGGATCGTTACAATAGTTTTGACATCCCGTTCTTGAGCGTAACATTCTAAAGTGAATTATGAGAGGAAAAAATAACCAGTTCAATGAAAGGACAGTAATTCTGTTTGCTGTTACTGGTTTAGAATTGGATAAATAAATTTTTCCGATGCGAGAGTGGACGGTGACATGCAAGCGTTCCTCTTAGGCTAATTTGAGTGCTGTCCACCAGAGTACAGGAAAAGGAAGCAGAGTGGTCAGCATACCTTCTGAATCTCAGCCCAATTTGCTCTCCGTCAGGAATTCATGCTTGAATATTCAAAGCAGATCAGGAGAGGAAGGAAAAGTGGGTGTAATTTATGCTCATTAGCCTCGGCGAACAGAAATTAATATCAGCGTCTTGACATGGTGTGGAAATGGAATATTACATGACTGTGTGTGACAAAACGTAATTAAATATTCAGGCTGGTTTTAATTAGCCGTTCGTCCTTTGGAATGACAGTCGCCAAACGAGCATTCTCTTCCTCTTTAACACTTTTTTTTTTTTTTGTTGCCACAGTTGTCTCGCTGCACTCTGACTTGATTAAAAGCAGTTTTAACATAGTTTAACCCAAGGACTATTTTAACCCAAGGATTATAAAGATCCTGTCACACAGGCACAGAATTTAGCTAATAGGTTTTAGCTCTGACTTGTCTGCATTATCCTTAGTATTATATTAGTTTTCATACTATGCCATTATTTACTTGACAAACTCAACTTTTTATTTTATTTTTATTTTTTTTGTGTTGAAATTTCTTCATTTAACACGCTGTAGATTCCACACTTGTGCCAGGGTGAATTATATTTTAGTCGTATATCTTTTATGTAAACTGTAAGACGTAAGTCAGGAGTGTCCAAACTCGGTCCTGGAGGGCCACTGTCCTGCAGAGTTTCGCTTCAACTTACCTCAACACACCTGCCTGCAAGTTTCTAGTATGCCGAGTAAGACCTTGATTAGCTGGTTCAGGTGTGTTTAACTGGGGTTGGAGCTAAATTTTGCAGGACAGTAGCCCTCCAGGAGCAGGATTGGACACCCCCGGTGTAATTAGTGTGTTTCCTGTTTTAATGGCAGATCTCATTGGTGACGATTCGTCCTCTGGAATCTTCTGCACCAGTTGTGAGGATGGTGGAACTCTGTTCTTCCTCCATGACCTGCATGCCTAGCACCTGTGAGTTACACATCTACCACAATCACACAGCAGTTATATATTTACAGTAATCACATGGTAAATGCATGTTGCACTATGTTGCGCACAGGTCAGGTGTTGTAACATGACACTTAAGTTTCAACTTTGACCCTGTTTGCTGACTTTTTAAAGCACAGATAATTATTTCCAAACAATTTGCAGTTCTCCCTTCAGCCAGTTCAAAAATTTACCAACAGCCTAGTAAATGGATAGTGTGCAATTTCTGTTTTGAAATATTAAGTCTATACAGGGCCAAAAGTGGCCATAGTCTCTTATGATCACCAATACTGCATTTATTTGATTAAAATGCGGTATAACAGTATATACAGTAAAAACAGTAATATTTTAAAATATTTTTATAACTTAAAATTACTGTTTTCTCTTTGAAAATATTTTAAAATGTAATTTATTCCTTTGAACAAAGTTGAATTTCAGCATCATTACTCCAGTCTTCAGTGTCACATGATCCTTCAGAAATCATTCTAATATGCTGTTTTCCTATATTATTATTATTATTATTATTGTCAATATTGAAAACAGTTTTTGCTGCTTAATATTTTTGTAAAACCCCAATACACCACCATTCAAAAGTTTAGTGTAAGATTTAAAAAAGAAAAAAAGATTTTAAAAAAAAGTATAATAATAATAAAGAAATTGATACTTTTAACTTTCAGGATGAATGCATTAAATTGATCAAGAGTGACAGTATAGACATTTATAATGTTACAAAAGATTTATTTTTCAAGTAAATGCTGTTCTTTTGAACGTTCTATTAACCAAAGAATACTGAAAAAATATTTCATGGTTTCCAAAAAAAATAAAAAATCAGCAAAAACTAGCAATTAATCAGGGTTCAGACATTTTAAGGTGTTAAAATACATGCGTAAAAAGGTATAATGGTTTATTTAGCAAGCCTGTAACCATCTTCATCATAGATGGAATAGACCATTTACAGCCAATACAGGCAATTTACCATTGGAAATTTATGGTTTAATAAAGCTTTTTAACAGTTATCACGGTTCAGCCAAAAATATAGGACTAGTTTGCCAAAGTTGGTTTTTGAAATAATCGCCAATATTTAACGAACGATTTGGTGGGCAGCGGCGGTCCTAGAGGCAAAATTGCTCAGAATGAGGAGTTCTACCATGTGGTATGAATGTTGAAAAATCATGCGATACACGATCCTTTATGCACATGAAAAACGCGGTGGCTGATTTCTTTCAAATTTCTCACAAGTCAAACAGGCCCAGCGAGTTTCATTTCGATTAACCTTGTCTGATAGCTGCTCACATTTCAGTGGCCAATGGCAGACATGTTTTTTAAGATGAGTCAATGGCCTCATGGACAGTTGTGGCACCTCGGACTAAGACACTGCATGCCAATTTTCAAGTCGATCGGACTAACAGTGAAGTAGTTATAGCCATTTTTATGTTTTTTCCTGGTTTTTTTTTTTCTTTTTCTTCTTCATGCGACCACATAATGCGCTCTTACATAGGTGTCCATACCGGCGTGATGAATACGATCCTCAACTGGATGGAACTGGAATAAATTCTGCGATGTTGCGATCCTATCGGACTTATGATAGCTACCTGAATCGTAACAAAGCACTGTTCACCAGAGGGGAACTGGCCCCCCGACTAAGCCTGGTTTCTCCCAAGGTTTTTTTTCTCCATTTCAACACCTATTTGCCACTTGTTTGCCACCTGTTGGAGTTTGGGTTCCTAGCCGCTGTTGCCTTTTGGCTTGCTTAGTTGGGGACACTTGACATTTGACTTGACATTTGATATT
This sequence comes from Anabarilius grahami, assembly GCA_003731715.1. NCBI lineage: Eukaryota > Metazoa > Chordata > Actinopteri > Cypriniformes > Xenocyprididae > Anabarilius > Anabarilius grahami. Next base: position 6,533,583 of record RJVU01059915.1, read on the forward strand.
CAACAGTGCTTTGATCTGTCTGCATTGACGCCATTTTCTTTAAGAGCTGCTCTGCAGCCAAAATTATATACCAGTTATCACTGTAAAGCTGCTTTGACACAATCTGCATTGTAAAAAGCGCTATATAAATAAAGGTGACTTGACTTGTGCTGAGTTCGGTGAAAATATCTCATTTCGTTCACGAGTTATAGTTATTTTAATAAAAGTGGCTCCACCCCCTTAGGGACCATGAATCGGAATTTCAACTTCTTTTTATAACTATTGACAATCAGACTCCATAATATCTTGCTGCACTGGTTTGGTTCCGATCGGGTCAAATGCCTAGGACTAGTTTGCAAAAATCCCAAATTTCCCCGAAACAACAGGCGAATCCGAGGCATGCATCTTGACTGTCTTAAGCCAAAGATTCCAACAATATAAGACACTTGAACCTGCGCCTAACTGTTTAGGAGTTATGAGCCATTTTCATACTTTTGACCGCTGTAGCGCCCCCGTCAGGCCGAACAGGGTGAGACTTGGTGACGTAGACTGTGTGAGTACTACCAACCCTCAAAGTTTCAAGTCTTTACGACTTGCGGTTTGATCTGCCTGATCACTTTTAGGGGAGAATGCTGATCCTTGGAAAATGTAACAATTACAATAGGGTTTCAACGCTATGCACTTGAACCCATAATGATAAATGTTTACTCAGCAGCAAATTAGAATGATTTCTGAAGGATCATGTGACACTGAAAACTAATGCTGCTGAAAATAAATTTGATCAAATAAATGCAGCCTTGGTGAGCATAAGAGACTGAAACAAATCTGAATCATTCCAAATTTTTGACCGGTAGTGTATATAAATGCTTCTGTTTTATATTGTTTTACAAAACCAGTATCAGTGATCTTTCAAGAACTGTCACAGTGATGCACATTGATAGTCTTTGAACACAGCCAAATGTCAAAACTGTCCTTCAAAACATTCAGTTCACCGCCCACCTCAGCGATGACTCCATCATTAACTCCATTGTTATTTATGAAAGTTATTGTGTTTGTTACACTGGCCCTATTTTGCTATCCATCATCGTGAAGGGGTAGATCAGGTGGAGATGGTGGAGCGGTCTTGGCGCAGGCCCCAGTGACTGACTCCGTCCTCACGGGGGAATGAAAAGCTTAATCAGCGGAACTCCACTTCCTCTCCCTGGGAATTGAGTTCAGGGGAAATGATAGGAAGCTGGATCAGAGCTATCGTTTGCTTTGCTATAGCCCGATCCCACAGGGAGATGGATCATAGTCGTTCCTCTTTAAGTAATGCACTTCTACCTGAAAGCATCCTTCGCAATCAGCGGATGATGATGACCGTGACAGACATGCGTTCACAGGAGAAGATGGTCTTTATTTATCATTAACCACTTATGACAAGACTGTTTTACTTACGCTGCTGGGTATGTTGGATGTGCTTTCAAGGGCTCCAAGCAACACCAAGACCACTGATTGTAGACTTTGAAGGTGAAGTGTGCAATTTTAAGCCACTAGCGGCACCTAACAGAGATCAAGCAGATATTCCTGATAGTCCTGCCCCAAGCTCAGCCCCAGATTCAGCTTTTCACATTACATTGGGGTGTGTTTTAAAGGGGACCTGTTATGCCCTTTTTCAAAGTCTTGATTTTGTTTTTGGGATCTATTAGAATAGATTTTCATGCTTGAATGTTTAAAAACACATTTTTCACATACCTCATATTGTTGCAGCACCTCTCTGTAACGCTCAGCTTAGTTCCTGTCTCTATGAAGACCCTCCTTCCAAAAAGCTCAATTGGTCTAATTGGTCGGCTGGACTAGTGTGTTGTGACTGGTAAATTGTTTCGAGCCTGTTTCAGAAATGTCACGCCCCTTACAATAACCGCGAGATTCAACTAAGGTTGTCAAAAGTACTAAGTCGCTACTGAAATTTAAAAAATGTGACGATACCAGCTTTTCCCCCTAGCGTTTTAAACGCTGTTGAGCAGATTCTTAAACACCTCTGATTGGCCATTGTGTTCACACGCTCAACAGATATGTATGTGATTGGCTACAATGATCAACGCTTCAAAAACATGTTGTAAATTGACATCGTTGATGCTTTTTACCGAGCGCTTACACAGATACACACGGGAGCATTTGAAAGCAGGCGTCTATCAGCGGATCCGTAATATATCCTCTGATAGATGGATCTGCTGATAAACACCTGCTTTCAAAAGCTCCCATGTCGTCCAATTTTTTACATTTCAGTACCAACTTGGTTACAACAGTACAACTCAACCAGGCCTTTATTTTGAGTATGGGAATCATTTAAATGAGGGATTTTGTGATGTTCGTTCCTGGAAGAAAACTAAAGACTACAATCGGGGAATTTCAGGGACAATAAACTGTGTTTACTGATATAGAGAATAGCTTGCTTTGGAGTGACTTTGTGCTTCATAACTGCAGATCTTTTTCATGCTCAAACAGCAACATTACACAGTAAAGATTGTTGAAAATGTAAAAAAGCATAACAGGACCCCTTTAAGTATTTAAAGTATTAGTATTTTATCAAATACGTACTTTACCTTTGAAATCAATACAAAATTAGAAAAGGCCCCATTTGCTTTCTTTATACTTTCTTCATACAATATTTCACCTGATGTTATGTTACTACGGCCATTTAAGTTTCAATCAGGGATATTAGTGAATGGAGGATTAAGGCTCATTCACACTAAGAACGATAACTATATTAGTGTTCATACCAGCAGACCATATTGTTATTTTTATTCTAAGTGCACGCTGAGTTTTTTCGTCTGCCACTTTAAATGCTTGAGCTCTTCAAAGCAGGATGGATTTTGATTGGATGTCAATGTTTTTATTGTTCATCGGCTGAAAATTTTTTTTTCTAAAAGTGATTCCAATGATATCGTTTCTCTGTGCCGTTATCAGTATAGTTGTGGTGTGGACTCGTAACGATTTTTAGAACTATATCTTTATCGTTATAATTATCATTCTTGGTGTGATCTGGCCTTTAGAGTGCCAATTTATTGATAATTCTTATTGATAATTAATTTTAAAAAATTTAATTAAATAAACATTTCAAATTGTTTATATAATTCAAGTATTAAATGCTGTATCTGTAAAAAAAAAAACCTTTTCAAATACATGACATTTATGTTTAATGTAGCCGTGTCGTGTTTCAGAAGCACATCTTCAAATTCAGTCGAAAGCTCATTGGCTGCTTTCATGTGTGAACTGTCCAATGCCATTTTGTAACTCTATTGGCAAATGGATATAGAAAAGCAAATGCTTTATAAATAATGCTTTATAAAAGTGCAATGTTGCATTTTTTATAGGGCTGTCAAAAATAACACGTTCATTTCTGTTATTTAATATTTTCTGTTTAACATGTAAAAATATATAACGCATTTAACTATTTTTTTTCCTGTCAGTAATGTGCTTGTCTCAGTGATTAAGACACAAGTGTAAGTGCAAAAATAAGTGTAAACACTGTATTGAGAGGATCGATCCTCACATTAAAATATTGATGCCAAATGTTTTAAGCTAGTAATTTTCTTTCTTATTGTGAAAATAAATGCACAAAATGAACTTAGTGAGGAAAAATGAACTGACAAATCTCATTCAAACAGAGAGAGCTGATACTGACAGAGATAGAAACATCACTAGGGCCCTGTTTCCACCTGGTATTAAGATTTTCTTGAATCTGATCACAAGTGGACGACGCTAAATACAGGTGTAAATGTGCTCATGTGATCAAATGTGTTCAAACAGCCACAAAAGACCACCTACTCTCCATCTACTGAACTAACTTGTAAACATTATGGGAAGCGCTCTAGCCAGGCAGGATGTAATCTTTGTCGGCTGAAAATCCAAGTTTGGTTTGAAGACGAAAAGCATACCAAGCACGTGTTCTTTCACCATTCCTGATTTCTAACACACACTCACAGCGTTCGCCGCATCTAGATGTAAACTGGCCTATATTACTTAAATGTGACATTGATTATAATAGGTTTAGGTGAGGGTTGTTTTAAGTTCACTTAAATTAAAAATCTTTGCTGTCTGCACCAATAGCCTTGTGGGCAGCACGCCAACATTGCCGTCCCGAGTTCGAGTCCCAGCTCGTGGACCTTTCCCTATCCCGTCTCCCTTTCTCTCTCCAACTTTTCTTCCAGTCAACTTACTGTCCTGTCGTCATAAAGGCAACAAATGCCAAAAATAAATCTTAAAAAAATATATATAATATTTTCAAGCCTGAATATATTGCTGAATGGTTATAATTACTCATTTCGTCCCCAGAAATNTAAATCTTAAAAAAAAAATATATAATATTTTCAAGCCTGAATATATTGCTGAATGGTTATAATTACTCATTTCGTCCCCAGAAATTGAGAAAAAATCAATTTAATAGAGTACTATGCAAAATGTACTTAGTAAAAAGATACCATTAAGCAAATATTTAAAATATGCCGTCTTGTATGTTGTTTCTACATTAATTTGGATAATCAATCTGAAAATATGTATTACAATATAAAAATATATTACAATTATAGAAAAAAACATTTATGATCTATGTATTCTATACTGTAGGATGCTGTATGTTCATGTTAAAAAAAAAGTCCATTCAAATAGAACAGAAAAAAATATTGTTTATTTTCTTTAACATTCTATACAGAATATTATATGTCCATAACTGGATATATTATGAATCCACCTGTACTGCAAGTGTTCACTTTTTTTAACTATCCAGGACTTTTAAAATCAGCCCCCAGAGTGTCTTTGGCTGTGGCGAGAATCTTTTTCAAAACTCTTCAGTGTCCCGTGTGTTTTTAGAGCCTTTAGCGAAGCAGCTCCTCCTGTCCCACTGGAGATGCCTACATCTGTGCAGCTCTCCACAGTGTGACACGGAGCCTGTGTGCCGCCCTGAGCTGCCTGCTCTAGAATTGTTCTCTTTGATCCTCCCGCGTACCACAGACCACAGGAAAGAACAACGGAGAAGTAATGATAAGCCTGGAAGTGGTGTGTGTGAACTCTTGGGATTACCCAGGACATTTCCACACACCCCACTAGTAGAACTTCTCAGACCTTTATGAGGATTGAGATTTGTTGTTTTGAATTTTGGTGCCTTTTCCCCTCTGGAACATTTTCAGGGCTACTTTCATGGAAGGCTAAAGTCTTACTGTAGTTCTTCTAAGATTAGGATGTTAGCCCAGTTTGTCATACTTATTTAAAGGTGCTCTATGTTTTATTTAACCATAATATGTTTACAGATATTTAGGAAACCTGCTAAGTTCACATACTTGTTTGAAAAACAAAGCTATATCCAGTTGAAATGTGTGTTCCATGAGGGAATGTCTGTTTTTGTTTTGGTCTGTGTTTTCCCACCCACTGCCAATTTACCTAATAGTATTTCGACACCCCGGGTTGCCAGTTGGCGGAAAACACAGCGTATTGTAGCCATGGAAGCCGGTCATCAAACCGGGTCATAGTTCATAGATTTTACCCGACCTAAAAAGCCTCGGCATCCATATAAAAAGCTCTATGACCAGATGCATATTAAAATGTAACTTATATGCAGGCAGCTCGAGTTCTGATCCTGTTAATTTATCCAAAAATACATTAAAAATGAAATTCATACATACAGTGCCTTGAATACACCTCTTCTATGATGAACATGTTTTATTACTAAATTCAAAATCAGTTTGATGTCTTTTTGGGGGGCGTACAAAAAAGTCCTGATATTATAATGAAGATTTTTTTTTTTTAAAGAATTAAAAATTAACTTACCTAGAAAAATATTGTGTGTGTGTGTACGCACACTGGTTTGAACTACATTATGAGGACCCTAAGTCCTTATAATGGAGTGTGTATGTATGTTTCAGGCCACACCCCCTACATTATGAGGACATACCAGTGTCCTTGTAATTCAAAATGCTAAATAAACATACTAAATGATTTTTTTATTAAAAATATATAAATGCAGAAAGGTTTCTATGATAGGTAGGTTTAGGGTTAGGGGCTGGAAAAGTCATTAGCTCAGTCTAAAAACCATTACGTCTATGGAATGCCCTCGTAATGATAGGAGTACCAACATGTGTATGTATATGTATAGAAATTTTGAATTAAAACCAATTGTACAGAATATGTCCACCTTAATTGTCCTAAACGGTCTGTTGTGATCTCTTTTAACAGATTTGGTCCACTTGACCTGTTCATCCTCTGGTATGGCGCAAGAAGATCTTGCTCCAGTTGTATCTCAATTGTTTCATGTTCCCGCCATTCCTGGAGAGGAGCCTTCAGAAGGTAAGACCTGACCTAGCTCTTTCACTTCCAATTAAAACTCCCCATCATTTAAACCCATTAACATCTTCGGTCCTTTTGCGCATCGACCTCCAATTGCACATACAGATCCGCTATACGTCCTGCTAACAGTACTTAACTAACCTTGCCGCCCATGTCAAAGAGAGATCATCTCTTCCTCTCTTTAAAGAAGAAAGATCTGGTATTGCTGTGACATTCAGCGAAGGGCTTACATGGAGACGTTATTGGCGATAACAGTGATTGATATTGATGGTGGTGTGGCAGGCAGGGGTCAGGCGCTGCTCCCATTGATTCCCATTATGCTCTGTCAGGGTCTGCTTGGCTCCTTCAGAGTGAATCTGAGCACGACCTGTCACATACGACCTCACAATCTACCTTCAGATCATAAGGGTGGAATCATATTGTGAGTTCAGAAAGATTTTATTTTAAAAAAAAAGTCTATTTTATGTTCGTTGTACATGGTGGTGATGGTAAAATGTCAGTGTAGTAACTTAAGTAGTTGTAAAGCGGCTCAAGTGCAGTTTTTTAAGAATTTTTTTCAGACATGTGGAGGTGTAGCCGAACAAACCACTTTTATTTTCCTAGAATGTCCTCTCTCTTGTGTTTTTGAAGAGGTGTTGAGATGTAGGGTTCATTTCAGATAGTTCATTCAGACATTTAATTTCAATCAGTGGGTTAAAAAAAAATATTTATTTGAGTCATCTGCTCAAGTGTAGTTTTTCCAAGTATTTTTTTTTTCCAGACATGCTGTGGTGTAGCCGAACAAACCACTTTTATTCTACTAGAATGGCTTCTCTCTTGTGTTATTGAAGTGCTCAATAGCATTCCCAGAAGCCCTCACATGCCATGTTACATTGGCTATTTTATGAATAAATAAATATTTATATATTTTAATACATTTTATTTTGGTGTTATTAGTTGAGTTTAGTGTAAATTAAGGTGTTTTAAATAGGGCTGTCAAAAGATTTTAAAAACATTAATTACATTATGTGCTGATTAATTAATCAAATCAATCTCAATTAACCACACCTGAGAAAAGACAAGCTTTAGAACGAGAGGCGGAATGACTTTTTCTTCTGTGAAGGGTTGCATGATTTATAGAAATTNATTATAAATCATATTATTAATTTTTGTATTATTATTATTACTAAATAGAAATATTAAACAAATTAAGAAATATTACTATTGTAATATTTCACTGTAAATAAAAAAAAAAATATTACTATTGTAATATTTCACTGTAAATAAAAAAAATAGTATTTAAGAAAAATAATATAACTGTAAAATTCTAATGATAATATATATGTCTGTCTTAATTCATTTTCAAAAACCATTGAGCTTTTATTTTCAAGTAGTGCTCACTGCAGAGCCAAATGGGTGGAGCTTGACCTAGTTGCATTGCCCAGAAAGCTACTAAAGACATATTTAAAACAGTTCATGTGACTATAGTGGTTCAACCTTAATGTTATGAAGCGACGAGAATACTTTGTATGTACCATGGTTTTGCGTTCACAAATGCATGTTATAAGCGATCCATAGTCAGAGCACATGCAGAAATGAGTTTGTGTGGCACAGCATCTAAGCAGGGTTCCTACGTGGTTTGGAAAAGTATGGAATTTGATTTGAGTAATTTCCAGGTCTGGAAAAGTATGGAAAAAAGAAATCAGAGTATGGAAAAATATTTGTGTTTCCAGACTATTGGCTCTATTCAGTTTTCTAATTTATTATACCTATATTATACGAAATTAGCCGTTTTGAATCAAAATACATCATTTATGTGAATCGTTTAGATCCGAAGAGTTGTTTTTTTTTTTCGGGGTGGGTGAGTGTGTGTCACAAGATTCTCATAAGAGTTGCAAATGGGCTACTTTCCCATAGACTGGAGTGAGTCACGATCTTTCTTGGTGCTCTGTGGCGTGATAGATCGCTGTAGCGCTCATGAACCGACCATCTCTTCGCCTTTACTAGTTACAACACAAAATAAACATGATTGAACATCCGAAGGTATGTTGAAAGATACAGTACAACTTACCGAAATCTGTGTCATGTCACATGCAATCGATCAATCAGTATTTCAACCACAGAAAGGCGTCAATAAAACAGCTTGTAAAAATGTCACATTTAGCCTACCTCAGAAAAGCCTTTCAATGTCCAAAAACTCAATATTCAGCTACAAAAATGAACTTTGAGAGGAGCGTTTTGCTAAATATATATGCACTATAGGCTATTACATATTCATTGTATTTGTTCTTAACATGTGCTTCGATATTGAATATATAAATCCGTTTTATGACAGCCACCATTTAAATGTTTAGGCCTACATAAAAAAAGAAAGAAAAATAATTGTCACTAAAAATGTATTATAACTTTATTATAAAAACTTCCTTATGTGTAATTTAGCCTATATGTAAGTAGCTTACAATCAATTAATGATGTACCACCTGTGGTTCCCTGTATAGTTTACAGCATTAGTTGAGAGATTTATTTCTTTGAGGAAATTTGCCATGTACTGTACCTGTTAGGCCCCAAATTAATCAATACTGAATCAAAGGTAATCAAATCAAAATCAAATCGCAAGCTTCTGAATCAAAACACAACTATTTACTTTCTATACTTCACCTTTTTCACCTCTCTTCACTTTGCAAATATGTTTATAAAGTTAGGAATTTCTAAAATAATACGGAAACTGTCATACTTCGCTTGTGTAGGCTACTCTATAAAAATACTTTGATACAAACAACCAATGTCGAGAACAGAGCACACACAGAGCAGAATGTATAAATCACAGAAGGATCTCTATAAAGTAATTGTATCGAATGAATAGACAAATTAAATATTTATGCCTATGTATGGTATGGTCGGAAAGGGAAACAAACTAAGTCATGCCAACTTGTTAAAACGGGAATATATTAGTACTTGTAGATTGTTCCCCAACTAAAGTCACACAGGTACGTGATTTTAAGAAGCTCAAACACAAAATTAAAGTGCCTAGACGTGAATACTAAATACAAAACTTTATTTCAACAATCAAACACTAATTTAAAAATCACTAAAAGACTGTAGGACCCGGACTACAAACATGAAGCAGAGAAAACATAGAAAAGGAGACCGAGGCTCACCAATGGCAGAAATTGTTTGGAAGGAGGTCTGGAAATTTAAGTATGGAAAAGTAGGGAATTTTGAAATGGAAAATGTGTAGGAACCCTGTCTAAGACTCTGAAAACACCAGGGGCCGGTTGCACCAGCTGGACGTAAAAAAGTTGGGTGTAAGATCTACGCTGGACTTAATTACGTCCAGCTTTCCGATGAATATTTACACCTATTGCACCATCTAAAACTACGACTAGGCACAGGTACGCTTAGCGAAGATGATGCGCGTACACGCTGGCATGTTCTACATCACTGTTAGTTGAGACGCCGTTCGCGTTACTATGGTTATCAATTAGAATTTATTGGCTCCAACGAATAGATGAAAAATGGCTGCTGAGCCGAAAAAAAGAAAATTAAATGACTCGGATTGTGAAACAAGAAAAATTATTTAGCTATTCAGTAAGTATATGCAACCTGCTGAAACGAAACCTTTCAGTAAATTTGCTGTCTCCATATATATATAGCATCTAGAGGATTGGTCCGGTCTCTCATTACTCTTTCACACCGGAAAGCCAGCTGATCGTGTAGCCTTTATACCAGAGGTGCCATCGTCTCAACGTTTTTATTTATCTTTATTTTCACCATGGTCATGACTTCTCACTTTACACCTACCTTTGACTAGGCGTAAGATTTAGTCTCAGACGTGCGCTACGCTCAGATGGTGCAACAGGTATTAATTCTACCCAGGACTTAAAACGCATTTTACCTTAAGCTTAGTCTTACGACTGGGTGTACGTCCAGCTGGTGCAACCGGCCCCAGGGCCCGTTTCATTAAAAATTTTAGTGTAAAGAGTTCCTCCTAGTGACAAAATTCGAAGAAAATTTTTAGAAAGGTATGCGTTTCCTCTTCAAATTAAAGAAAAGATCCTAGTAAAGAAAAAAGTAATTCAGAAAGCATCTTAACCCCTTATTAACACTGCACGCATCTGCAGTGCGTTACGGCTGCGACGCGGCTACTGGAGCTGATCCGCGGCTACCGGAGCTGATCCGCGGCCACTCTAGTCAATGCTCGTGTTTACACCAGCCGCACCGTGGCACGTTTCAGAAGCGGCACGCCTCGCCACTTCGCTAAAGATAGGCGCCTCGCCTATTTTTGACGGACGCCGCGTCCAAGACACGCAGCTCAAATACAAAATAAAGTCAAAATAATCACCCTGTGTGAACTCCCGCTCATATTTCACATCACTAGAAGGCCAGAAACTGACGACAAGAGATTCGAAGTTGAAAAACTTGAAAATGTTTTGTTCTTGTCATCCATAACTGGACTTTTAAGTGTATTACTTTGTCTGTAGGCTACAGCAAAATAAAGTATGGCATAGCAATAAACACAATTAAACCGGACAAAATATAACTATTTAAGCCATTAAAAACACGAAAAAGTCAAGGAAAAAAAAGTCAGACAGGCAAATCTCGTGGTCTCGCGTTTCCAGCCGCTTCGCTTTTGAAATGCTTCTGGTGTGAGTTTACACTGCGTAGAGGACGGAACAAAACCTTGCCGGAGCCGTAACGCGCCGCAGACGCGTGCAGTGTAAACAAGGCTTAACCCTTAAAAGAGGTCTTAAGTTCCAAAGTTGTTAGGAGTATGGACAAGGACTTTTAAGAGGCTTAAGAGTTTCTTTAGCAGTGGAGGAAATGGACGAAACGCAAAGAGGGAGAAGAAATGTTGCACAATACTTGACAGTGAGTTAATAAGATGCTACACATTAGATCGTGCAGGGATCATGTTTGTGACCAATCTTATTTGAGACACGCTAACATCTTAGACACAGCGCAGAAATGAAAGTAATCACTACATTAACGTATTTGGCAACTGGAAAAATTCAACATTCAGTTTAGTACACGCGCTGTGACAGCTTGTTATCTGTGCATGCGCTTTAGATTTGTGTGCTGGTAAAACTGTATATCAAAAAAATTTTTACTTACATTTTAAATCTTATACAGTTTGAAGGCGGTTGAAATTACAGAAACAAGTGTACATTGTGAACGAATAATTTGGAGAGAAGCCGATTTGTACGTAGGCATCTTATGACCAAACTACACTGGAATTTGCGAATGCAAAAATCAAGTGAGCCCGGACTGATTTGTGCTCACAATAGACATTTTTAGCGAACCGTACCATTAGCTGAAAGCAAACCGTGCTCAGACCACCTCCCGAGATGGTCTAGGTTCGGTTCGCTTTTAAGGGGTCTGAGATTGTTTGGAGTGTTCACATACGGACCAAAAATCACACGAACTGCGCTCAGTCCCCTGAAAAGGACCAAGTGTGAAAACACCCTTAGAGTCCCTCTGTAATCAATAATTTTATCCCTTAAAACTCATCTTTGATCACCAAAATTACGTATTTAAGCATTTTTTCATGAGAAAAAGTCTTTATTCCTTAAAATAGCTTGAATGTAACTGCACCCTTGTTTCATTTAGTATACATGGATCCTTGGATATGTAAATTAGCCCTGCCTACACTCAAACCAGTTCAAAATACCTGATCCACTCAGTCAACTTTACTGTAGTAAATGCTGTACAATGGCAAGTGGAAATACTCTACAACGTCGGACACGTAACGCAAATTAATATGATTTGCGTTACGTGGTTTGCTTCACAACATAGTTAATGATATGCTAAAGCCCGACCACACATTGACATGATTGGTTACAACATATTTGTAAGATAGAGAACAGGGGCGATTTCAAATCACGTTTTTGAGACTGTCTTTGGTTCACTGCAGTTTTAAGGAGAAAATACTCAGCAATGGTGTTGACTGGTGAATTTGCACATCATGGTTTGTCTATTAAAAACACTACATAGACATATGAACAACATTAAAATTTTGATTTTCACCACAGGGGAACTTTAATTAAATTGCAGCCCTTGTGATTTGATAATTACACTAAGCCATATTACGATTTAATTTTGTTTGACAAGTTTAGCTACTTAGACTATTTTGTAGCTGGACTTGATTTCATTTCTTGACACTGATCCTTTCCTATAGCTTCATGTCATAGTTCACCATTCCTAAAATGTGTAGTAGTGTCTTGACACCAGAATAAGTGTGATGGTAAGATGTTTTTCATGGCTGTAAAATCAAGGTCATCAAGTCCACGGCATTTTCAGCCTTCCTCACTCCATCTAACAAACTCAATCTCTCTTTATCAGCCAACATCTCACCACACCTTTAATCTTTATCACTCTCTCATCATGCACATGCTCTCCTTTCAAGCATTGCCTTTTTATATTGATTCTTGTTGTGAATTTAAGTACTTCTGTGGCTCAACAGAATAGAAATGTTATAATTGTTTCTTTGTGTGTGTGTGTGTAAGCATGTGTGCTCAGGTGCGTGGCCAGCACAGCGGAGGGTGCGAGACGCGAGGCCCCGCTGGGCGAAACACAGCCTTTTTATCACAGGAATGAGCTAGTACTATTTTAATTAAAATGTCAGAACAAATACTGGCAGAGGTCTTGAGGATGAATCGCTAGATAAGAAGAGCAGTGGGCCAGAACAGGTCAGAGAGACAAAGTCACCTGGGTAGATCTTCATTCATCCCCATGGTCAAAGCGCTGTGTGTGTGTGTGTGAGTTAGTGTGTGTGAGTTAGTGTGTGTGAGTGTGTGTGTGTGAGTGTGTGTGTGTGAGTGTGTGTGTGTGAGTGTGTGTGTGTGAGTGTGTGTGTGTGAGTGTGTGTGTGAGTGAGTCTGTTTAGATCATTTTTGGAGTCAAATGGAAAAAATCAACAGCAACTACTGAAGGTTTCCTTGGGGATTTTGAACCCATCGAAAAGATCAAGGCTCATACATGACCACATGTAGACTAAATAAAAACTACTCCAAACACCTTAGCAACAGCATAGCAATGTGCTAAAAACCACCTAAAACGCCTTAGCGACGCCCTGGTAACCACCTATAACACCCTTTCATCATGATGGTGAGATTTGTGCGGGCAAACACATTTTGCACAATGTACAAATGTATTTTCTTAATCTAAGATGTTTTATTATGAAATTCAAACATTACCATTTTGGCACTCTTTAATGTGGCGTGACAGATTGCTGTAGTGCGGTTCAAGAACCGATCATCTCTTCCACACTTTATTGCTAGTTACATCATGAAATAAGCATGAATGAACATCAGAAGGAAATCCGTATCATGTCAAATGTAATCGCTCAATCGGTGTTTCAACCGTGGAAAGACGTCAATAAAACAGCTTGTAAACATTGCCACATAATGTTACATTTACCTCAGAAAAGCCATTAATTTGTTCAAAAACTCATTGGATGGAAAAATGAACTTAGAGAGGAGCATTTTGATAAATATATGCACTATATTGCATATTCATTGAATTTCTACTTAAAGGTGCAGTGTGTATATTTTGGCGGCATCTAGCGGTGAGGTTGCTAATTGCTCAGTCCACCACCACACACACACACACACCCCCCGACAAAGCTACGGTGGCCAACAAAGATGTCATCGTCTGAGAAAGCAGAGAGTAACCAGTCAAGCAATTAGGTTTCTTCTTACTTTTAACAAAGAACGGTCTCTGCTTCTAATAAACCAGATGACGACTACTAGTACTACTACTACTTTATGCATATTCAACGTAGTGATGATACAAGCTGCCTATAAAAACACCAACGAAGAAGAAGAACAATAATGACGAAACACGCTCTGTAGAGCAGTTTGTCCATTTAGGGCTACTGTAGAAACATGCCGGTGCAAAATGGCAACTTAACATGTAAGGGGACCCACGGTGTATGTAGAAAAGAAAATGGCTCATTCTAAGGTAATAAAAACATTAAAGGTCTTTATAGTTCAACCAAAATTATCCCATAATTTACTCAACCTCAAGTCATCCTAGGTGTATATGACTTTCTTCTTTCAGTCAAACACAATCGGAGTTATACTGAAAAATATTCTGGCTCTTCGAAGCTTTATAATGGGAGTGAATAGTAATCATGATTTTGAAGCCCAAAAAAGCACATCCATCATAAAATGTGTGGATTACACACGGCTCCAGGGGGTTAATAAAGGCCTTCTGAAGCGAAGCAATGCAAAAAATATCCATATTTATAACTTTATAGACTATAATCACTAGCTTCCGGTAATGTCCGTCTTGTAGGAGTATCGTAAGCTTAGATGAGAGTAGACACCTCACAGTTCAAACAAATAGGGCTGGGCAACAAACTCAAGCTCCTTCGACATTTCTCTTTAGACTTAGACTTCTAATTTGTGACCGGTGTTTTGTTTTGCTCTATCATCTGTGCTTCCGCATTCGTAAATACGTCATGCGTCAGGTCAAAGTTCACTCATACGACGGAATCAGCTCACATACGGAAGCCAGTGATTCTAGTTTATAAAGTTATAAATATGGATATTTTTCTTACAAAAAGCATTGCTTCGCTTCAGAAGGCCTTTTTTAACCCCCTGGAGTCATATGGATTACTTTTATCATGGACAGATATGCTTTTTTGGGCTTCAAAATCGCGGTTACTATTCACTACTATTGGAAGAGCCAGGATATTTTTTAATATAACTCTGATTGTGTTTGACAGAAAGAAGAAAGTCATATACACCTAGGATGGCTTGAGGGTGGGTAAATTTATGGGATAATTTTCATTTTTGGGTGAATTAACCCTTTAACCTGTTCTTTAAAGGTGCCCTAGAATTAAATATTGAATTTACCTTGGCATAGTTGAATAACAAGAGTTCAGTACATGGAAAAGACATGCACTGAGTTTCAAACTCCATTGTTTCCTCCTTCTTATATAAATCTCATTTGTTTAAAAGACCTCAGAAGAACAGGCGAATCTCAACATAACACCGACTGTTACGTAACAGTCGGGATCATTAATATGTACGCCCCCAATATTTGCATATGCCAGCCCATGTTCCCAACATTACAAAAGGCATTACACAAGGGCAGCCAGTAACGTCTGGATCTGTGCACAGCTGAATCATCAGACTAGGTAAGCAATCAATAACAACAGCGAAAAATGGCAGATGGAGCAATAATAACTGACATGATCCATGATATCATGATATTTTTAGTGATATTTGTAAATTGTCTTTCAAAATGTTTCGTTAGCATGTTGCTAATGTACTGTTAAATGTGGTTAAAGTTACCATCGTTTCTTACTGTATTCACGGAGACAAGAGCCATCGCTATTTTCATTTTTAAACACTTGCAGTCTGCATAATTCATAAACAACTTCATTCTTTATAAATCTCTCCAACAGTGTAGCATTAGCCCGTTAGCCACGGAGCATAGCCTCAAACTCATTCAGAAATAAATGTAAACGTCCAAATAAATACTCTACTCACATGATCCGAAGCATGCATGCAGCATGCATGACGAACATCTTGTAAAGATCCATTTTGAGGGTTATATAAGCTGTGTAAACTGTGTTTATGCTGTTTAAGGCAAGCGCGAGCTCCGTGGGCGGAGAGCACGAGAATTTAAAGGGGCCGCAACCTATATATCTGTGCATAGTTAATAATGCCCCAAAATAGGCAGTTAAAAAATGAATTAAAAAAAAATCTATGGGGTATTTTGAGCTGAAACTTCACAGACACATTCAGGGGACACCTTAGACTTATATTACATCTTTTAAAAAGAAGTTCTAGGGCACCTTTAATGTTTAACGTATGGTTGAATGAATCCTTCATGTTTTTATGACAGCCACCATTTAAATGTTTATACATGAAAAATGAGTAGAAACATAATTGTCATTAAAAATGTATTATAATAATGTTATTATTATAAAAACTTCCTTATGTGCAATTTAAATGTAAGTAGCCTACAAATCACAGTTTATTTTAACCTTTAATATTATAGTGATTTAAGGCTTCCCTGTATAGTTTACAGCTTTATTTAAGAGAGATTTGTTTTCCTTCAGAAAATTTGCCATGTACTGTACCTGATTGGCCCCAATTAATCGATATCGAATCAAATCGAATTGTGAAATTTGTGTCAATGCCCAGCCCTATGGTTTAGTGTGTGTGTGTGTGTGTGTACGGAGGCAGTTTGCCAGTGTGTGTTAGAGGGTGGCAGTGGTTTGGGAGGTTTGCAGCTACAGGCATGTGTTAGCCGCCATCAGGAGTGCTGCTATATGCTAATCTGACATTTGTCACATCTGGGAACATGTGTGCGTGTGTATGACCGAAAGAGAGCCACTGCGTCGTCTGGCTGTCGGCCCAAACATTTGCATACTTACAGATACTTCAGTATACTTTTTACACTTAAGATAAGATGATACATAATAACCAAACAGACATTTATAGAAAATAGTATATTTTATACAAAAGTAAAACTTCGAATTTCACTCACTTTGAGTGAGACCTTGAATCATTCGTTCAAGCGAGGAATGAATCCCCACTGCAGTGTGTGTGTGTGCTGCTCAGAGACACGCAACACTTGATTCTGCTTTTATTTGGAACTGTTTTTGTTGGGAGAGCAAAAACAGAAAAAATTATATATTAATATTAGTGCTGTCAAATCAATTAATCGTGATTTAATCGCATCTAACATAAAATATTGTAAATATATAACGTGTATT
>RJVU01059915.1:6551872-6562287 GCA_003731715.1 Anabarilius grahami
ATTTAAAAAGATTGTTTTCTATGTGAATATATAGTAAACTGTAATTTATTCCTGTGATCAAAGCTGAATTTTCAGCTTCATCAGTGTCACATGATCCTTCAGAAATCTAGCTGATTTGCTGCTCAAGAATTATTATTTTTTTTTGTAATATTATAAATGTCTTACTGTCACTTTTGAACATCTTTTCAAAAAAAAAAAATAATAATTTTTTACTGACCCCGAACTTTTCACAAGGAGTGTATATTTAAGAACTAATTGATGACGGGCCTCTGAATTATTAGAAAATAACGGCACACCGTAAAACATTCGTCAATCGATCAAATTCAAGCATTCAACAGCCCTGTAGTATAATATATTTTATTTTATTATATTATTGTNTGCAGTATAAAATGTTTTATTTTATTATATTATTGTTGTTTTTATGTATTTATATATCATTATAAATAATAGAAACATTATAAATAACAGTATTTGTTCAACACTTTTTTATATTCTTTTTCCCTTCCAAACTCTGTTTCTCTGTGTCCATATATTATCTAGTCGTATGTTCTTGGCTGTCCGGACTGTATAAAAGAGATTCTTTGGCTGTGTGTGTTCAGTGAAGGGCTTGAGCGTTTTGTGAATCAGTGACCCGGCAGCATTCAGAGGGAAGGATGGGTGGTGTATTTGAAGCGGCGTTAAACATTGATGCCGCCACACCTCTCCCCCTTGCCAAATTAAGCAAATCACTGGGCCACTCCGGGCAGGAAAAGGAACACGCGTCATAATTGTGTGACATTTGGGTAATGACCGTTCTGACATTTCAGACTGACACCTTCTCCCTCTCGCTTTTTCTAGCCTTTCTTTTCCCACCTTTTTGCGGCAGAGGCTCGTGTATTTAAAGGGTAATGATACAGACTGACAGCTTTACGCTTTAAACGAACCAGCGACACACACACACACTCTTGAGATTCTCTGCTCTTCTGTTGGACCACAGAGCTGTCTCGCCTAAGATGTCATCAAAGGAGAGGAAGAAAAAGAGATGAGAACCTACGTCATGCAGCCGCTGGCAAAATATTAACAATGACTCATCTCATGATAAATCAGTGTCAGTCTTTTAAGACTGGAATAAGTGGTGTATATGAGAAAAGTGCAGTTTTTTTTTGTTAATATTATTCCCACAACTAAAGCAGTCTTCAGTCTTACATCAGTCTAAAGGCATGTCAAACAAAACAAGTTCAATTTGTTGCTTTCCTTCTGTTGAGCACTTCCTGTATAAGTGTGCGTTTCTTGACCAAAAGAATCTGAAAAGTGGACAAGACTGTATGTGTCAAAAGTCTCTCATCAAATGCTCTCCGCTGTCCTTGGTGCTGAAGTTCTCACTGTTTGTTTCATTTAAAAAAAAAACAACAACAGTAACATGTCATCTTACTGTCATTTGTTTTGTTACAAACATACTCATATTGTGTTTTGAAGCATCTCACAAACTCCCTCGGTAGCATATTTTGGGTTATAATGTACACTTTCAAAAACTTTCCACAAAAACTTACTTATTGTTTCATTTTCTTATTTTATTTTGTTATAATTTATTTTATTTTTAATATTTGATATTTTATCTATTTTGCTTTTTTTTGTTTTTTAATAATGCATTTCTATTCTAAATTAATAAATACATTATAGTAATGTTTAAAATATATATAAAGAAATATAAGGGTAGTTTATTATTATCAGTATGTTATTATATTCATTTTATAATATTTATTATCAATATATTATATTGATGATATTTCGGTGACACTTTACAATAAGTTCTCATTTGTTAACATTAGTTAATGTATTAAATAACATGAACTAACAAAGAGCAATACATTTGTTAAAGTATTTATTAATCTTTGTTAATAATAGTAAAAAAAAAAATAATAATTGTCGTTCATAGTTTGTTCATGTTAGTTCACAGTGCATTAACTAATGTTAAAGGGGCTCTATGTAAGATTTTTCCTTTAATAAAGCATAAAAATCTCCCGATATGTTTGCAGATATATAGGAAACATGTTAAGTTCACCTACTTGTTCCTCAGAAAAACAATGCTACAGCCAGATATTCTACTTTGAAAATATGCGTTCCGTGTCGGAATGTCTGTCTTTGTTTTGGTCTGTGTGAAACGTGTGCTGCCAGTTTATCCAATAGTATTTCAACATCACAGGTTGCCAGTTGGCGGAAAACACTGCGTATTGCAGCCATGGAAACCAACAAACAAACTGGGTCAGAGAATCGCAGATTCTACCTGACCTAAAAGCCTCTGCATCCATCTAAATATCTCTATGAACAACAGCATATTAAAACAGATAAATCAACTCATCAACTTACAGTTTGTAAGTCTCCTCAGCTTTCATTGTGAGTTACGCTCCCTATTGTTGCTGGCAACCGTGTCTTTGAACGAGGGGGCGGGCCAAACAATATTTTGAATTTGTACTGCAGTACCTATTTTGAACACTGGGTGTCATTATTACATAGAGGCCCTTTAAAGGTTATCTATGTAAGTTTTTGACTGTACTAAAGCATAAAAATACCATTATATGTTTGCAGATATTTATTAAACATGCTGAGTTCGCATATTCGTTTCTCTGAAAACCAATGCTACAGCCAGTTATTTTACTTTGAAATTTGGGTAACACTTTAGTATAGGGAACATCTATTCACCTTTAACTACGACTTTTCCCTCAATAAACTCCTAATTTACTGTTTATTAATAGTTAGTAAGGTAGTTGTTAAGTTTAGGTATTGGGAAGGATTAAGAATGTAGAATAAGGTCATGCAGAATAAGGCATTAATTTGTGCTTAATAATTACTAATAAACAGCCAATATTCTAGTAATATGCATGCTAATAAGCAACTAGTTAAAAGACCCTAAAATAAAGTGTTACCGAAATTTGTGTTCCGTGTCGGAATTTCTGTTTTTGTTTTGGTCTGTGCAAGACCGCACGTTGCCAATTTACCCAATAGTATTTCTCCACCCCGGGTTGCCAGTCGGCGGAAAACACATGCAGCCATGGAAGCCAGCAAACAAACTGGGTCAGAGATCGCAGATTCTACCCGACCTAAAAAGCCTCAGCATCCATCTAAAAATCTCTATGAACGGGAGCATATTAAAACGCGGTATCAACTCAACTCATCAAAAATCAATAAATCAACTAATTATCTTACAGTGTGTAAATCTCCGCCTTCCAGTGTCAATTGAGCTCGCTCCTGTTGCATGTCCTCAAACTGGCAACCCGCGAGAGCGTCGAGTCTGAAGAGGAGGGGGCGGGGGCGGGGCAAACAATATTTTGAATTTGGACTGCAGTACCCATTTCACCCACTAGCTGTCATTCTTACATATGCACACCGCAAGTCTTAATGCTCAATTCTGATTTTTTTGCTCAGATCCGATTTTTTGTTTGGCTGTTCACATTACCTTTTAAAATGTGGCCTATATCTGATTCCAGTGTGAACTGTTTGAGGTTTCAAACTAACCCGCATGCGCAAAAGAACAATAACAATAACAATGACATCAGACGCAGCNTTCCAGTGTCAATTGAGCTCGCTCCTGTTGCATGTCCTCAAACTGGCAACCCGCGAGAGCGTCGAGTCTGAGGAGGAGGGGGCGGGGGCGGGGCAAACAATATTTTGAATTTGGACTGCAGTACCCATTTCACCCACTAGCTGTCATTCTTACATATGCACACCGCAAGTCTTAATGCTCAATTCAGATTTTTTTGCTCAGATCCGATTTTTTGTTTGGCTGTTCACATTACCTTTTAAAATGTGGCCTATATCTGATTCCAGTGTGAACTGTTTGAGGTTTCAAACTAACCCGCATGCGCAAAAGAACAATAACAATAACAATGACATCAGACGCAGCACGCTGTTGCACTAAAGTTCGGGAGGTTATGGGGGAAGTAAGCATTTTCGCTTTTATTTCAAAATGTTTGTGTAATGGAAGCCGTAACATTAATGAGCAGGTGCTGAATAGGAGAAGAACGAAGAGAAAGAGAGCAAAATTGGTTATTTTGGCCTTTTGCGGGTTTATGGCTGCAAATTCACTACAGAGGTCTAATCAGGGTACTAATCTCTGCTTCTCTGGTGGGTTTCCGAGTTGTGCAAAGAATACTGGGAGCAGCTGACTGGCTCATTTATTCTGTGAACATAATTTTCCTTTAACAAACACGCCAACTTTCTAGTCTCTTTCTACAGTATATGCGTAGGCTATGTATGTCAAGACTGAAAACGTACCTGTCTCGCCATCTATATCCAGGCTGTCTGCCGAACTCCTCAGAGTTTCAGGCTCCTCTTCACCTGCTTCGTAGCTATCCAGCAGCTCCAACGGCTGACAGCTGGGTTTATCGCCCATAACACGGCTAATCTCGTTATAAAATGGGCAGGTGATGCGACCACGACCGCTTCGGTTGTTAGAATCATTTGCTTCTTTAAATTTACCTTTAAGACTCTTCACCTTCCTTCGGCACTGAAGCCACGTTCTTCTGTGTCCCCGTTCTTCCATTTCGTGTGCTATTTTTTCAAAAACGGAGCGGTTACGGTAGGATCCTTCTAGTTTAGCTTGAATTGAAGTATCTTCCCATATACTAATTAGGTCTAACACCTCACTCTCCCTCCATTGACTCGCTCCATCGCTGTTCTCCATATCTAGTCAAGTTTTTAATGTTACTGTCTGTGTCTGTTGTGTCTAGGGCTAACTCGCCGGCGCATAATTATGACAAATGTCGACGTAGATTGACGTAAAAGTCGCATCAAATCCGCCTTGGTTGTTCACACTGCGGCCGCATTGAAAAAGATCAGATCTGGGTCTGATTCAGGACCACATATGTATGTGGTCTAAATCTGATTTGAAAAAAATCAGATCTGGGCAAGATTTGAGTGTTCACACTACCTCTGAAGAAGTCTGACCTGATCACTTGACCCCCCAAAAAATCGGATTTGGGCCACTTTTGCCTGCAGTGTGAACGGGGCCTATAGAGCACCTTTAACAAATACAACTTTTGATTTTAATAATCTATAATTAAATATTGATATTAACATTAACTGAGATTAATAAATGCTGTAGAAGTCTTGTTCATTCATGTTAACTAATGAAATCGTAGTAAGTGTTCCGATATTTCTTAAAGGAAACCACATCAGCATTTGATTTCTTATTTCATATAAATTACACAATAACACTACTTAAACTAAGAACAGAATCTGTGCCCACAGAATCCTAATACCCGACATTAAAACATTTCTACAATATTTTGCATCTGCATGTTAAATTTTTGCTAATTTGATTATTTGAATACAGTACTTTTGGCTCCCAAACATTTTACCACATTTAAATCCTTTCTGATATAGAATTCCCATAGATTTTCCCTCAAAATCAGTCCAGAACATATGGGAAAAGTGCATAGATTCCATCTAGGTCAAAAGTGCCCAATCCTTCTCCTGGAGGGTCACCTTCCTGCAGAGTTCAGCTCCAACCCCAATTAAACACACCTGCAGCAGCTAATCAAGCTCCTACTAGGCATACTAGAAACTTTCAGGCACATGTGTTGAGGCAAGTTGGAGCTGAACTCTCCAGGACAGTGGCCCTCCAGGACCGAGTTTGGACACTCCTGATCTCACCCCTAATGTATACTGACCCAGGTTTGGGTTCGTATTTGTAGGAATTGTTAAAGGGAAGACCTCTACAATGCAAAGTCAGTGTCTTTCAAGACATTAAAAGACTGAAAATAACTGATTGTTTAAACCACATGCAGGTGCCGAGGAAAGAAGCAAGCCTACAGTGCTGTGGGTCATGTACTTCAACATGAGGGACACGTCAGCCCTGGACAGCAGCAGCTACAGCCTGCCGAGCAACGTTCACGTGTGCACTGGTCCCGATAGCAGCCTGGGCAGCGACTACTCCATTAAACTGGTGAGTCCAGCAGAGGGAGTCGGACACTTGGTTCTATGCAGGGCTTGACATTAACTCCCACCAAACACGGGTGAATTTGGAGGGTTGAATTTTATATATAATATATAAGTTTTTCAATCATAGTCTTTTAAAAAGGCATCTGAAATAATAAACTAAGTGCAATGTAGTGTTGTCAAAAATATAGATTTTTCGATACATATCGATACTGAAATATCTGAAACACTTCCAATACTCAATTTCCGCAGAATAGATCCACGATACCAGCTGCTCTTTCTCACTCTCATCTCTCCGACAGCGAGTTGACACACAAACCCGCCTCCCCTCACTCATTCTTTACATTTGCTCCGGATGAATATTGTTGGTGTTAAAGGGCTTGAATTTCGCCGTGGGATTGAGCATATTGCGCATAATTTTACTCATTCCCGCAAATTTTGTTCTCAGACTCACAAAGTGCGCGCACATAAAGCCACCATTCAATTCTAAATTGAACGTGACTAAAACTACACGTGCAATATCAGACGAGACTGAAATGTGGCTAAAAGACTAAACACTTGACCAAAATCACTCTTTTGAAATCACTTTTTGTTTTTGTCGAATAAAGGAGACAAAACATTACAGACTGTCTTTACGAGCGGTCACGCTTTCGGTTGCCAGATTTCCAGAATTTAAACCCCCTTCCAAAGCTTCTCTGTTAAAAGAACACGTTTTACTTAATCTTTGCAATCTGGCAACCACGAGCCCTCTCTACACTGAAGCGCAGATGATCTGAAAACACAAGTAAGCTGGCGCTCAGGTTCAGCGCTTTTCATTTGAGATTTTCTACTTAAATTAAAGTGTCTATATTGCGCTGCTCGTTTACTGACTAAATCTGGGACCAGAGTGCAGACTGATATCCAGCAGTGGTTCTCAAACTGACGCGAAAAGTGCCGTTCATTTTATTCTACCACTTTAAAATAACATGAAAACTGAACATGTATTTCTAGCAGGTAAAATGTCGTATATACACGACATTCAATCAAATTACCTTATCTTTCGCGGTCAAAACTGACTGCACCCACACAAGCCAGCATCGCGCTACATGCTGTTCTCGACAATATAACGTTACCTTTGTAAAAGTGGGGATTAAGCACTACTAGCATAATGAACAAATATAGACACAGACTGCATAGAGATTTAAGATTAAAACTCTCTTCGATACAAAAACATACCCTTCTGCGAGTTAATGTTTTTAATGTTGATCATATACCAGCAAGAATATTGCCCTAATATAATATATAATTTCCCAAATATTGATTTTATACAGTTCAACATACAAAAGGGTAATATTAAGTGATGTACATTTTAAACAGTATTGTCAGTATTTTTGCAACGAAAGCCACAGAACTGCAGCACACAAGCTGTTTCGTGAACGAATCTGTGGCTTTGAACGAATCGTCAATGATTCAGTGATTCATTCATTAATACAGCCGCTTGCTTTGATACTGAAAGAATGAATGTCTCGATGATTCACTCATAAAAACAGTGACTTACCGCCACCTACTAGCGGTTTTAATGTAATATTTAGAAGTATCACTTCGTTTTTATCATCAATGTATTTATTGCATTTAAAAAAAAAATTTATTTAAGGCATTATTTATTTTACAAAGGTATTTATAAAGGTAAAAAATGCACTGGAAAAATCGATTTAAGAAGGCAAATATTGTCCCTTAATGAAAATGTATAACTGCAGTGAGTGGAAAAGAGAGGGTAGACAGAAGGATGTCAAATCCCTCAGGGGGAACGACACTCTAGAAAGTTTGAGAACCACTGAAAGAGGATATGTACAATTGCACAAGTGCTACTGCTGAGAGTGTAATGTCAATATAGTCTGTTACCTTGATTCAAATTTTTCATAAGCTTAAATGAATTGGTCTAAAGAGAAAAATTATAATGACTATTTTGTCTAAAGACTACATACAAAATAGCTATAAAAATTAATGTCGGTAACTGTAGTTTGACTAAAAGTAATGACTAAGACTTGACAAAAATGTGATGACTTTTCGTCGACTAAAATGTGAAAGACTAAAATGACTAAAATGTGACTAAGACTAAGGAGCATTTTCGTCTTAACTAAAGACTAAGACTTAATTAAAAAGTGGCTGCCAAAATTAACACTGATTTGAAGGCTGCATACGTCATCAAGGATGTCCTATTTAAGAAAAGTAACCATAATAAAATTGATGGTTATTCCTCATGAGGTGTAAAATACTGTATTTTCTTTCTTTCTTTGCAATCCAATGGTTATTTTTCTTAAATGAGACCGCCTCAATGACGTATGTAGCCTTCAAATGCGACCTCCGGAGGATGCAGTCTTCGAAATGAGACGCGGCTACAGTCAGTTATGTTTTAAGTGAAAGTAAACAGTTGAGAAAGAAAACGCATGTGTAACAGTATAATGGATCAGTGTGTCAGGTCTTAAAGTGACAGCAGCCTAATGTACCTGTTGCCAAATTATGAGAGAATATTAAAATATATATATATATATGGCAGTTTTTCCACATGGTATCGAATCAAAATTGTGGCCAGTATCTTTGGAAAACCACTAGCCACAGTGGCTGGTGAGCAACAAAGTTAATGTCAAGCCCTGGTCCTATGGATCAGATATTGCCTGTATAAGCTAAATTATAGGGTGTTATTTGTTGATTTAGACAAAAATATGATTTATTTGCAGGCTGAATCAGTGTTTCATCATCTCCTCCCTGATGAAGATTTCTGTCCGCCTGCACCGAACCCAGAGGACATCATCTATGACGGTGACGGCCCGCAGGCCGAAGGGCCAGGGTTTGATGAGAGTAGTAACACAGAAACAGATAAAAGCCAGGCCGAGGAAGAAGGTGCCTCCCATGAGAAGAGTCCATCGACTGAGAGCTCTGAACCTTCAGAGATGGACAGTGTTACCCAGGAGACACCGCTGGACATGACCCCACCCTCTGAAGAATAACCCCTTTAGAGACATTTCCTCTATAATCACCATTTCACTGAGCATATGGAATCCAAAATACTTCATGTTCTGCTCCAAGTGGGCATCAAAACCCAAGTTCTCATCAACCCTTATATATATATATATATATATTTTATGTGCCTTTCTTTTGCATTTTCACACTCAATACCCTTTACAATGTTTAATTTTGACCAGTTACTGTAAGCGGTTTATAACTTTTTAAAAACCAAAATGCTCTTTTTTTTTTCAGAATGTATTCATATGTATTCACTATTTTGCATGGTTCAAGCAAGGTGCCTATTATATATTCTACAGTTATTTGAATGGAGGACAAACACACTGATTTTGGTGAGGAGCTTCTCAAGACTCATTTGCCACTAGTATTTCAAATGTCTATTTAAATGCGTTCATGTCTCAAGTCTGTTTTGCGTCATCACATCCATATGTATTTCTAATGACTATAAATGTATCATGCAGAAATGGTTGCTGGCATTAAATATTTAATTGAAGATGTATTTTAGTATCATGTCTGCATTATTTGTGTGTGTGTGTGGTAAAGCAGATCCTTCAAGTCCTGTAAGCTGCGAGGTGGGGCCTCCATGGATCGGACTCGTTTGTTCAGCACATCCCACAGATGCTCCATTGGATTGAGATCAGGGGAATTTGGAGGCCAAGTCAACACCTCAAACTCGTTGTTGTGCTCCTCAAACCATTTCTGAACAATTTTTGCTTTGTGGCAGGAGCATTATCCTGCTGTAAGAGGTCACAGCCACCAGGGAATACCGTTTCCATGAAAGGGTGTACATGGTCTCCAACAATGCTTAGATAGGTGGTACGTGTCAAAGTAACATCCACATAGATGGCAGGACCCAAGGTTTCCCAGCAGAACATTGCCCAAACCATCACACTGCCTCCGCCGGCTTGCCTTCTCCCCATAGTGCATCCTGGTGCCATGTGTTCCCCAGGTAAGAGACGCACCCGGCCATCCACGTGATGTAAAAGAAAACGTGATTCATCAGACCAGGCTACTTGTAGCTCGTCTGTTGGATCGGACCACACAGGCCAGCCTTCGCTCCCCACGTGCATCATTGAGGCTTGGCCGCCCATGACCCTGTCGCCGGTTCACCACTGTTCCTTCCTTGGACCACTTTTGA
Source organism: Anabarilius grahami (assembly GCA_003731715.1). NCBI lineage: Eukaryota > Metazoa > Chordata > Actinopteri > Cypriniformes > Xenocyprididae > Anabarilius > Anabarilius grahami. Next base: position 6,561,930 of record RJVU01059915.1, read on the forward strand.
TAGATACTGACCACTGCAGACCGGGAACACCACACAAGAGCTGCAGTTTTGGAGATGCTCTGACCCGTCGTCTAGCCATCACAATTTGGCCCTTGTCAAATCCTCAAATCCTTACGCTTGCCCATTTTTCCTGCTTCTAATACATCAACTTTGAGGACAAAATGTTCACTTGCTGCCTAATATATCTCACCCACTAACAGGTGCGGTGATGAAGAAATAATCGGTGTTATTCACTTCACCTGTCAGTGCTCATAAAATTATGCCTGTTATACATACATATATAATATTTTTACAAATTTTTTATGTGATTAATCGATTTGACAGCACTAATATATATATATATATATATATATATATA
>RJVU01059915.1:6570140-6584298 GCA_003731715.1 Anabarilius grahami
TCACCAAGGCTGCATTTATTTAATTAAAAATACAGTAAAAACAGTAATATTGTGAAATATTATTACAATTTAAAATAACTTTTCTATTTGTAAATATTTTAAAATATAATGTATTCCTGTGATGCAAAGCTGAATTTTCAGCATCATTACTCCAGTCTTCAGTGTCACATGATCCTTCAGAAATCATTCTAATATGCTGATCTGCTGCTCAATAAACATTTAATGTGTACAATTGTACAAAATATTTGAGTACAATATTTTTTTTCAGGATTCTTTGATGAATAGAAAGTTCAGAAGAACAGCATTTATTTGAAATCTAATCTTTTGTAACATTATAAATGTCTTTACTGTCACTTTTGAATGATTTAATGCATCCCTGTTGAATTAAAGTATTAATTTCTTTCATTTATTTTCAATAAAAAAAAAATTCTTACTGTCCCCAAACTTTTGAACGGTAGTGTATAATGTTACAAAAGCTTTGTATTTCAGATAAATGCTGTTCTTTTGAACTTTTTATTAATCAAGGAATCCTGAAAAAAAAGTACACAACTGTTTTCAACATTGATAATAATCAGAAATGTTTTTTGAGCAGCAAATCGGCATATTAGAATGATTTCTGAAGGATCATGTGACACTGAAGACTGGAGTAATGATGCTGAAAATTCAACTTTACCATCACAGGAATAAATTACTTTGTAAATATATTCAAATAGAAAACAGTTATTTTAAATTGTAATAATATTTCAAAATATTCCTGTTTTTACTGTATTTAATTAAATAAATGCAGTCTTTGTTAGCAGACGAAACTTCTTTTAAAAACATTAAAAATCTCAACGATCCCAAACTTTTGAACGGTAGTATGTGTGTGTATATATATATATATATGACATGGTTTTAGTCAGAATAAACACTTACAGATAATGATCACATTCACAGTATTTATACATATTAGATATTTATGTATGTAACGTAATTTAGTATTTATACAGTTGCAAGAAAAAGTATGTGAACCACTTGCAGAATCTGTGAAAATGTGCAAAATTTTTACAAAATAAGAGAGATCATACAAAATGCATGTTATTTTTTATTTAGTACTGTCCTGAGTAAGATATTTTGCATAAAAGATGTTTACATATAATCCACAAGACAAAACAATAGCTGAATTTATTAAAATGACTCCTTAAGTATGTGAACCATTGATTCTTAATACTGTGTGTGGTTACCTGGATGATCTATGACTTTTTTTTTTTTTGTTGTGTGATGGTTGTTCATGAGTCCCTTGTTTATTCTGAGCAGTTAAACTGAACTCTGTTCTTCAGAAAAAATATCCAGGTCCCAAAAATTCTTTTGCATATTTGAACCCTTTACAACAGTGACTGAATGATTTTGAGATCCGTCTTTTCACATGGAGGACAACTAAGGGACTCAAACACAACTATTACAAAAGGTTCAAACATTCACTGATGCTTCAGAAGGAAACGCAATGCATTAAGAGTCGGGGGGTGAAAACTTTTGAACAAGATGAAGAGGTCCAAATTTTTCTTATTTCGCTTGAATATCATGCAAGTATCTTCAACAGAAGATACTTGCATGTTTCCCGGAAGACAAATTACATACAATTTACCTTGATCTTCAAATTCCAAATGTTTTCACCCCCCATCTATTAATGCATCATGTTTCCTTCTGGAGCATCAGTGAATGTTTGAACCTTTTGTATTAGTTGTGTTTGAGTCCCTCAGTTGTCCTCAGTGTGAAAAGATGGATCTCAAAATCATTCAGTCACTGTTATAAAGGGTTCAAATATGCAAAAAATGCTTGAAAACTGAAGAATCTGCAGGAGCTGGAGGATTTTTCTGAAGAACAGAGTTCAGTTTAACTGCTCAGAACAAACAAGGGATTCATGAACAACCATCACAAAACATAAAAACAGTCGTGGATCATCCAGGTAACCCCACACAGTTTTAAGAATCAAGGGTTCCCAAACTTTTGAATGGGGTTATTTGAATAAATTCAGCTTTTTTTTTTGTCTTGTGGATTATATGTAAACATCTTTTATGTAAAATATCTTACTCAGGACAGTACTAAATAAAAAATAACATGCATTTTGTATGATCTCTCTTATTTTGTTAAAATTTTTTACATTTTCACAGATTCTGCAAGTGGTTCACATACTTTTTCTTGCAGCTGTATATGTCAACGTTTGAACCGTTCTAAAGGTATTTTGTTGTTTTTTCACCTTTGTATCATTAGATATTCAAAACCCAATTTATATTTAAAAATTTGAGACCCAATTTAAAAGTGTAATCCGTCAATTTCTCTCAAAAAATCCTATGGACACGGGCACACAATGAATTCTGGGGTAGGCTAGGCTGTGAAGGATTCATGACTGCATCCTAAAACTGAAAAATGCTGCCTTTGGAGGACACATTTCAAGGTAGGAAGGCATCAAGGCACGTCCGAATCCAATGTCAGCTTCGCTTCCTGTCTTCTGAGATGCCTTCATCTGATCGATTTTTGAAGGCAGCATGTATCCTTCGCTGCCTATTATATCCCACAATCCTGTGCTTTCCATTCTGTGACAGTTGAGCTTGAGGTTGGTGGTCAGTTTGTGTAAATGTAAATTTTTGACCAACATTCTCCACTTCTGATGTCATTTCTAGAGAGAAATTACTGTTGTAGTAATTAAAGGGTTAGTTCACCCAAAAATGAAAATGTAGTTTATAACTCGCCCTCATGTTGTTCCAAACCTGTAAGACCTTCGTTCATCTTCAGAACACAAATTAAGATATTTTTGATTAAGTCCAATGGCTCAGTGAGGCCTGCATTGACAGCAAGTTTATTTACACTTTCAGATCCCCAGAAAGCTACTAAAGACATATTTAAAACAGTTCATGTGAGTACAGTGGTTCAACCTTAATGTTATGAAGCGACAAGAGCTTTTTAGTCATATGAACTGTTATAAATATGTTTTTAGTACCTTTCTGGGCACTGAAAGTGTAAATGAACTTGCTGGCATTGGAGGCCTCACTGAGCCATCGGATTTCATCAAAAATATCTTAATTTGTGATCTGAAAATGAACGCAGGTCTTACGGGTGTGTAATTAATCACAGAATTTAAATTTTTGGGTGAGCTAACCCTTTAAATGTTTGCTTAGTTATCACCAACGCTCGCTTTATTTTGCTGTAGATCATTAAACCGTTATGCTGCCCCAGAAGTCTGTCCGAAATCAGTGTCGAGGGGTACCTTCGTGTGCAAACGCTGCCACAAAGTCATTGCCTGATAAGGCAGCGAGGTAACAAGTCGGCTGCCTAAGATTTTGGACGCAGCCCATCTGTTGTATCCTTCATTGCCTGGGAAACAAAGGACGCAGCCTCTGAATTGGGACGCAGCTATGGTGGTGTTGTTGCTACACAGCTAACTTTAGCCGCGTTTCCACTGAAATTAACCGGAACAATATGTCCCAGGAACTTTTTCCCCCCCAGTCCTGTTGCTGTCTGGCGGTCTGAAGTACTGTGAAGATTAGGCAAATTAATCCAGTGACTTAAGTTAGGACTGCGTGCGACTTTCCAGTTCTGCTGTATTTCGTCCTCCGCATATAAGCTTAATAAAGCCTGAACCTCGTCGTCAATCCATCTGTCGTATTTTTTGTTGATTCGAATACCAAAACAACTCTTACTGCACGCACTGCAACATACTTTTAAAAATGGTGGTTGAAATAAAATGCTGCGTGGAGTCAACCAATCAGCATGTTCAGTGCCCAAATCCCACCCCCGAATGTTTCTGAACTTTTATAAATTACTACCTCGTGAACAGGGACTTTCTGAGGGGGAAATTTAACGAATATGAAAAAAGGTGCTCTACCAATACAAGAGGAGGTGCAACCAAAAATCAAAATTCAATTGAGCTGAACAAAGGTGCAACACTCACTCTTAAGAGCTCAAACTTTATTACTTAAAAAACATTGTTTCGGCCGTCCAAGGCCTTCATCAGATAACAAAAGTAACAATCTCACACAGCTATGTTCACTCTGATAATCAACAACAGGTGTGCAACTCCACTAATTGAGAGGTAGTTTGGAGAAAAAGGCAAGGAAGCAGTTCAATGAATCAAACTTTAAAGAAAACATAGAAGGGTGAAATTTACCCAGAACTTCATTTAGACCCTGGTTCCTGCGGTTAAAACACAGAGTACCACCCCAAAATCCCTAGTTCCTGGGGAAAGTTCGTGCGGTGGAAACACGGTTTTTGCACCAATAACTGGGCGCATAGCTAAATAACTAATCCAAGAAATCCGGCCTTGTCTTTTTAGGCAAACCAGCCTATGAAATGCTAGAGTGTGATCCCGACTGGGTGCCATCATTACATCTTGGGCACACAGAAGTTAAACCAACGGACCCTGGGCGGTTTAACCGGAGTACAAAGAGACGGCAAGCTCTAAAAGGGAGCAATGCTGCACCTGCACCTCTGGATCTAGCTGGCCTGAAATCAGAGCTGGATGAGGGTGAACCACCAGATGATGCTTCACATATGGTAAAAGCTAGCCCAAAATACAACACTGAAGAACAGCAGGATTGTAGTTTTTGCAGCTGCAGTCATGCCGAAATTAAGCGCTTGTTGGAGGAGAACAGGAAACTGAAGGAAGAGCTCTCCCAAAAGAAGATGGATGAGGATTTTTTGAAAGATGATGATGTGAAGGTCACGTACTACACTGGACTTCCGTGTTTTGCTGTTCTGATGGGTGTGTTGACACAACTTCTTCCCTGCCTGCCACAGACCGGCCGAAAACTTTCACCTTTTCAGATGCTCCTCTTAACCCTGATGCGCCTGAGGCTGAACCTGCCAATCCAGCACATTGCATACCTCTTCTCCGTAGATCGAAATACTGTGTCCACCACATTCAGAGATACCATAGAGACAATGTTTACGCTTCTCAAGCCTTTGGTGCACTGGCCAGAGAGACATTGCTTGCAAGCCACCATGCCAAATCAGTTTGTAGAGGCTTTTGGCGGTCGTGTAGCAGTTATCGTTGACTGCTTTGAAATTAACATTGGAGGAGCATCAAATCAGACATGTTCCCACTACACAAACAAGCACACCCTAAAGTATCTCATTGGCATTACACCACGAGGAGCTATCGCTTTCATTTCCCATGGGTGGGAAGGTCCTGTCAGTGATGAGCATGTGACTGAAAATAGCGGCCTTCTTAATAAACTCTTGCCTGGGGACTTGGTGTTGGCAGATCGTGGATTTGACGGACTGATGTGTGCAGAAGTGAAAACGCCTGCAAGCGGACATAGCCAGCTAGATGCGAAAGATGTAGAGGAGATGCGGCAGATAGCTCACCTCAGGGTCCATGTGGAGAAGTTGATTGGATGTGTACGCACAAAGTACATCATACTAAATGGAACCGTACCAGTGAGCATGGTACTCCCGTGTCAAGGCGAGGACATGACATTCCTTGACAAGATTGTGACTGTATGCTGTGCCTTGACTAATATGTGCCCCAGCGTTGCTATGAAACCTCAAACCATGACATAAAACATGCTAACTATGTAAGAAGTGCATTATCAGTCAGAGTTATTCATGTTGTATACCATAATAAATGACACAAATTGCTATTGTTTTTGTATGTCTTTATTTATTATAACATGGGGAGGTGAATGTGTACAGTTTACAGTAACAGAGACATATAAAAAGAGGTAAATTGTGTAACCTTTAAGCAACTGACAACACATATAAAGGTAAATAATTAACAAGTTAAATAAAAAACAAAAACATATACTTAAAGGTTCACAGTGTTCCTGTAGTGCAAATACAACAGGTGTAAGATGTAAAGTGGCAGTGAAACCGTCAAGTACTAACAATATAGTCAAAAAAGGCAATAAATAGCTGAACTGAAAAAAAGAGAGATTTTTGGCCCATTTTGTTTCATTAACATATATTTTACATACAATTGAAAGAAAAATATCCAAAATGCACATTTATTTTATTACATTTTGTCTTTTAAGGCATGCTTTTTTTTTTTCTCCTGCACTGAGCCAGAAATTTCCACTTCAGTAGCTCTTGCATACACCAGACTTTCCGGTTTTATTCCTGTCTATATTCAAAAACTTTTTACAGAGGGGTTTGTTGAATCATTTGCCTGATTTACATAAAATGTTATTCCTAAAAACTTTTTTTTTTTCTGGCTGTTGACCATATTTTCTGATTTATTGAGTGATATGGGCCCGGTTTCACAGACAGGGCTTATCTTAAGACAAGATTAGGGCTTAGTTCAATCAGGATAACTTTTATAAACATGCACTAAAACTAAAAAAAACATAACTGGTGTGCATCTTGAGACAAAACAATGGCACTGACATATTTTAAGATATGTCAGTACAAGTTGCTTTCAGTTAAAACAGCTAAAACATGCATTTTAGTCTGGGACTAGCTTAAGACTTGTCTGTGAAACCGGGGGGAAAAAGAGATTTCCAAAATCCCCTCTGTAATAAAAAAAAAATTGACTCTTCTTCTGTGTCGTCAAAATGAAACAATTTTTAACCTTGCTTCATCCAATGTTTTCTGTTCTGGAAATGTATGGAAATCACTCCATATCTAATTAGATAATGCATCATTTGCATATTTAAATTTTTTTCCAGAACATTTAATACGGTAATGCAAAAGTTTTCATTACACCTTATTTTACAGTGCCCTTGTTACATGTAGTTACTACAGTAATAACTAAATTATGCATAACTACATGGAACTAACCCTATAGTAAGGACATGTAGTTAATTAATATTACTCAGTACTTAATTATATAATTACACTGTAACACGGACACATTCAAATAAAATGTAACCAAGGTTTTCAATTCGGCATGAAATGGAAGTTGCCAATAGTCTTTTCTTCCCTATTGTGATTTATATTCAAGTGAAATTGCTTCTTATACAAGAAAAAATGTAGGGCAGGACTTGTTTGTGTCCATGGGGAATTGATTGGATGGTTGTGGTTTGCTATTGGTCGATCTCATGCAGAGCATTTGAGCGAAGCAGAGTGTGACGCTTCGCTCAATATTCTGCTCTATGCGCGTGCATTCCGCTCAGTTGCTCACGGCTCAAGCGAATGCTCCACTCTTGTATTGCTTGTGCTCACTGGTAAAAAAAAATCCCACTCAGATCCCTCTCCGTCTTTTACTTTTCTTTGACTCATCCTCATCTTTTTCTTGGTTGTTCGTTTCAGCTCGCCTCTTTACCCCAGTAATGTGCCGCCACATTTTGAGCTAAAATCCAACGAAATGGCGGACTTAAAAAAAACAAACAACAACAGACGCAAAAAACAACAACTAATGAATCACTCAATTCTCATTGGCTACCCGCCAATGTGGCAGGTAGATTGACAGTTTTACCCGCCAATTGCAAAATTAATTTCAGGCCCTGAATATAACATAACAAAATAAGAATTGTCAATTTTGATTTCATGGTGACTTTTTAATTCTTATTTGGTAACACCAGGAAAAGTCATAGAATTTTGAAATTCAGTGATCTAAAGGAGCAGGATTCTAGTTAATATGTTGTTGAAATACAGTAAATCAAATCTAAATAGACAATTGACAGGAGTGTACTGGTGCAGTTCAGTATAAATTCATCTCTCTCTGGTTTGCAGGTATTCATACTCCTGCACTGAAGGAGCAAACAAAGAGCTGTGGTCATCAGGACATCATCTCAAGTCCTGCAGGAAAGTGCTCTTCTCCAGTGATGGACAGAGTGAGCATCTGCCTCTTTTACATTCATTACAATTACATTATTAGAGTTTCCTCAACACTGACAAGAGAGTGCTGCAGGGAGGACTATATATATATACATACACACACACACATATATATATATATATATCATATATAAAGATGTATCTTCTGCTCACCAAGCCTGCATTTATTTGATTAAAAATACAAACAAAAACAGTAATATTGTGAAATATTATTCCAATTTAAAACAGCTGTTTTCTATGTCAATATACAGTAAAGTGTAATTTATTCCTGTGATCAAAGCTGAATTTTCAGCATCATTACTCCAGTCTTCAGTGTCACATGATCCTTCAGAAATCAATCTAATATGATGATTTGATGCTCAAGAAACATTCATTATTATTATCAATGTCAAAACAGTTGTCCAAATTTTTTCAAAATTCTTTGATGAATAGAAAGTTCAAAAGAACAGCATTTATTTAAAATAGAATATTTTCTAACATTATAATTGTCTTTACTGTAACTTTTGATCAGTTTAACTCATCCTTGATGAATAAAGTATTGATTAATTTTATTTCTATCCCCCAAAAATAAAATAAAATAATTCTTACTGACCCCAAACTGTTTAATGTTACAAAAGATTTAGATTTCAGACAAATGCTGTTCTTTTGAACTTTCTATTCATCATAGCATCATGAAATAAAAATGTAAATAACTGTTTTCAACATTGATAATAATCATAAATGTTTCTTGAGCATCAAATCATCATATTAGATTGATTTCTGAAGGATCATGTGACACTGAAGACTGGAGTAATGATGCTGAAAATTCAGCTTTGATCACAGGAATAAATTACACTTTACTGTATATTGACATAGAAAACAGCTGTTTTAAATTGGAATAATATTTCACAATATTACTGTTTTGGTTTGTATTTTTAATCAAATAAATGCAGGCTTGGTGAGCAGAAGATACTTCTTTTAAAACATTAAAAAATCTTACTGACCCCAAACTTTTGAACCTTAGTATATATATATATGTATGTATATATGTGTGTGTGTGTGTGTCAAACTGGAAGTGACCACCTGATCCCTCAACAGAAACCAATAGGATTCCCTAGTGAAAACAAAAATACTAAAATGTATTTAAAATTCTTCTTTTTTTTTGTGCTAAGTATACTACAAATACATTTACATATTTGTGTGCTAAATAAATATACAATAAAATTGTACTTTTGGTATACTAAACTGCTGCTAAATTGGAACAACTAATTTTGTATTTAATACAAAGATCATAAAATCGTTATTAATAGTGATATCAAAACACTTTTAGGCATAATATTAAGAAATGTGCTTTGTGGAATAAAGAAATACTCCAAATAAAGTTTAATTAAAGTTTTATAAAAGTAAATCTGAAGTGATATGTCAATAAATATGTTAATGGATTTGAAGTATACTTGGTATAAAATGTATTTTAAATATATTTTGGTATAGGTTTTTTTTTAACTAGGGTTCTTCCATTGGCTTATAAATTATTGCAGAAAATAAGGCCTGTGACCAACAAAAGTTTGATTCTTACACGTTTTGTCCATCACGATAATCTTTACAAATGAACACAACTTGAAGAAGCTAAACGTAGGCTAAAAACAAACTACACTTCGGTCACATGACTTCAATGTCACCACGGTTAAGCTTCCAACAGGTCTCTATTATTCTTCAAAAAACATTTTTGCTGAAAGTTTGAGTTTGCAAGAGCGTGATTATAAACACTACGGGCAGTTGTGGCCTAATGGTTAGAGAATCTGACTTGTAACCTGAAGGTTGCAGGTTTGAGTCTCAGTCCCGGCAGGAAATGTAGGTGGAGGAGTGAATGAACAGAACTCTATTCCACTCTCATTACCCACAACTGAAGTGCCCTTGAGCACCTAACCCCCAATCACTCCCTAGGCGCCACAGCAAAAATGGCTGCTCACTGCAGCCATTCAGAGTGTGTTCACTACTCACTCTGAAATGCAGAGCACAAGTATGGGACACCATACTTGGCAACACATCACGTCACTTTAAGAGGCTGTTAAAGGGGAATAGTGTAGATGAGTTTAATATCCCTGACAACCTCTGCCATTTAGCCATTTGTTAGAAACCGCCCTTTTCATGACGCGTAAAAGCTTTAAAAAATCACATGGGGGGTATTACTGATGTATTTTATGTCGTAAAATGTGAAAATATCGAGCTTGTGTTAACCACAGACCTTATTTTTAGCCATTTAACCAAAAACCCATTCAAAAAACCCATTGGTTTGAGACGATGGAACCGAAAGTGCTAAAATGCTAACTCGTTTCTGGGTTTTGCTAACTCATTTCTATATAGCAATTACCAGTGATTTCTCTCCTCTCTGTTCTTCAGAATTGTTCAGCGTGTCTAAAGACAAGGCTGTTCACATCATGGATGTGGAGGCTGGAAAATTAGTGACACGAATCCCGAAAGCTCACAAGTATCTGATATTCCTTTTCATTTTTATAAAGCCGTTCTTGAAAAGTTAATCTGGTTGTATTAGTAAAGCTGAAATGTTAGCACAGAGTTCTTTGAACCGCAAAATAATTGATGTTTTTGATCATTTTTAAGGGTCCCCATCAATGCCCTGCTGCTGGTTGATGAGAATATATTTGCGACTGGAGATGATGAGGGAATGCTGAAGGTTTGGGATATGAGGAAAGGAACATCGTTTATGGATCTGAAGCACCATGAGGATTATATTAGTGATATCGCCATTGACCAGGCTAAAAGGACACTGCTTACTTCCAGGTACTGTTAAAGGGGACCTATTATGCATTGATTTTGTTTTTGGGGTCTTTAGAACAGGTTTTCATGCTTGAATGTTCAACACATTTTTCACATATTTTACATCTCTCTGTAGCGTTCAGGGCTGCGTTTCTCAAAAGCATTGCCTAAGTAGATTGTAGAAACGGTTGTACGAATCATCTTAGAATTACGGGCTGTTTTCTGAATGCGTTGTACTTGAAAATTCTCATAGATATACAGAGAAATCGTAGAGTGCCAGAGTGCATTGTAAAGAGACTGATACAGTATGTGTAGTAATTTTGCAGTTGTCCTGTAAGTGACATCTAAACCTAAAGGGTTAGTTCACCCAAAAATGAAAATCATCCCATAACTTACTCACCCTCAAGCCATTCTAGGTGTATATGACTTTCTTCTTTCAGTCAAACACAATAAGGGTTATATTAAAAAAACATCCTGGCTCTTCCAATAATGGGAGTGAATAATAACTGATATTTTGAAGCCTAAAAAAGCACATCCATCCATCATAAAAGTAATCTATACAGCTCCAGTGAAGCGATGCGTTTTTGAAAAAAAAAATATCCATATTAATGCCGCTCTGCCATTGTCCTGTCAGTCATCTCTCCTTACTATCTTCACGTGATAAGTGAAATCCCGTCCCTCTCGGAATTAGGCACTAATTAACTACTTTTTTTGTGTTGCTTTTTTTGCTTCATGCTTTCTTTAAACAAAAGGACACTTGCCATTATATTTTATGTAATGCAATGTTCTTCCTACTTAGTTAAATTTGATCAAATCTGATGTGTTTTTCATGGCTGTATATCTATATCTGTTAACTGTTTTTTCCTCTCTTTTTTTTCCAGTGGTGATGGCACTATGGGTGTATTCAATATAAAAAGACGAAGATTTGAACTGCTTTCTGAATTCCAAAATGGAGATCTTACCTCTGTTTCTATTATGAAAGTGAGTCTAAATGTCAGTATTGCTGATTAACAATAACATTTTAGACGCAACGTGTTTGGCTATTTTCTTTATTTTTGCTTTGTTAACAGTGTTGTGAACTAGAGAATTGAACAAACCAAGGCCGTAACCCTGTCTTGAACAATGGGGGGGGGACCTATTTTTTATAAAGCATAAAGAAATTGAACAGTGAAGGAAATTCTAGGTCTAATTCTAGTTGAGAAATAATAGTTTAGAACTATTTGCAAATAATATTTGCAGTAATTTCCATTAAAATATGCACAGATGCACTTTTATTTGTATGCCTAATATGTCAAAAACGTAAAACATTTCTGATCTTGTCACACTCAGTTAGGAATTACATGAATCGCGTAAATTTTCAATTCAAAACGGCCATATTTGAGAAAAAAAAGAGTAGTTTGCATCACTGCATGTTACTGTCAGTCGTTTGATATTTCTTTTGTAAAGCAGTTGACGTATTAAATGTTTCGCCATTTACATCTTACCTCACCTTTCAACGCTGGAATTCACGATCTGCTTCTGTGAACAGTAAACCCCGCCCACTTTGATTTTATTGGCCATTACAATCATTTTGACACTGACAAGCGCTGAGGCAGACCAGACTAAAAATGTAACTTTTAAACCTTTTTGTCATCCTAACAACATACAGAGCGCTGCGTAATGAGTACAGCAGAGCAGTGCAAGAGTTTCAAATACGTGACAATGCACGTGAGCATTTGAGCATGAAAAATAGCCTAGAGCGCCATGTGCTGTTAAAAACTAAGCTCAGAATCGATTTGCGATGCATTTGGAAAATATCAGAAATGATCCACGAATTGCGATGCATCGATAGTATTGTCCAGCCCTAGTAAAAATGGATGTGGTAACACTGTTAATGTTAAAAATAAGGTGGGTAATGTAGTTTAAATCAATCTATTTAATCAAAACCTCTTTTTTTTTTGCCACAGAGAGGCCGTAAAGTTGTTTGTGGATCCAGTGAGGGCACAGTATACATTTTTAACTGGAATGGTTTTGGTGCCACCAGTGACCGTTTTGCAGTTCAGGCCGAGTCTTTGGACTGTATCGTCCCCATTACAGAAAGCGTACTGTGTGCTGCTTCTACTGATGGGGTGATCAGGTGAGGCACTTTTTGGAACAGATATTTTGTTACTAATATTGTTACATTTATTGTTCTTGGTCTTAAATCTCATCTTTGATCATCAAAATGACACATTTAAATGTTTTTACCTGTGAAAATAATTTCTTCACGTCTTAAAATAGCTTGAATGTAACTACGCAGACTCATGAATATGCAAATTAGTCTGATTATTCTCCCCTCCACTCAATCACACAATCTCAGACTACCTGATACACTCGGTCAACTTTACTGTAGTAAATGCTACACAATGGCAAGTGGAAATATTGGTTTAATTCGTCCATATATGTTTGAACCAGAAACTGATTCAGAAGAGGAAGAGTGAATTATACAGGCTCATCTACAAGTTGATGTATCAGAATGTTAATGCGTTTTATGTATCGCTTTGATATGATTAGCCTTGGGCTTGACTACGTTATCAAACAGCTAATAATGTGACGGTAGGAAAGAGCAGTTTCAAACCATGTGTTTGAGTCTGTCCTTGATACACTGCAGTTTTAAGGAGAAAATACTCAGCAATGATGTAGACTGATGAATTTGCTCATGGTTTGTCTAAAAACATATTAAAAACACCACATAGACAACAATTAAAACATACCACAGGAGGTCTTTAAGAAAGACGGCTCAGGGTGACATCCAGTGAAATGAGTAAAACGAATGGTTAATACTTTATTTTGCAGAGCCATCAGTATCTTGCCCAACCGTGTGGTGGGCAGTATCGGACAGCATGTCGGCGAAGCCATAGAGGAGATTGCGCGATCTAGAGACGCACGTTTCCTGGCGAGCTGCGCTCATGACGAGCTGATCAAATTCTGGGACATCTCCAGCATACCCGATATGATAGTCACCGATTATCGACGTAGAAAGAAACAAGACAGACGCCTCAAAGCTCTGAGTAATAAAGCTTTTGATACGGGACAGAATTTCTTTGCCGGCCTTTTAGACACAACTGAGGAAAACGGTAAAGAGGAGGAGGAGGAAGATGGCGACGATGACAGTGACAGTGGAAGCGACTGAATATACTTTATTGCTTTTTTGCCATTTGTTGTATAATTAATGTATATTTTCAGAATAACTTCTGAATCCGTTCCACATATATATTTGTATAATATTAGGTTTTGTTGGGTTTTTTTTGCCTACCACAATTTCAAAATATTTGCAATGCTGTCATGTTCTTGTTTGAGTTACGGCTCCTTAATAAATTTCAACACAAAAACATTTATTGGCCAAACAATGTAACAAAAGACAAGTTTACTACAGAATTTTAGTATTTCATTTTTTATTTACTGCTGCTTTTTTCTAAACTGCTAATTTAACTTGTTCAGCACTGTTTGTCCTAAAAATCCAATATGTCCTTAAGGATGTTTATTCATTTTTCTAAGAGATTAGAATTTCACCTGAGGAAAACCAATGAACTTTCAACATAACCATGATATTACATGAAGTAGCTTATTTACTGAAAATACCTACATTTTAAAAGAACTACATATTCAAAATATTTTGTGATTGAGGTAAATT
>RJVU01059915.1:6586930-6646379 GCA_003731715.1 Anabarilius grahami
CCTATTTTGTATAAAGCATAAAGAAATTGAACAGTGAAGGAAATTCTAGGTCTAATTCTAGTTTAGAACTATTTGCAAATAATATTTGCAGTAATTTCCATTAAAATATGCACAGATTTTATTAGGCATACACTTTTATTTGTATGCCTAATATGTCAAAAACGTAAAACATTTCTGGTCTTGTCACACTCAGTTAGGAATTACATGAATAGCGTACATTTTCAATTCAAAACGGCCATATTTGAGAAAAAAGAGTAGTTTGCATCACTGCATGTTACTGTCAGTCGTTTGATATTTCTTTTGTAAAGCAGTTGACGTATTAAATGTTTCGCCATTTACATCTTACCTCACCTTTCAACGCTGGAATTCACGATCTGCTTCTGTGAACAGTAAACCCCGCCCACTTTGATTTTATTGGCCATTACAATCATTTTGACACTGACAAGCGCTGAGGCAGACCAGACTAAAAATGTAACTTTTAAACCTTTTTGTCATCCTAACAACATACAGAGCGCTGCGTAATGAGTACAGCAGAGCAGTGCAAGAGTTTCAAATACGTGACAATGCACGTGAGCATTTGAGCATGAAAAATAGCCTAGAGCGCCATGTGCTGTTAAAAACTAAGCTCAGAATCGATTTGCGATGCATTTGGAAAATATCAGAAATGATCCACGAATTGCGATGCATCGATAGTATTGTCCAGCCCTAGTAAAAATGGATGTGGTAACACTGTTAATGTTAAAAATAAGGTGGGTAATGTAGTTTAAATCAATCTATTTAATCAAAACCTCTTTTTTTTTGCCACAGAGAGGCCGTAAAGTTGTTTGTGGATCCAGTGAGGGCACAGTATACATTTTTAACTGGAATGGTTTTGGTGCCACCAGTGACCGTTTTGCAGTTCAGGCCGAGTCTTTGGACTGTATCGTCCCCATTACAGAAAGCGTACTGTGTGCTGCTTCTACTGATGGGGTGATCAGGTGAGGCACTTTTTGGAACAGATATTTTGTTACTAATATTGTTACATTTATTGTTCTTGGTCTTAAATCTCATCTTTGATCATCAAAATGACACATTTAAATGTTTTTACCTGTGAAAATAATTTCTTCACGTCTTAAAATAGCTTGAATGTAACTACGCAGACTCATGAATATGCAAATTAGTCTGATTATTCTCCCCTCCACTCAATCACACAATCTCAGACTACCTGATACACTCGGTCAACTTTACTGTAGTAAATGCTACACAATGGCAAGTGGAAATATTGGTTTAATTCGTCCATATATGTTTGAACCAGAAACTGATTCAGAAGAGGAAGAGTGAATTATACAGGCTCATCTACAAGTTGATGTATCAGAATGTTAATGCGTTTTATGTATCGCTTTGATATGATTAGCCTTGGGCTTGACTACGTTATCAAACAGCTAATAATGTGACGGTAGGAAAGAGCAGTTTCAAACCATGTGTTTGAGTCTGTCCTTGATACACTGCAGTTTTAAGGAGAAAATACTCAGCAATGATGTAGACTGATGAATTTGCTCATGGTTTGTCTAAAAACATATTAAAAACACCACATAGACAACAATTAAAACATACCACAGGAGGTCTTTAAGAAAGACGGCTCAGGGTGACATCCAGTGAAATGAGTAAAACGAATGGTTAATACTTTATTTTGCAGAGCCATCAGTATCTTGCCCAACCGTGTGGTGGGCAGTATCGGACAGCATGTCGGCGAAGCCATAGAGGAGATTGCGCGATCTAGAGACGCACGTTTCCTGGCGAGCTGCGCTCATGACGAGCTGATCAAATTCTGGGACATCTCCAGCATACCCGATATGATAGTCACCGATTATCGACGTAGAAAGAAACAAGACAGACGCCTCAAAGCTCTGAGTAATAAAGCTTTTGATACGGGACAGAATTTCTTTGCCGGCCTTTTAGACACAACTGAGGAAAACGGTAAAGAGGAGGAGGAGGAAGATGGCGACGATGACAGTGACAGTGGAAGCGACTGAATATACTTTATTGCTTTTTTGCCATTTGTTGTATAATTAATGTATATTTTCAGAATAACTTCTGAATCCGTTCCACATATATATTTGTATAATATTAGGTTTTGTTGGGGTTTTTTTGCCTACCACAATTTCAAAATATTTGCAATGCTGTCATGTTCTTGTTTGAGTTACGGCTCCTTAATAAATTTCAACACAAAAACATTTATTGGCCAAACAATGTAACAAAAGACAAGTTTACTACAGAATTTTAGTATTTCATTTTTTATTTACTGCTGCTTTTTTCTAAACTGCTAATTTAACTTGTTCAGCACTGTTTGTCCTAAAAATCCAATATGTCCTTAAGGATGTTTATTCATTTTTCTAAGAGATTAGAATTTCACCTGAGGAAAACCAATGAACTTTCAACATAACCATGATATTACATGAAGTAGCTTATTTACTGAAAATACCTACATTTTAAAAGAACTACATATTCAAAATATTTTGTGATTGAGGTAAATTAACAAAAATTAGTTTTTTATATATATACATATATATAATCAGTTCAAGTATATGCTGCCATAAAAGCAAATGTATACCAAAGGAAATGCTGAAAATCATGGTTGTAACCAACAACAAAAAAAAAAGCACCAAAGAATAAATCTGATCTTTTAAGTCTTTAGCTAATCTTTATACTGGCTGATTTGGTCAAAAGTATCTTTTTATAAGGCAATTCATAGTAGAAGTTCTCGGGTTTATATTTTGTCTTGAATTGGGTGGGTTTTCTTTAAATATCTTGATTGGCAAGCCAGATAAAAGCATACGAGCTCTGGCAAAAGCTTTAATCCCAAATTAAAACCCATCCACTTAAGCAGGGGCTCGGACAGGTACACCAGTGTCAGAGGAAGAAGCTGATTGGTTACTGTAGACTGACTGGAGTAGATGGAAAGTCTTTGCCCCATTGAGGCAAGGAGACAAATGCTGCACCCTCAGGCTCAATCATCAGAACTTCTCCATTCTTGCTCTCATCTTTCACAAGAACAAGAAAGGCCTTGGCAACAGCATCAACCCTGTAATGAAATTACAATCACATGACTACACAAAACCTTGTGTATAATGTGTATAAATGTTTCTAAATTTTGATGTTAAAGGGTTAGTTCACCCAAAAATGAAATTTCTGTCATTACTCATGTCGTTTCAAACCCGCAAGACCTTAGTTCATCTTCGTGACACAAATTAAGATATTTTTGATGAAATCCAAGAGCTTTCTGATCCCCCATAATGGTTCAACCTTAATGTTATGATGTGACGAGAATACTTTTTGTGCACAAAACAAAAATAACTTTATCCAACAATTTCTTCTCTTCCTTGTCAGTCTCCTGCGCTGTTCATGTTTTCTCATCGCCTCAATACATTAAAGGTGCCCTAGATTCAAAAATTTAATTTACCTCGGCATAGTTAAATAACAAGAGTTCAGTACATGGAAAAGACATACAGTGAGTCTCAAACTCCATTGTTTCCTCCTTCTTATATAAATCTCATTTGTTTAAAAGACCTCAGAAGAACAGGCGAATCTCAACATAACACCGACTGTTACGTAACAGTCGGGGTGTACGCCCCCAATATTTGCATATGCCAGCCCATGTTCCCAACATTATGAAAGGCATTAGACAAGGGCAGAACGTCTGGATGTGCACAGCTGAATCAACAGACTAGGTAAGCAAGCAAGGACAATAGCAAAAAATGGCAGATGGAGCAATAATAACTGACATGATTCATGATAACATGATATTTTTAGTGATATTTGTAAATTGTCTTTCTAAATGTTTCGTTAGCATGTTGCTAATGTACTGTTAAATGTGGTTAAAGTTACCATCGTTTCTTACTGTATTCACGGAGACAAGAGCCGTCGCTATTTTAATTTTTAAACACTTGCAGTCTGTATAATGCATAAACACAACTTCATTCTTTATAAATCTCTCCAACAGTGTAGCATTAGCCCGTTAGCCACGGAGCATAGCCTCAAACTCATTCAGAAACAATGTAAACATCAAAATAAACACTGTACTTGCGCGATTAGACATGCTGCATGACGAACACTTTGTAAAGATCCATTTTGAGGGTTATATTAGCTGTTTGAACTTTTTTTATGTTGTTTAAAGCAAGCGCGAGCTCCGTGGGCGTGGAGCACGAGATTTAAAGGGCCACACATCCTGAATCGGCTCATTTCTAATTATGCCCCAAAATAGGCAGTTAAAAAAATGAATAAAAAAAAAATCTATGGGGTATTTTGAGCTGAAACTTCACAGACACATTCAGGGGACACCTTAGACTNAGTTAAAAAAATGAATAATCTATGGGGTATTTTGAGCTGAAACTTCACAGACACATTCAGGGGACACCTTAGACTTATATTACATCTTTTAAAAAAAAATTCTAGCGCACCTTTAAGGTTGAACAACTGTGGTCACATGAACTAATGATGTCTTTACTACCTTTCTGGGCTTTGGAAGTGGTAATTGCGTTGCTGTCTATGGGGGATCAGAAAGCTCTTAGATTTCATCAAAAATATCTTCATTTGTGTTCCGAAGATGAACGAAGATCTTACGGGTGTGGAATGACATGAGGGTGAGTAATTAAAGACAGAATTTTCATTTTTAGGTGAACTAACCCTTTAAATTCATAGTCTTGCTCTTTCTGTTATGTATCTCTCTCCTGGGAGGAAGGATAAATGTGTAACTCACTCCAGACAGCCGTGGTTCTCCATCATCATCTCCGTAAAACCCTTCAATGGAAAAAAAATTCCAGTATGCTCTTCTGAATTCAAGAAGGACAGAAGACTGGTCTTCACAAACCACGGACAGAGGATGTTGATTCTCACCCCATAGTCAACCATCTTGGAAACGGCCTGTTTGACAAATGCAATTAAAGTGTCAAAGACATTCTTTTCAACAAAACTATTTTAATGCTTTATGCATTATTTTTTTGCCACCCAAACTGAAGACAAAATACATACTGCCATGGCACGGCTAAATCCCACCACGCCATGTTTAGTTGCTGTGTAGATGGGCGCCACTGGCAAAGGCCCCAGACCTGCAGCCAAAATGCAAAGATTCAGTCAAGGCATGTCTTTAAAGTGATAGTTCACTCAAAATTGAAAATTCTGTCATCATTTACTCATATTTCATGCTGTTCCAAACTTGTATGGTTTTCTTTCTTGTATTTCTTGTATGGTGCTGGACAAAAACAGTGGAAACATTCTTCAAAATATCTTAATTTGTGTTCCACAGAAGAAAAAGTCATACAGGTTGAAATAACATAAGGTAAATTTTACATTTAAATAATTTAGCAGATGCTTTTATCCAAAGCGACATACAAAAGAGGAACAAAAATAAGTTTAACAATATTCACAATAAATAATGACAGATTTATTATTATAATAAAAATAATAGAAATATAATATTTTGTGTGTGTGTGTGTAAGTGCTTTGTTTTAAGGGTGTGAGGTGGTGAAGTGCTTGCGGAAGAGGTGTGTCTTTAGCTGCTTCTTGAAAGACGCGATGTTCTCACACACACGGTGTGTAGGTTGGCAACTCATTCCACCAAAGAGGAACAGAGAGGGTGAAGGTTTTGGAAAGCGACTTTTTGAACGCCGTTGTGAATGAACATCAAGGTGTCGCTTGTTCAAATGAGTAAATGATGACAGNGTTTTAAGGGTGTGAAGTGCTTGCGGAAGAGGTGTGTCTTTAGCTGCTTCTTGAAAGACGCGATGTTCTCACACACGGTGTGTAGGTTGGCAACTCATTCCACCAAAGAGGAACAGAGAGGGTGAAGGTTTTGGAAAGCGACTTTTTGAACGCCGTTGTGAATGAACATCAAGGTGTCGCTTGTTCAAATGAGTAAATGATGACAGAATTCAGGAATTAGATGAACTATCCATTTAACTTCACATATTGTTTATAGGTCTAAGAATAGGTCTTTTAGAGACAGTATCAAACCTGCCATCGATGCAATGTTGACAATGACTCCTCCATTACCACCATTTTCCTTCTTCATATGTTCTAGAGCAAGATATGTGCCCCTGACCACTCCGCCCTGAAATGACCAACAAAACATTCAGCTGAAGAAAAGATAGATTGAACGACAGACAGTAAATAGAGCAGTTGTGCTGTTTTGTTTAATATACAGGAACTGAAACCAAACGGGTGTGAGACGGGACAATACCCCCCTCTGGTTATCTTTTGAGGCTCAACCTTGTGAAATCTATATGCAACTTTTTCTATGTGTAAGCAACACTTGCAGTTTAACTAAATACCATGTAAGGAGTTGCTTTGTTTGATTAACAAGAAGCCCCTACCCATCCACTGTGGAGGATTGGGTGGCCTAAGTATGTGACTGTGACTTCCTCTTTTTGGAGGTGGGTCTGGCTGCAGACCATGGGCGAGGGGAGCTCCACCCTTGAACGGGAAATACATCACCTCCACTTGAATAATTTTATCTCACCAGTGTTAGCTGATGTTGCATGACGACTAGGCGTAATCTATGTTTTGATGGCTTGTGTTAAAATAACATAGTGAGGCAAAATCTCACAAAATAACAATTAATAAAATTACTATTTATCAGATTGTGTTTTACTAACGTCTACACCTACCCCAAACCTAAACCTACCCTTACAATAATGCAAATACAGTAATTAAATGACGCAATATTGATGTGCGCATGCCCAGCGGCCATAGCTGTAGCTAGCTGCACTACTTGAGGTGACGTATTTCTGCCCTTGAGTGGAGCTCCACTCGCTCCTTAAAGGATTAGTTCACTTTCAAATAAAGTTTTCCTGATAATTTACTCACCCCCATGTCATCCAAGATGTCCATGTCCTTCTTTCTTCAGTCGAAAAGGAATAAGGGTCTTATCTAGCGAAACGATCGGTCATTTTGGAAAAAACATTTAAATGTATATGCTTTATATAAACAAATGATCGCCTTTCCAAGTGCTTCCGCCAAAACAGCACTTTCGTATTCTTCAAAAAGCTTACGCTGTATGTCCTACACCTTCCCTATTCTACTTAAGGTACTTAACTGGTGCTGCGTTCGTTCCGTAAGTAGAATAGGGAAGGCGTAGGACATACAGCATAAGCTTTTTGAAGAATACGGAAATGCAGTTTTGGCGGAAGCACTTGGAAGGCGATCATTTGTTTATATAAAGCATATACATTTAAATTTTTTTCCAAAATGACTGATCATTTTGATAGATAAGACCCTTATTCCTCATCTGGTATCGTTTAAAGCCCTTTGAAGCTGCACTGAAACTGTGATTTTGACCTTCAACCGTTTGGGGTCCATTAAAGTCCATTATAAGGAGAATAATTTTAAAAACCTTAATTTCTTTTCAACTGAAGAAAGAAGGGCATGAACATCTTGGATGACATGGGGGTGAGTAAATTATCAGGAAATTTTATTTGAAAGTGAACTAATCCTTTAAGTCTGCAGCCAGCCCCTATTGTCTTTTTGTGTCTTGACACTGCAGAGCATCTCTGAATGTTTGATTCGACCTTCTTGCAAGAATATAAACCTTTAAAGACACCTTGTTTGTTTTTCCAAATCAACCTCATCAAAATTACGTTTATTTTTATAGATAGATAGATAGATAGATAGATAGATAGATAGATAGATAGATAGATAGATAGATAGATAGATAGATAGATAGATAGATACTCCTACCAGGTTTATTGCAATAGTCTTTTCCCAGTGCTTTTCATTGATGATCCCTGCATTGTTGCACACAATGTCTATGCGGCCAAACTTTTCTACAATTTTTTCAAAAACACCTGTAAAAGAAAATGTGAAGCATTCATGGGATATCCACAATCTCTTTCACTGTATTACTGTGTGCTGTGAAGTTGTTTGTCCTGTAACTGATTCTGCTAAGCCATATCAGTCACAGGGTCATGTAATCATTTCCAGATAATAAGACATATCTTAAGTGTTGAAAGACCTTTAAAATCTTCCTCCGATGAGACATCGGCAGCATAAAATTCAGCTCGGTCACGTCCATACTCCTCATCAAGTGTGGCCTTCAATTCATTTCCAACTGATTTATTCACATCAATTAAAGCCACCTGTAATCAAATCAAATCAGTGTAAGCTATTATAGTACAGTACTGTACAATACAGAATAGTAGCCTATAGTAAAGTTTAGTATTCCTCATTCAACTTTAATTTCATCTTTTTTTTCTCAAAGGGGATAACTTTTTGGCCATATTATATATTAATATATTATATATATTAATGAATGGTTTGATTTTAAAGTCCCCTGTGGTGAAAATCAAGTTTTTAATGTTGTTTATATGTCTATGTGGTGTTTTTAATATGCTTTAAGACAAACCATGTGCAAATTCAAAGTCAACACCATTGCTGAGTATTTTCTCTTTGAAACTGCAGTGAATAAAGACAGTCAAAAAAAAAATGCAGTTTGAAATCGCTGGTGTTTCTGAGGTCACAAACTACCTTGTAACCAATCACGTCAAGGTGTTCAAATCATTTCTATGGATATCGATTATTAGAAGGCAGCTTTCTGACTAGTGAATGTGAACATGGCTTGTGTAACATTAGCAACACAATATTATTGGTTTGATAACAGTCTAGCAAAAGGCTAATCATATTAATTACCGTTATGTGTCCGACGTTGTAAAAAGCGATAGCATTGTGCAGCGTTTACCTCAGTAAGTTCACCGAGTGGATCTCTGAGCTCGTGCGAGTGAGTGGAGGCGGGGCTAATTAGCATATTCATATACCCGCGTATATTAAATAAAGGGTGTAGAGTTACATTCAAACTATTTTAAAGCATGTTGTTTTTTTCACATGAAAAAAACGTCTAAATGTGTCTTTTTGGTGATCAAAGATGATTTTTAAGGGATCAAATTAATTACTACGGGGGACTTTTAAAAAAAAAAGCTGTTTTGTATTTATTATTGAACTCTATATTTCTAGATTGTAAGTGATATAATAATTTATTAAAAAGATTTGAAAATGTGTCCCCAGTATATGGGTCAACCTTACTTTTGAAAACAGAACATTTTGAAGGAATAACAACATGAACTCTAAATCGAATTAAACCCTTGTAGTGTCAGGATTTAGTAATATCTAAATGAAGTCAATCCCTGTTCAGGCGTACATACAACAATCAAATTTGATGACAGGGAATTAACAGTTCGGTTGAGGTTAGGGTGACAACAGCGCCTACTACGGTCACAGAATTCGATAGGTCACTGAATTTGGCAGATTATACTATCACAAGTCACCATAACGCTTTTTAACTTTGACCCCATTTGACGCCAATCTTATCGCAGCCAATTATTACCATGCGCAATGCTTGCTTATGTAACGTGTGTTTGCAATGTCAGGTTCAACGTTGTTGTTTTTTTGTTTTTGTTGTTTTTTCCAGAAATGATTTTGCCTGTTTAATCACTAATGTTTTTTAAATGTACAAAGCAACGAGATTTTTTAAAAGCTCAAACGTTACGAAAGGACACCGACTGCATAATTAATCATTTATCTGCATCACTTCAACTTTCCCTGCAGTCAGCTATCCAGAACGAGATGTTCTGATTGGTGTTGGCCTTTTTTTCTTTCTGCTGTGTATTTAAAACAGAACTTTTTGCTTTTCTAAGGTCCGGTGTGTGTTTTTAACCCTAAAAAGGGCAAGACCATAAAGAGACATCAGACAATTAATTTATTGCTATTTTCCACCTTTTTAGGACACAAATAATACAATTCCATGATTTTTTTTAAAAACATGACTTTGATTTTAATGTTTGTAGCACCCATGTCGCGTTGCCCGTTTGGGGGAATAAATCCATTGAAAACAGAATGCTTGGTTGGCAATGCATGTTTAGTCACATTTTTAAAACCATTCATTCTCTCATAACTTAAACCAAACATTCTTTGTAAAATTCTGTTGAACAATAAGTATAATGGCTATTTATGAATATATTGTATAATGCTGTATAATATTTATTACGCAAATTTCTAGGCCCTATAAATTATCANTGAAACCAAGAAATGAGACCCAAACTTTCCCTGACTCTCCCCACAGGCTCTCAAATGTTTGTATCACCCACGTCACGTCGCCCCTTTTAGGGTTAATATAACCTCAGTAGACTTTCCGATTTTTTTTCTACCTAGTAAACTCGTATATTTGTCATACTGTGACGCGCATTTATATCTGGAACGCTTTTACTTGGAACACACAGCGGCGCGAGGACACCCTGACGTAAAAAAAAAACAAGCCTTTGAAAGCCTTTGAGTCTTCACAGCACTGAATTGATTTATAAGATGGTTAATTTGCTGTACTTGGCGTTTGTACAAACACAAACAAACAAAACGTTTTTAATATTTTTTTTAAAAATTATTTTATATTACCTTTGACCCATTTTTCAGAAGTATTTCGACAAAGCTTCTGCCCAAACCCTGAGCTGCTCCGGTCACTACAGCAACTTTATCCTTTAAATCCATCATCAGCCACACACCTGAGAAAGAAACAGCGTTCAACGGAATGAGGCAAAGGAGTGACGCGACACGATTAGAACGCTTCCAAAACACGACTGTCTGACGTTTTACATGAAAGCACTGATGCTCTTATACAAACTTTTTCCTCATAAAACCAAAAAACACAAATTTGCATTGTTTACCTGTGCGTCCGAACAGCGTCTAGTAGTGACTAAACTATTGACTAAAAGAGGCAAGGGTGAAGGGGTGGAGTTAACCACAAAACTTACAAACATAGCGGGATTAGCGGCTGTTCCTTAAGCCTGCGAACAAAAGAAAAAGACACATTTGTTTAGTAGGCTAGGCTAAATGTGTTATGATGTGTCATGTTCCACATCCTGATGTTTTAACACTTTTTTTTTTTTTTTGCTCTGTAGCCTATACATTTGTTCTTAGCTATCTTTATTATCAGATATTCTAATCATTCACACAGTTTTTTCAACATTAAACTGAAGGTTTGATCCATTTGAAAGAACATTTTATAGCCTATCATATATAAACACAAGTTTGTGTTACTATTTTAGTGAGGACTTTTCATACTGATTTTATTATATTTTATATTCAGGTTAATGACACTTTCTAACCCCTATCCCTAAACCTACCCATCACAGAAGCCTGTACAAAACATAGATTTAAATAAAAAAACATGTTTTGGCCGATTTACAAGCCTTTTTAACTAGTGAGGACCAGTAAAATGTCCTCACCAGCCAGTTGTCAATGTATAAAAATGTATATAAAAGAGGACAAGTAGGCCTATAGCCAAATCAGTACAAACACACACACTGATTTGCCCACTTATAGGTATAATTCACCCACACAAAAGAAGATATTCTGAAGAATATGGGTTGGTGGATCCCATTGGTTTCCATAGTATGGGGAAAAAAATAAATAAAAACTACAGAAGCCAATCAACTATTTGATTACGACATTTTTCAAATATCTTCTTTTGTGTTCAGCAGAAGGAAGAAATTCATACAGGTTTGGAATAACATGAGGGTGAGTAAATGATGACAGTTTTCATTTTTGGGTGAACTATCCCTTTAAGATCATCTGTCTGCTGCAAAGCCATGTGTAATGCATTTGTCCTGTAATTATTCTTTCACAATCTTGTAAACCACACGTGTTGTAATCATTTCCTAGATGAAGTCATTTTTTACATCTACAAAACCTTTCAAATCCTCCTCCAGCGATGACGCATTGGTTGCTTTCAATTCAGCCCTCATTAAGTAACTAAGCTCCAACACCTCTGATTCAAGCTATGGAGGAGGATGCTGCCTGATGACTAACAGGTTGTTGTTGCTGCTGCTTTTTTTAATTTTTTTTTTTTTTATAAGGTTGACTTTAATTATTGAAGTTCAGGGATGTGTCCTGTATGTAGAAGCCCTATCATATACACACTGTCAGTATTTACAAACCAATATAGATCCAAGGGTTATAATGACACTAAAATTTAGGTACTCATTTTTATCTCACTGCAACCACAGAACCTGACCAACCTCAGCTGTGCGTAATTATGTTCCAGTTCCTGGAAAGGGGCAAACAAGGGGCTCCGTAATCATAATGAACAACAGACAGAACATTAAAGCCAGAGTAAGGAAGAGTAGCCTACAGTCATTTTGGTAGATTAAAGCGGTCTAAGAGGCTGCTTTGGATAAACCATCTGAATTTCCATAAAACATCTGTTTAAGGAAATTCATGTGCTTAAATATGTTTATGGAAATTCATGTGCTTAAATATGTTTTGTTCACACGTCAACATCAATGGCTATGAATGTGACAAACATACATACAGTATCTCCCAGAAGTGAGTACACCCCTCACATTTTTGTAAATATTATATATTTTCATGTGACAACACTGAAGAAATGGCACTTTGCTACAATGTAAAGTAGTGAGTGTACAGCTTGTATAACAGTGTAAATTTGCTGTCCCCTCAAAATAACTCAACACACAGCCGTTAATGTCTAAACCGCTGGCCACAAAAGTGAGTACACCCCTAAGTGAAAATGTCCAAATTGGGCCCAAAGTGTCAATATTTTGTGTGGCCACCATTATTTTCCAACACTGCCTTAACCCTCTTGGGCATGGAGTTCACCAGAGCTTCACATGTTGCCAATAGAGTCCTCTTCCACTCCTCCATGACGACATCACGGAGCCGGTGGATGTTAGAGACCTTGCGCTCCTCCACCTTCCGTTTGAGGATGCCCCACAGATTCTCAATAGGGTTTAGGTCTGGAGACATGCTTGGCCAGTCCATCACCTTTACCCTCAGCTTCTTTAGCAAGGCAGTGGTCATCTTGGAGGTGTGTTTGGGGTCGTTATCATGTTGGAATACTGCCCTGCGGCCCAGTCTCTGAAGGGAGGGGATCATGCTCTGCTCATTCATGGTTCTCTCAATGAACTGTAGCTCCCCAGTGCCAGCAGCACTCATGCAGCCCCAGACCATGACACTCCCACCACCATGCTCTTTGTACTCCTCACCTGGTTGCCGCCACACGACACCATCTGAACCAAATAAGTTTATCTTGGTCTCATCAGACCACAGAACATGGTTCCAGTAATCCATGTCCTTAGTCTGCTTGTCTTCAGCAAACTGTTTGCGGGCTTTCTTGTGCATCATCTTTAGAAGAGGCTTCCTTCAGGGACGACAGCCATGCAGACCAATTTGATGCAGTGCGCGTCTGAGCACTGACAGACTGACCCCCCACCCCTTCAACCTCTGCAGCAATGCTGGCAGCACTCATACGTCTATTTCCCAAACACAACCTCTGGATATGACTCTGAGCACGTGCAACTCAACTTCTTTGGTCAACCATGGCGAGGCCTGTTCTGAGTGGAACCTGTCCTGTTAAACCGCTGTATGGTCTTGGCCACCGTGCTGCAGCTCAGTTTCAGGGTCTTGGCAATCTTCTTATAGCCTACACCATCTTTATGTAGAGCAACAATTATTTTTTTCAGATCCTCAGAGAGTTCTTTGCCATGAGGTGCCATGTTGAACTTCCAGTGACCAGTATGAGAGAGTGAGAGCGATAACACCAAATTTAACACACCTGCTCCCCGTTCACACATGAGACCTTGTAACACTAACGAGTCACATGACACCGGGGAGAGAAAATGGCAAATTGGGCCCAATTTGGACATTTTCACTTAGGAGTGTACTCACTTTTGTGGCCAGCGGTTTAGACATTAATGGCTGTGTGTTGAGTTACTTTGAGGGGACAGCAAATTTACACTGTTATACAAGCTGTACACTCACTACTTTACATTGTAGCAAAGTGTCATTTCTTCAGTGTTGTCACATGAAAAGATATAATAAAATATTTACAAAAATGTGAGGGGTGTACTCACTTCTGTGAGATACTGTATATGTTATGGGTATTTTACAATAAAACTGTGGCCTACATGCTGTTGCATTATTAAATATATATTTATAATTCAGATTTTGTTATTTAAATATGATTTAAATCAACCTACCCTGATAAATATTCACTAAAGAAACGTTTCATATTAAGTACTGCATCACATATTTGAAATATAATACAATAAGTCATTTTAAATAAATTAAATCATTATTATTTTTCATCTTACCGATTCTTATATGGCCTGTCCATCGTACCCGAATAAAAAGGCATAAGAGACCTAAATAACGCCTCACAGATGTTTCATTACAAGCCAGTCAACAAGATAACATTTCTTTTAGAAAAAAGGTCTTCTTTGATCCATCAGTGACCAATCAGCTCTTGCGCTGTGCTTGCGTCGGCATGACGTATTTATGAAAAATGGCGGCTACCCGCAGCAGTGAGTTTGGTGACTTGGTTCAAATTAAAAAGCAACTTATTTCTATTACAGCGCAGTGTAAGGAAAGAGGACTCGTCCACAGCGTGAAATGGTAAGAGCACTTATATTTATAATTCAGAACATATCAAGAATACAGCCAGTTATTTAATTGCACTGTCTTAAAGGGTGACAGTTAGTTAGCATGACAGCTAACACAATGGAATAAACAAAAATTATGGCTGTATCTTAAAACCTACATAGACAGCGTTTCTGCACATGATTTGGGCGCGTCTATAACATGTTAGCCTTTCATACACTAACACCTACCATGGTAATACCATGTTGTTTGACGTACCGTTGTAGCACAGTGGTACCTTTAACATTAAAACAACTATATTCTTCGAAAGACCTTGGTGTACCATGTAAAGACTAAATATGACAGTCATTCAGCACCATAGTAAATACTATAGAATTACCATGGTAAAGGACGAGTAGATGATAACGAAATTTACTGATCTATTCTTCACCGTTCAACGCTGTGCTGTATGTTGTGTTTTATATTGTATTGTGCTGTTTGATATATTGTGTTATTTAATAATGTCTTAATTTATTATCTACAATTTACAGTAGATATTGCTAAATGTTTACCTAATGTATCCTATATGTTAGTTTCCACATATATCTTGTTTTCTTTTAGTACTTTCTGTGTTTATAAATAAAATCCCTTGCATATATATTTAGTTTTTATGTATTGCTCTGCAGTGTTTAAAAAGTTGACAATATACCTGTCATTTGTGTTCAAGGGCATCTGAACTGGCGTTTTCTTTGGATCCTCTTCCTCTGAATGAGATCCCTCCACCACCGGAGCTAACTGAGGTCAGTCTGGAGTCTCTTTGCATGGTGTAGTTATGTTTGTCACGTCTGTGCCAGTGAGAATTTCTGTCGTTTCTGGTATAAAACAGTTGAGAACTGGCTATACAATATTTTCAGAGCATGAGGAAATTGTTAAATGTGTATTGAGACGCATGTTAATACCAGGTGTAGATGATAATCTGTTTTGCCTGAAGACATGCAAGTGTAAACATTGACTGTCTTTCCCTTTCTTCCAGGAGGACGCCCAAGATTTGGATGCTCTTTGTCTGGCAAAATCATATTTTGACTTGAAGGAATATGATCGAGCTGCATATTTTCTCAGAGGCTGCCGGAGTCAGAAAGCATATTTCCTGTATATGTATTCACGCTACCTGGTAAGATGTTTAACTATTTTGTAAATGTTTTCTATCCCTTCTCTTTGGAGATGAAATGTGGAAGAACCTCTTTTTCATTCTTTCAGTCAGGGGAAAAGAAGAAAGATGACGAGACAGTTGATAGCCTTGGTAAGAGAAACATTTTAAACCGATCCTCCAGCACAGATGGTCTCCACTACTCCTATCATAAGCATGTATTTGGTTGCAGGTCCATTGGAAAAGGGTCAGGTCCGAAACGAAGCCCTGCGAGAACTTCGGGTGGAATTGAGCAAAAAACATAGCGCAGGAGAGCTGGATGGATTTGCGCTTTATCTGTATGTATCAAATGTAACGCATTACAAGTAACTAGAGTTATTTCATCAGATTACTTTTTTCAAGTAATTATTAAATTAACGCATTACTTTTAAAGGGGTCATGAACTGCGTTGTTTTGTTTTATAATGTTTTCTGGGGTGCACTTATAAAGTAAGTATGCTTTTTACATCAAAATGGTCATTATTTAGAAAAAAAAAGAGGCATTTTTTTCTACCCTGATTTTAGCCCTCTTATTTGAATGCTCTGTTTTAAGGGGCGTGTCTGCTGTGAGACTTCAGTGTAAACGCCCACTGCTGTGATTGGCTAAAATCTTTAGTATTACTCAGTTGAAAACTTTTAGCACATTTTTTTTTATTTTTTTTTATTTGTACTTTGTTTATCTTATTTGCAGACAAATGTGGTATAAACAATCATGTACTTTACATATAAAACAGCCAACTTTTAGAACGTTTTTACTATTACAGCTCTCAGCGTTAACTAATCATGAAAATTGTTGATTATGGCATTACATTTAGATTTATGGCTTTATTGCAGATTGTGGCATCAAAGGTTGCAGTGATGAACATTGTAGCCGATCACAGACATGTTGTTGAGCACATGAAAGCAGTGATATCGTCATTGCAACTCAATTTCTGCACACTACGAATGCTTTCATCATAACTAACAGTGCAAACATGATATATCTAAGAGATTTGTTGAATAAAACGGGAGTTTTGGTGCGAGTCCAGAACTCAGTCACTGATAAACTCGCGCTGTTTGATTGACAGCTCCAGCGACTGTAAAGGGAGCGTTCTTTGATCTTCTATATATAATTTAATCACAGTTTAAATAACAGATTATTTTCATCCTACTAAGAGGAACGACGTGAAGTTGACCGTTTAGTCACTGGTTTGATTTACTGACACAGACAAAGCACATCTAACTGTACATGAATCATTACATATCAGATCAAGCATTAGTTACTTACATGTTGTTGCATTACTGTCGAGTTCATATCGTAAAAGTCTGTTTGCAAAGCCTGCGGCGAAATGTGATTGATTTACCAAAGAATCCACAGTGAAATACCGAATACAAATAAATAATGCTCAACTGAGACATTCACATTGTTGAAAATAAATAACCATATTCCTAGCATTTGGATCCTTTTAAAGGTAATGTTATTTTTAGTCCTGTATCGCTCTTCTCTCCTCGTCTTCATCTCACTAATACTCCAGTGGGTGGTGCTACCATTGCAATAATGAAGTAGGCGTTGATTTCTTCTGTGGAGGCGGCGCTTCATAAATGGGCACATTCCGGGACGAGTCGTTCGCTGGGCCTGGTGTCAATAAAAGCTTTTATTGGACTAACAAAGAAGTTTTCAGTTCTGAAACTTACAGGATATTCTTATAGTACGATGACCTCTTATATATCAAAAGCTCAAGGAAAAGTTGATTTCTCAATTCATGACCCCTTTAAATTTACAACAGAAAATTGGAGTTACTTTTTAAATTAAGTAACTCAAGTTACTCGATTTTCCCATTTATTGACTGATTCCTCTTTTCCCCATGCTGAAATCGTGATTAGGGTGCAGAGGTGTTGTGTGCGCTGTGTAAACATGATGATTATTGTACTTCTAGACTAAATGTGAGCATACATTTACTCATCTCGCTTGCAAAAAAACAGATTCAGCATTCCTCAAAATTAATAAAAACCGTCAACTGCAAACCTGCAATAATTAAATATGTTTAATAATACAAATGACTGTCTTTAATCTCACTTTATTAACCAATGTCTTTGCTGCTGACTTTCGATGATCCAATTCAACCATACTAATAAGCAAAAATGACTTTAGATAAACATCACATTTTTGTTTCTTTTTTTTGTATTGCTGAAGTAAGTGTTGAACTTTCTTTTCCTTCATCCTATTCTTCTGTAATCCAGAACGGCAGCTCAGCCGAAGGGTTTGTTTGAGCTGCGCCCTCTACTGTAAGGCTTGAATTTGCATTTCCTTCAGCCTGAGGCTTATTCATTTCACTTTTGGTGTGAAAGGCATTTACATTTGCACATAGCCTAGGTGAGGAAAAGTAATGCAAAAGTAATAACACATTACTTTCCATAAAAAGTAACTAAGAAACACAATGAGTTACTTTTTTTTTTTTTTTTTTAATAAATAACGAATCACTTTTAAAAGTAACTTTCCCCAACACTGGTNNATCAAATTGGTTCTCAAATGGTGAGTTGTGAGCCCAAAAAATGGGTCGCAGGTCTGGTTTGCAACTAGTAGAAAAATATTTGAGAACAACTATTTATAAAAAAATAAAAAAAACGGGATCTAGGACTGCTTGTTAACTTTTTGTTTATCTAATCTCTTTTTTCACCAGTTATGGGGTTGTTCTTCGGAAACTGGATTTGCTGAAGGAGGCAGTGGAGATCTTTGTCGCTGCGACACACGCTCTCCCTCTGCACTGGGGATCATGGCTGGAGCTCTGCAATCTCATCACCAACATTGAAATGGTACATCTTTTTTCCAGCCAACTGTCATGCTTTACAGTTCATTGCAGGTACACTGAAGTAGGCACTCAAACATACTGAAATAGTTTCTCTGTTTTGTCTTTCTCAGCTGAAGTCCCTGTCTCTGCCAGACTGCTGGGTGAGGGATTTCTTCATGGCACACATGTACACCGAACTGCAGATGATCAAAGAGGCGCTGCAGAAATATCAGAGCCTTATGGAAGCAGGATTTGCCAAGAGCACCTACATCATCTCCCAGATCGCCGTGGCTTACCATAACATACGAGGTGACCGTTATTTGCAGCAAACAGCAAAGTATATATCCCTAAATCAGGAAATTATTTTACTGATTGTTTAAGCATATTACTACATTTTGTCTTTTCTCCAGATTTTAAAATAATTATTATATTAAAATGTATTATAATTAGGACTGTCAAAATTAACACGTGATAATTTTTTTCAGTTTAACACATTAAAAATATTTAACACAATTAATGCAGCATCCCTTTTTTCTGTCATAACTTGGCTAGCGTTACATGATATGATCATGCTCTTAATCATGCAAATGCTTGAACCATTCAAGCGACGCAAGACATACAAGAACGCACTGTCTGCGAATGTTGTGATGTCTGTCATTAATCTTAATCAAAGAACAAATGTGACAGAGAAATTTGTTGCTTTAATAAGGATTAATCTGTATTTAATTTATAATTTATGCAGTGAAGACTGTACAGTGTTTGATAACTTTATTCAATTTCTGTATATTTCCTAACTGTTAGACAAGTAGGAAGGCCACAGGTATATATGACATTGATTATAAATGAGTTTATGTGAAGATTGTTTTAAGTTCACTTAGATTAAAAGTTATTTTTAAAACCTAATAAATGTTGAAACTTATAGCTTTCAGTTATACTGTACTGCTGATTGTCTATAATTAATGTTTTGGTTTTTTTAATCAATTTCATAGATATCAGTACCAGTATTAGTATCAGCAAACTGGCCTTCATTCATAAAAAGATGCCATTAAACAAATATTTAAAATATACTGTGTTTAAGTTGTTTCTACATAATTTGGAGAGTAACTGTAAAATTATTACAATATAAAAATATGAAACTCCAATGTAACTTTTTATTCGTGATTAATTACAGGAAAAAAATTGTGATTAATTAGTTAAAAAAGTAATCGATTAACAGCACTAATAATTATACAGTATAAACAATAATGTGTAATATTGCTATATTATTTTATAATTAAATGGATCCTTATTGTAAAGTGTATAAAGTTGTATCTCTTAATTTTTTGTGGACCTGAGCAAACATTAACTAACAATGAACAGTTGAATTAGTATTAATTAACGTTAACAAAGATGAATAAATACTGTAACAAATGTATTGCTCATTGATAGTAAATGTTAGTTAATGCATTATCTAACATTAACTAATGGGACCTTATTTTTAAGTGTTGCCAATTTTTCTTTTCCCAGATATTGATCAAGCCTTATATCTGTTTAATGAACTCCGGGAACAGGATCCTTTTCGCATCGAAAACATGGACACCTTCTCCAACTTGCTTTATGTCAGGGTAAGAAACTGCTGATCAGGTTTAAAGTTAGGGTGAATTTTCATTTCAGGCCATCTATTTTTAAATGTATGTTCTAGATGTTATTGAGAGTGATATATATGTGCTAATATGTATATGTTTTAGTCATGATGTTATTACTTGATCTTCCAGTGAAGAAAACAGGCTTTTCTCTTGTGCAGGACTTCTCCAATTATTTATTAAGCATAAACCCACATCTTATGATTGACAAAAAGGGATATGTTTAATATGATATTTATAAGCTTTGGTTATAAAAGCTTATTTGGTTTAAGTGATACTTACATATTGTGCCTTTAACACTAAATGCACAATTAAGTGATTTTCTATCATTTCCAATCAGGCAAAGAATAGAGTGCCCATACAAAGTTGTCTCAGCCAAGGGAATAGCTTTTGGATCCAAGGGGATTGGACTGTGCTGGGAGATCTTGCAGGATATCAGAACCATATGTGACCCTGGACCACAAAACCAGTCATAAGGGTCAATTTTTTAGATCACCTGAAAGCTGAATAAATAAGCTTTCAATTGATGTATGTTTGTTAGGATAGAACAGTGCGTTTACATGCACGCTCTTAAGCTGATTATGCTTAATAAGCTGACAATGAACGTTGTCATGTAAACGTGGTAACCTGTTTTCTTTAATCGTCATAAACGACTTAAGCATAAACCAGTCGGAACAGGTAGTTTTTTGCCTCTTACCCCGATTTCGTGTGGCATGTAAACGCATTAACCTGCTTTCTGTCGGCTTATTGAAGTGCGCATGTGTGATACGTGCAGGGTTCCTACACGGTTTGGAAAAGTATGGAAAAGTGTGGAATTTGATTTGAGTAATTTCCAGGTCTGGAAAAGTATGGAAAAATATTTGTGTTTCCAGACTATTGGCTCTTTTCAGTTTTCTAATTTATCATACCTGCAAACTAGTCACTTTTTGGCGAAATTAGCCGTTTTAAATCAAAATACGTCATTTATGTGAATCGTGTAGATCCGAAGAGGTTTTTTTCAGGGCGAGTGTGTGTGTCGCAAGATTCTCACAAGAATCGAAAAGGGGCTACTTTCCCATAGACTGGAGTGAGTCGCGATCTTTCTTGGTGCTCTGTGGCGTGATAGATCGCTGTAGCGCTCATGAACCGACCATCTCTTCCGCTTTACTAATTACAACACAAAATAAACATGATTGAACATCCGAAGGTATGTTGAAAGATACAGTACAACTTGTAATCGATCAATCAGTTTCAACCGCAGAAAGGTGTCAATAAAACAGCTTGTAAAAATGTCACATTTAGCCTACCTCAGAAAAGCCATTCAATGTCCAAAAACTCCTTATTCAGCTACAAAAATGAACTTCGAGAGGAGCGTTTTGCTAAATATATGCACTATAGGCTATTGCACATTGAATGTATAAATCCGTTTTATGACAGCCACCATTTAAATGTTTAGGACTACATAAAAAAAAAAGAGTAGAAAAATAATTTATTAAAAATGTTGTTTTTTCCGTTTATGTTCTTGTCAGAGTGCACCAGAATGCTTCGTTTACATGTTAAAATCACAAAAATCTTCTCATGGGGGAGGATGCCCCCAGACCCCCCTACAACTATTTAGTTCCTACACATCACCTTTTTCAACTCTCTTCACTTTGCAGATGTGTTTATAAAGTTATGAATTTCTAAAATATTAGGGAAACTGTCATACTGCGCTTGTGCAGGCTACTCATACTTGTAGGCTACTCTATAAAATGCTTCGATACCAACAACCAATACCGACAACAGAGCAAACACTGACCAGAATGGATAAATCACAGAAGGATGTCTATAAAGTAAATGTATCGAATTAATAGACAAATTAAATATTTACGCCAATGTAGCGAGTGGTTTGGTCGGAAAGGGAAACAAGCTAAGTCACTACGCCACCCTGTTAAACAGGGAATATATTAGTACTTGTAGATTAATCCCCAACAAAAGTCACACAGGTACATGGTTTTAAGAAGAGAAGGGCCTAGACGTGAATACTAAATACAAAACTTTATTTCAGCAATCAAACACTAATTTAAAAATCACTAAAAGACTGTAAGACCCGGACTAGCAGAAAAAACATAGAAAAGGAGACCGAGGCTTACCAATGGCAGAAATCGTTTAGAAGGAGGTTTGGAAATTTTAGTATGGAAAAGTATGGAATTTTGAAATGGAAAATGTGTAGGAACCCTGTACGTGACAGAAACGCATCCTTAGTGCAGATTTAAACGCATCCAGACAGAGCGAGCACTTTGCGGGAAAGGAAGAAGGAAATATCACAAACGCAGTCTCTTTCAAGACCCAGAAAATTGTAAAAATTTGTTCTCATCTCTCGTGCAGCAGAAGTAGAAGTGGTTCAGTCAAAACGCTGCATCTGTAACTGCATGAGAGAATAATATATGAGCCGTAAGTTTCCTGCTGACATGTTGCAAGCTTTATTTAACATCATAGCTGACATAACCTATGAAATACTCGGAGTAAGATGCACAAATGATTATTTTTTGACATCACTACAGGGAAATAACCCGATTTATTACTTGAGTTGTCAGGTTACTGGTTTGCATGTAAACGGGGTAGACTGGTTATTTTAATAAGCTGATATTTGTGAGTTATCAGCTTACTGGTGTGCCTGTAACCGTGCTTAATTTGGCCGAGATATGACTATTTGAAAATCTGGAATTTGATGTCTTTAAAGTCATCCAAATGAAGTCCTTATCAGTGCATATCCACTCACAAAAATATATTTTTGATATATTTATGGTAGGAAACTTACAAAATATCTTCATGGAACATCATGGAAATATATTTTCTTATTATACTAATGATTTTTGGCATAAAAGAAAAATCGATAATTTTGACCCATACAGTGTATTGTTGGCTATTGCTACAAATATACCCGTGCGACTTATGACTGGTTTTGTGGTCTAGGGTCACATGTGGGTTTTTGGGTCAGATTATATTACAGTAAAATATTAATGACAGATTATCTGCTGATATTATATCAAACAATGAAAAATACAGGATAATACGAAAATGCAAGTAGAAATGAGCGCCAGTTGTAGTAGATAATATTGTGTTAATTTCCTGTTTGTCTTATTTTTCAGAGCATGAAGCCGGAGCTCAGTTATCTGGCCCATAATCTGGTGGAGATAGATAAGTACAGAGTGGAAACATGCTGCGTCATAGGTGAGGATGAGAAAGAGCAGTAAATCGAGTCTGATTGATTTGATAATTCTAAATGAACTATGGTTAGTCACTGTACATGTGGGTCAGACAAACTGTGGACACAATGTCGTGTCGATGGTCATAAATCTGGTTAAGTGACACTATGGTCTGTATCGGTATCAGTGATCTGGACAGGTGGTTTTCCAAGGAAGTGCTTGTGTATAAAACTGTGCCTTCCAGTTAAACAAGTTTTGGTAACTCAATAGTCTATAACAGTGTTTCTCAAACTTTTTCAGCCCAAGGACCACTTTATCTTCCAATTTTTTCCGAGGACCACCTAACAGAATCCCACTCTAACACGCCCCCAAAAACCAACAAAATAGGAAGGATAAGCTAAATTTAAGTTTAATATGCAACTGTTTCAAGTCAAAAACTAAGTATTCAAACACAAATGCAATGATATGATCAGAAATTGTTATATTAATTTTTATTTAATTTGAAAAAGTAAATGAAATGAGTTGCAGCTTAATATGAACAACAAACTGCACATGTGGGAAAAAAAAACTGCAATTAAACATACTGTAACAGCCTAGGTCCCACTTAATGCTATTCCAAAGAGCCATTAGTTTAAAACTGAGGTGGTGGTCAGTCTATGGTTGTAACTATGGTAACAATAAAATGCTGAAAAGAATGTTCCCCTTAATGTCCAATATCACTGAAATTACTGGGATTTTACACATGAAACAAAAACTAGTTACGTTATTAAAAAAGAATGGCAAGAACTGTTTCGCAAGTACATTAAAAATCTACTTAAATAAGTGACGATTTTATAAACACTTGCCTAGTTTAGGTCATCTTTTCGCGGACCACTAGGGGGCGATGGCGGACCACACTTTAAGAATTACTGGTCTATAATAAAAATAGTCTGGGGCAGTCATAGCCTAATGGTTAGAGAGTCTGGTAACCTGAAGGTTGCAGGTTCGACTCTCAATACCGACAGGAAATGACTGAGTTGCCCTTGAGCAAGGCACCTAACCCCCAATCGTTCCCTGGGCGCCACAGCAAATTTGACTGCCCACTGCTCCTGGTGTGTGTCCACTAGTGATGAGCGAATTGCGGTTATTATATTCAGGGGTCCTGTGGATAATCCGCAGGTTGAGTAATAAAAAATAACATTCCAATTCATTGCGGGTGGATGAGAGATGATGGTGAATGTAATGATTAGGGGTGCACAATTTATCGCGATTAAACCGCATGCGATTTGGAAAAGGTTGCGATTATTTAATGCGTGGCTTGTCAGAGCTGTACAGCTCTGTGATCAGTAGTAAATGCTTCTCCATCTGAAAGCCAGAGGGCGCTCTTGCGCAGAAACTCCAAATAAGCCCTGCCACAGAAGAACATAACTTGTCATATCGCTGTAGCTGTATAAACAGAAGATTAAAACGCTTTGATTAATTAAACATGACTAATAAACACACGACTGCCTTATTCTGTGTAAGAAGCCACATCATCTCACAGAAGGATGCTCAACTGTCGTTATGAAGTGAGTTTGGAGTAAAAACATGTTATTAAATGTTGTCTTTTGTTGGACAAGATGTTAATAAATGCCTCTCATGTCTGGAAAGATGTTTGACGCATGTGCTTTTTCAAATGTACATTATAAGCAACTCAAACTCGCATTATGGATTAGCATGGATTATGGATTAGCATTTGGGGCCATACTTCATTGACAAGCTGCGCATAAAAAAATAATCGCCTTTGCGATTTTAATAATCGCACTTAGAATCGTGTTTAAGCGATAATTGCGTTTAAGTTCAATGTTATTTTTCGTATTGTGCAATAAATCATGCAGCCCTAGTGGTTGATTTTAATAAATAGACAGACTCTCATTTCACAGTAAAATGCAACGAACGCACATCACTCTTACTACTTCAGAGAAAACCAATAAAGGAAAACATTTGTCTAGTGTAACTCCTAGTGGACATTATATAGAACACATAGGGAAAAACCTACATGAGAAATTGCTTAATACTAGCGCAACTGTTTAAACTAAAATATACACAAAATCTACACAAACTTAACTGACATTATTATGAGAAGAGTATTTTCCAACACAATGTAAATATTAATGTGTTTATAGCATAATTTTTCGTCAGGCACTAATTTGCAGACACTTGTTAAGCAGAAATGGAGGCAGAACAGATCTGAGAGAAAAAGAAAAAAAAAGAATTAAAAACAAAGGGAAGGAAAGAAAAGAAGCCTACCATGTGGGAGTGTTTTAGTGGTTAACCAGGACCAATCAAGTGTTGGGTATGTGATGTGTAATGGCTGTGAAAGGCTTTATGTATATGATAATAACCTAATAAAGCCTACATCCAGTCTTTGCTGGGGCTGAACGTGTTTAATGACTTGTGTGTGTGTTCGGGAAGTTGCAGTGACGGAAACAATGACATTCCAATTTATGTTTGATGGGAGTAAAGCTTCTAATTTTGCCAGAGAAGACCTTTTTACTTTTAAATATCTGAATTAATTTAAAAGCAGACTACTTCAGTGTAATATGTTACCATATCATGATGCTTAAAGGGTTAGTTCACCAAAAAATTTAAATTCTGTCATTAATTACTCACCCTCATGTTGTTCCACACCTGTAAGACAAAAACAAAATAACAACTTTATTCAACAATATCTAGTGATGGGCGATTTCAAAACACTGCTTCATGAAGCTTTGAAGCTTTACAAATATTTTGTTTCGAATCAGTGGTTCGGAGCGTGTATCAAACTGCCAAAGTCACGTGATTTCAGTAAACGAGGCTTCATTATGTCATAAGTGTTTCGAAATTTCAATGGTTCACCACTTGGGGGCGTGACTTTGGCATTTTTATACATGCTCCGAACCACTGATTCGAAACAAAAGATTCGTAAAGCATTGAAGCTTCATGAAGCAGTGTTTTAAAATCGCCCATCACTAGATATTGTTGAATAAAGTCGTTATTTTGTTTTTCGTCGCTTCATAACATTAAGGTTGAACCACTGTAGTCACATGAACTGTTTTAAATAGTCTTTAGTACTTTTCTGGGCATTGAAAGTGTTAATTATTTTGCTGGCAATGCAGGCCTCACTGAGCCATCGGATTTTATCAAAAATATCTTAATTTGTGTTCCAAAGATGAAGGAAGGTCTTACAGGTGTGGAGCGACATGAGGGTGAGTAATTAATGACAGAATTTTCATTTTTGGGTGAACTAACTCTTTAACACTGAGAATTTCAATAACTAATGTGACGATTGGGTGCAGGTCGGGTGCGCATATCTAAATCAGAGAAAATCATAGGTGCGGGTGGGTGACACATTTTTGAAAGTGGATTCTGCTCCTAATGTGTGTGCACTAACTTGGATGGGTTAAATGCAGAGGACAAATTCCAAGTATGGTTTACACGGTTTACATGGTTTATCTGAAAACCGTTTGTTTTGTTGTGTGCTCACAGGTAACTACTACAGTCTGCGGTCTCAGCATGAGAAAGCCGCCCTGTATTTTCAGCGTGCTCTAAAGCTGAATCCACGCTGTCTGGGGGCCTGGACCCTCATGGGTCATGAGTACATGGAGATGAAAAACACATCCGCTGCTATTCAGGCCTACAGGTACCAGCGATGTGTTTTTTTTTTTTTCTTTCATATTTATATGGATTTTTGTATTTTCTGGCCTGAGAAGAATGACTCACGTGAATTTCGTACATCCGAGAAAAAAATCGTCTGGGGGGTACTTGGTGTTAGTGTATGATGGTTACTGTAGAATGATTGAAATCATTAAATTGGATTAAACAATTATTAAATAAACTGCAAAGTGTTACATTTTCTAATAATTTCATGCACGGATTGCTTGCACGGTTGAACCGGTGTTATGCGCCAGTTACCTGGTAACTTTTTATGAATTTTGACAATGCATGGTTTTGACAGTGCAATATGGCTTAGTGCAATCATCAAATCGCAACACTTATGATGTAATTATATAAATATATATAGTCTGATGCGCTGCATGTTTCAGAGCAAAGCCAAAGCACAGTGTGTTTATGTTCAGTTTTGATTCACAGTAAATACGACAAGTGCTGTGTGTTTGAGTTGCTTATAATTTGCATTTGGGAATGCAACGTGCAACCATCTTCCCAAATTTGTTATGAGAATCATTTATAAATCCATTGTTGTCAACAAAGAAAAGCATTAAGGTGTCCCTGCGATTTTCCGCCAAAATAAAAGCTCAGTGGTTTAACGTTTGAAAGCAAAGAAATGAAGACAACCACAAATGTTGTACGTAAATGTAAGTGTTGTAATTTTACTGTTGTTCTGTAAAATAAAATAAAAATATAATAATAATTCTGATGATATACAGTATATATTTTATAGTAACATATATTGTATTATGATGATTATTAAATACTCTATTTTTAATTTTACAGTACAATTGTATCTATGATTGCAATCGTAAGATTCTTTTTTAATTTAACAAAATAATATTTTAAATAATAATTGTGGGAGGATAGTCAGGTTTTTCTTCCTTTTTGTACACCTTGTACAGTGAAAGCCTATCAAAATTATATATATTTTTGCTGAAATTAATGCAGCCTTGGTGAGAGACTTCTTTCAAAAACATTGTACCCGCTCCAAATATATGTATTATTTTATTTATATATATATATATATAATATACATACACACTGTATATATGTGTTGTTGTTGTTNTAATCATACAAAATAAAATTAAAATAAATAAAATGATATAATTGGCATTTAGAATTATTTTTAATTCCTATTTAAAAAATATTCACCTCATAAGTTGACCTTATTTCTCCTATTAATGTTTTTTATTTATATATTTTTTGACCAGAAAGTCATACTGAAGTCATGTTAAGAAGTGCTACATTTTTGGTCTACAAGTTTAATACATTGTCTCTCTTGTCTGTTAGACATGCAATTGAAGTGAACAAAAGGGACTACCGGGCCTGGTACGGACTCGGACAGACCTACGAGATCCTCAAAATGCCTTTCTACTCGCTCTACTACTACAGGAAGGCCCATCAACTCAGGTGAGTGCATCATGTACATGAATCATTTAGTCTGTTTAATGCAATATCGACCCGAGAAAGTTCACTAATGCTGTGTTTGTATCAGGCCTAATGACTCGCGGATGCTCGTAGCTCTTGGTGAATGTTACGAGAAACTGTCTCAGCAAGTTGAGGCCAAAAAGGTAAACGGTTATGATTATTCAGCATAGATCATTTCCTCTCATAATGTGAATTTGTGGTCTAGTGATTCTATTATCTTTGTTTTTGTGGGTTCAGTGTTACTGGAGGGCTTATTCTGTTGGGGATGTGGAGAGAATGGCTCTTCTAAAGCTGGCAAAGTGAGTGAGGTTTTGTTCAGGATTGTGTTTGTGAGAAGTAATGGCTGTAGTGTTGTTGTTACCTGTTTTGGTGAAATGGCATGTTTGTTTTTAGGCTTCACGAACAACTGAATGAATCGGACGATGCTGCACAGTGCTACATAATCTACATCCAGGATATTTTCTCATGTGGTGTAAGTTACTGGATTTCCAATTGTTTGCACATCATGCACAGTAACATTCAAATCTGATTTGATGTTAAAGTGGCACGGATGTTGTTAGTCACATGATTAGAAGAAATATGACTTTAGACTCATCGGATGTGTGTTTTCTGTGATCTCAGGAGCAGCTGGAGCATGCTGAGGTGAGCACTGCTCTGCGTTATCTAGGCCAGTACTACTTCAAGAACAAACTTTACGATGAGGCGTCTCTCTGCGCTCAGCGCTGCTGCGACTATAATGACGTGAGTTTCTTTTTCAATCCACTCAATAAGTCCTCCTGTCATCACAGTTCATTAAACTATTATATCAGATGAATTAACTCTAGCTAGATAATGAAGTGCAGAATTCGATGTTGACTTGAGAAAGCCTAGCCAGAAAGTAATTTTAATAAGCTTTAATTCTGCAGGTTTTAAGTGTTTTTAAGATTGAAGTGGTTTTAAATAGGGCTGTTTAACGTGTCCAGTTCAACATGTTAAAAATATTTAATGCAATTAACGCAGCATCTGTTCTTTTACGTCATCCACATTATATGATCACGCTATCATACATTCAGCGTGATAAGATTAAAAAAATAACTGTGATTAGTTCACTTTCAAATGAAAATTAGCCTAACCTTTACTCGCCCTCAAGCCATCCTAGGTGTTTTACTTTCTTCTTTCTGATGAACCCAATCGGAAAAATATTAATAAATATCCTGACGCATCTGAGCTTTATAATGGCAGTGAACAGGGGTCATGAGTATGACTGAAGAAAGTGCTTCCATCCACATCCATCCATCATAAACGTGTACTCCACACGGCTCCGGCGGGTTAATAAAGGTCTTCTGAAGTGAAGCGATGCGTTTGTGTAAAAAACAAAAAAAAAAAAAAAACAAAAACATATTTAACAAGTTATAGAGTAAAATATCTAGCATCTGCCAGACCATCTTCTGTATTCAGCGTACAGAGAAAGTGTAAAACTCTTGCAGTTCCAAAAGCTCACACTACGTCCTACGCCTTCCCTATTCAACTTAGGGAAAAAGTGTAACTGACGCGACGCCAGTTTACACTTTCTTCGTAACTTTAATATGGAAGGCGGTCTGGTGAAAGCTAGATATTTTACTTCATTACTTTTTTTAAATATGGATTTATTTTTTTACACAAACGCATCGCTTCACTTCAGAAGGACTTTATTAACCCCCCCGGAGCCGTGTGGAGTACGTTTATGATGGATGGATGCACTTTCTTCAGCTCATACTTGTGAATCCTGTTCACTGCCATTATAAAGCTGTCATATACACCTAGGATTGCTTGAGGTCGAGTAAAGCTTGGGCTGATTTTCATTTGAAAGTGAACTGATCCTTTAAGGGGGACATATGAAAATCTGACTTTTTCCGTGTTTAAGAGTTATAATCGGGTGCCCGGTGCATCTACCAACCCAGAAAATGTGAAAAAGCACAACCCAGTAACTTTGGTTTGGCAAGTC
Source organism: Anabarilius grahami (assembly GCA_003731715.1). Classification (NCBI taxonomy): domain Eukaryota; kingdom Metazoa; phylum Chordata; class Actinopteri; order Cypriniformes; family Xenocyprididae; genus Anabarilius; species Anabarilius grahami. Next base: position 6,617,121 of record RJVU01059915.1, read on the forward strand.
TTTCTCTGAAAGCATGTGAAAAAACAAGCCGCTCAGATTTCGCTCCCCTTGTAACGTAGGAAGGGGATCATAATATAACCGCCCCTTAATCTGCATGTTTCCAACCTCGACGCTGTCATTTTGTTTTCACTAGTGACAACGGTGTACCAGTTCTAACACCATGGCAAAAGTGTGAGCAAAGCATTCTAACTGTTCTGTCGTTGGCTGCACAGATGAGCACAGAACACTATTTAGAGTCTCATTAGCTTGGATAGCCTGCAAGTTGAGCCTGGCAAGCTTATTGCTAAAAAAGGAGCGTTTTTGTCAGAGCGATATTTTGGAAAAAATATTTGACCATTCACAGCATTTGATAGAAATCATAAACTTTAGCCTGGTGTGTATGGCTCTGTTTGGTGTTCATACGAGTTTCGCACAAAAGAGGAACATGACAGCACATGCTAGTCGATTGAGTTGAATCAACTTCACAGTAGATAAATGTATCCACTATTTATTCAGAAACGTCGTAACTTCTTCCCGGGTCTCTCCATCAGTGTCTGACTCCGGTTTGAACACCTTTACTGACAATCCTCATTTGGCTGAGATTCTCCAGCTTTAAGCCAACAAAATTAGGCATCAGTTTTCAGGACGTGCACATGTGCATATTGGTTATATCCTACAGCAAGGTTTCAGTCTATCAATTTCTGGTCATTTATTTCCTCTTTGTAGCTGTTCAATATAGAATATTTGGAGCTTGCGTTCTCACCTGCACTTACTCTATAAACTCGTTTTCTAATTATTGCTTTTCAGGCCCGTGAGGAAGGCAAGGCTTTGTTAAGACAAATCTCTGCGGTGCGGGAGCAAGGAGAGCCTTCATCTACAGACTTGTCTTTACCCTGCGTCTTCAACCCGCTGTCCAACAACACCACACCAGTTAGGAGGGTATCACCACTCGATCTGTCGTCTGTTACACCCTAATACATTTGGGTCGGTTTTTCCACTTTGACAAACTTTACATTTTGATGCTGAGAGTAACATCAGTTCATATCTTTACTTACACATATGCCTCATTGTAAATAACTGCTTGTACAGACAAAAGTGGTGTGTTAAATAAAATGCTGAAACATTAAAGTTGAATCTTTTATTACAAAACTCACCCATTTGGTTTTGATTATACAGTGGAGAGAAAACACTTACACATTCAAAAGTGACAAACCATAAAACACATCTCCAACCCAACCCACCTCAATCTCATGCAAAATGTGCAAAAGAGTAGCTAATGCAAGAATGTAGTGCTTAAATCTGCATTTGGCCACTTACAAACATGACAAAGGAAGTAAAAACTTGTATGCTTATTTGGTGACAATAACACTGAATTCCTAAAGAATCACACTCTCAAACTTCAAAAGAAAGCAGCAAGCATGACATTTTAAAATCAACTAACAAAGCATGGAATGGACCAAGGTTATGCTCAGATTTATGTATATTATACATTTTGGAAATACATGGAATGCAGGTTTACTATTTGGAATCACTAAATACAAGACAAAGATAAAATTACAGTTTGATTTGGTTTGCATAATACATGTTTAAAATAAAATAAAAAAAAACATGTAGAAACAGTAAATGACAGTAGTACATGACCATGCTTTTACAATGAAAAACCTTGAGCAAAAATAAATAAATGCCCAAATACCTATAAAATGTTTTCAGACAAGGAAAAAGAGAATCACTCTTATCAAAATAAGGCCCATTTGTGTATCAACAAGGCCACGTGATTAGATTTGTTTTTAGACAAGTCGTCTTTTAATATAAAGACTGAAAACCAAGAAGCTTTTATATCTCCCAGTGTACAGCTCTTAATATTTGACTCTGAGCTGGATGGGAGTGGATGGAGGAGAGGGCTGCCGTGTGCGCAACACACGGGTGTATGGCGTGGTTACTTCGGCTCGCTGTCGCGAGGGAGTCTTTGAGGGTGTGCGGGAGGGAAACAGCGAGCGGAAGAAGGCTCGTTTTTCGGGAGGCTGGTTTTCCACATAAGCTACCGCTACCCCGCAGCCCCTCTTTTTGCAGGAGCCGGGTGCCATGGGAGGCTGAGGTGGCTGCGTTCTCTGATATTGTGCAAGCATCTCGTCTTTCTTGCGTAGTTCTGCTTTGACCAGATGCAGGCTGGTGTGCAGCTCCACCAGCATTTGGTCCTACAGATGAAGAAAACAGGGTGGAGAGGGCAGCGAACAGGGTTAGAGAGGCCAGAGGGCAAAAGGTGAGGTGGAAACTGGAATCAACTGTCATTAATTCTTTTCAAATCACACCTATTAGATAAATATATGGTTAGTCAGGAACATCCAAAAGAGGGTTTAGAACAAGAAACAGCATGTTAGTAAAGTAATTAAGAGGAAGTAGTTTAGAGAAAGGGATGCGTGTGAATCTTATGCATCATTCGCATGTCATTGTTTGGATTTTGTTTTTAGTAAATATGACCAAAGTCTAAATTAGAGTGAAAGGGGTTAAAGAGAGAATATAGGGAGAAACAAAGAGGGAAAGGTGTTGATGTGGTACAGACTAGTTCTACAGGCAGACATGAAAACTTGTTGAATAATAGGGCTGGGTTTAAATAAATAATTTGATTCCTCTATTTTAATCTTTGTAGAACTCCTCACGTCCAATAAATCACAATAAGCTTTGTGCCATTTGATATGAAAAAGTCTCATTTCAAATTCTGTCCATTATGAAATTCAAGCAATTTGGCGCCCTCTAATGTGGCGTGACAGATCGCTGAAGCACCTCAGTTCAAGTGAAGCAGCAGCAGCGTGGAGTGCACATGAACAATTGATCATCTCTTCCTCTTTACTACTAGTTACAGCAGCTAATGAATGAACGAACATCTGAAGGTACAGTACATCTTACTGAAATCCGTATCATGTCACATTATCGTTCAATTTGGCTGTGTATTCACCAAAGCGTTTTTAGCTAGATGATAGCAGGAGTCTTACTAGTATCTCATTTCACAGATAGTTTGTTTCTATATAAAAATGTCAATACAAAGTATTTGCTCTGGCTCTTGATTTTAATTATTTTGTTCTGTTATTATGCTTGTTGTTGCCATCTGTTGACGTTCTACAAGCAGAATGTGGCGGTCGGTTTGTGTGGTATTTGTCCCGACCCTCCCCCACTGTGATTGGACGACCGTGTACAAAGTAACAGTGATGAGCACTGTTTTTTACCAAAAGTTGAACATTGACGACCGGTAAAAAAAACGTTGAGTGCTCAGCATAAAATAGATGCTCAGCGCCTCCTTATGCTCCTGCCTTTTTAAAAACGTGGCGCTCCCATTTAAAAACGCCAGCCGCGGGAAAAAACGCTTTGGTGGACACACGGACTTATTGTTTTAACTGCTAAAAGATGTAAATAAAACAGCTTGTAAACAATGTCACTTAACGTTACATTTACCACACGAAAGCTATTCATGTTAGTCAGCTAGAAAAGTTAACTCTAGAGAGGAGCATTTTGCCAAATATATGCACTACATAGTACATTAAATATTGAAGATCAATTTTAAAAAATTTATATGTTTGAATAAATCAGATAAGTTATGACAGCCACCATTTAAATGTTTATATTTCAAAAAACGAATTGGAGTAGAAACATTATGCAATTATAAAGTTAGTATTATAACTTAAATTACACAAGGAACTTTTATAATATTAAAGAGTTTGTATACATAGTCAATTTTAAGCTTCAGTATTATAGTAATGTAGTACCAACTCACTCCCTGTATAGTTTACAGCATTAGTTGAGATATTTTTCCTTGAGGAAATTTTCCATGTACTGTACCTGATACATATCCAAATTAATCGATATTGAATCAAGTTGAATCAAATTGCAAGCTTGTGAATTGAAATTTGTCTCAATACCCAGCCCTATTGAATACCCTCAAAATACAGCAAAAAAAAGAAAAAGTACTTTTTTTTTTTTATTACAACAATCTAATGTAAGTGAACAAAAAAAAATCACAGCTAAAATTAAAGGGCCCGTATTACAGCTTCATAATTGTGTTCAGGGGGTCTATTAGAATGTGTTTACATTATTTAAAGTAAAAATAATAATAATAATTATTACCTATTTACATTGTTGTAGCACCTGTTTTCACCCTTTGTCTGAATGCTCTGTTTCAGTAAGAACTCTGATTGGTCAGCCCCAGTCTGTTGTGATTGATTTATTGCTTAGAGAACATGTCTTTACCATAACTGAGGCGCTGTAAATACAACTGTAATTATGCTAACTAATGATGGCTAATTATGCCATCAGTTTTGTCATATAGCCAGAGGGCATTATGCATGTGTTTCATGGTGACATGGTGCGGACTACAGATGAGGCGTTTCAGTTAGAGTTTAACTCCCTTTGGCGAGGACTTTGAGCTCTGCAACACTGCAGATTGTTTACATACACAAACAGCTATATTGCACATTAAAGGAAAGGTAAAGTAAAAAAAATAAAAGCATAATAGGTGCCCTTTAAAAGTAAATGTTCAAACTGTTGGGTGAATTTATGTGAACATGATGTGACAAACTGTACCTGTTTGGCCAGTTTGCTGTCTGCTGAGGAGAGAGCGTGACGGAGTTTCTCTCCATCTGTGTTGCGGCAGCATGCTCTTTCTCCTGACTGCAGCTTGATGCCCAACGTCTGAAGCTCCATCCGCAGCTGCTTCAGGTTCTACACACAAAACACAAACACACTCATTACACAGCCCCATATATGGGATACTCCATTTCTCCCTTTAATGTATAGCAGAAAAAAAGAACACGATCATGTAAATAGTCAACAGTGGAGGATTTGACTTTGTGCCATCAAGCGCCCTCTGGAGGAAGACATCAGAGGGACTTTGTCTACAATAGGAACAGCTATTAACTAGCAACATTTCCACTCAATGTAATATCAATGAACATGAAATTATAAATTCTGTGTTTTAAACATTTAATAGAAATGTATTAACCATTTACTTTAAGTACATTTTACTAGTAGGCTAAAATATTTCAGTCATTATTATCTTGGCAGGTTTAAGTGAAGACTTTTGAATTTCTGTGCTGTATATGACAATAGTATCAAATGAAATGGTGAAATGCTAAAGAAGAGCAGCTCTGGAGATGAAGTTCATGTGGACTGTCCCAGACAGGGACACGACCATTGCAGAAAACACCACAAGCATCATGTGTGCTTGAGTACGTGCAGTAGGCCAAACTGCGCCACTCTTTGACTCCGAGGCCCTGTTTATGCCTGGTATTAAAATGCGCTTCCTGTGGCCTTTTGTATGAAGCTAGCTGAACAAACTGAGTTTCAGAGTAGGTTTAGAGTTGACAAATCCAGATAAAGCCAACCTGATTTAGATCAGGTTCAGCAGTCTTACAACACTCTGTATAAACGTTCTCTATTAACTCTAGAGTGTGTGCACCTGAAAGTGTGAAGTGTGCGGCAAACAGCTAATCACATGGAACATGCAGAACATCAGTTTGATTCACTTCTCGCGAGAGAGATGGCATAATTCGCTTCTCTTCTAAAGATTAAGAGATCATTATGAAAAAATATCATGAAATTAAACACATTTACAAGGCAGGAATAAACACTGCTGCTGCAGCAAAAGAAGGCAGCTGAAAGACAATCTCTGACTATATCAATGCATGTGAATCAAAGAAATAGGCCTAATCATTTTTATAGGTTCACAAAAAGCTCAAATGAATACACGTAAACTTAATTTGCTTAAAAGCTTTATATATTAATGCATGTATTATGTTTATATTAATTGAAAAGCAAAGTAATATTTTGTCAATTAATATAATAATTATATGAATATATTACATGAATTATACATATAATAAATAGCAGCAAAAGATGAGCAATTTTGTCTCTAAATTTCTTTCACTCTAAACTGCTTTAATTTGGAGTGAGAGATACAGGGGGAATGGCTTTATTGTATCAGATATGTGTCACTTTCACAACCTGATTGGTCAGATTTTATGACGTATTGCCTATTTTGAGACGGAACGTACCGAACATCAAAAACAATGCTGTGTGCTGAGGTAAATGCGCTTGGTTGTGTGTGCGTAGCCTGCATGTGATGGTATTTTGCCTAGCTGGGAACTCGAGAAGAGCTTATAAAATGTTTAAAGCAGTCAAAACAGCGGCAGGAATCCCTCCGTCACACACACAAACGATCTGCTGCGTGGAGATGCGCGTCTGATGCCTGTGACTTTGAGGGAAAAAAATACGATGTGTGTGTGAAGTTTCTGTCCTTTTTAGGGTCTCATCTTCCTGTTTTTGGTTCGTTTACATGTCTTTGGTCTGTGTTGCGTTCATATATCATTCGAACCGCACCAGAGTTCGTTTGGAAGCGGACCGAGACCCATCTTATCAGCGGTCTCGGTCCGCTTGTTTGGTGCGCACCAGGGTTCGGATGGCAGCGTTCACACATGTTCAAATGAACCGCACTTACAGAGCACCAGGGTTTGTTTTAACCGAACCAAAAATGACAAGTGTGAACACACCCCAACCCAGAATTAAACGCTGCTCTGGAGCAGGTTAGCCATGTAACGCAAGTAACCAATGCGATGATCACCGCTAAAAACCAATCCACCTTCTTGAGCCCCCAAAAAAACTGTTTGCTCAAACTTATCTGGGTAGCAACTGAAACCGGCTTTATGCAACAGGACACTGGTGTGTCTGAAGCTTGGTGCTGACGCGACCGTCATAGTGACAACAGCCAATCACGTTACTTTCTGGTGTTGCATGAACGCTAATGGCTAGCGCAGGGGTGTCCAAACTACGGCTCGCGGGCCAACTGCAGCCCGGGGATGAATTTCAAATGACCCGCAGCCTGTCTATTAAAATCTATTATACGTGGCCCCCCATGCATAATTTACAAATCCTGCAGTTTCACAATGTCAACACAAGGTGGCAGTACTAGAATTTAGGCCAGGGAAACATTAACGCGGCAAAAGCGGAACGAAACAGCGCTACTTGTGAGCACCGCACAGGGCGTGACTCACGAGCTCACACGTGTTTACTTGCTGCGTGTCTCAAACACACGACCACTCAGTAATATTTAAATTTCACCCTTTAAAAACGAGGTTGTTAAAAGTTTTACAGATATTGTTTGTGTATTAAATTTACATGTGTCCTATCTCAAGCTACTCGTTTTCAAGAAACAAAACACACACATAAAAAATAGAAAAGGAACCGGCCCCCAGATGTGTCCACAACATCGAATCTGGCCCCCTTTTAAAAAAGTTTGGACACCCCTGGGCTAGCGTCTGCACTAGGGTATTTGCATAAGGCGATTTGATTAGCTGACATCTGCGTTGGCGCTTAAAATTTTCAACTTCTGCCACAAGCAACGCTAATGAAACGATGCACCGGAACCCACAATTCAGATCGGCAACGAATGACATCACCCAAAGTAAATGAGAAGCGTTAACGCCGACATCCCATGTGAATGCACCGTTAATCCGTCTTTTTTGTCCACTTTCAACCACTTCCGTCCTGCTTTCTTGAAGGGGAGGGTCTATGGGCAGGTAAATGTATGGGCTTTTTCAGATCTTTCAATCTAATGGACAAAATAAGCTTTTGCAATTTACATAGGAGCGAAGCGATGGAAAAATATACGGATAGCAGCAGCTTTCGTTTCTGCTCTGAGAGCCGCAAAATCACGAATGCGGTGAGTGTGTGTTAGAAATCAGGAATGGTGAGAACATTGTTGGCTAAAGACCTAAGTTTGGTTTGAAGACGAAAAACAAAACGAGCCCAAAGTTTAAATCCCATCTGGCTAGAGCACTTCCCATAATGTTTGCACATTAGGTCAGTTGTGGTCAACACATTCAACCACATGAGCGTTTACACTATGAAAGCAACCCGGCCAAATGAGTTTGAATACTTCTGCAAGTGGTTAAAAGTGGACAAGCTTAAAATGTTTTAGACCCCGTTTACACCTGTATTTAGCGTCGCAAACTTGTGATCTGATCAACCAAAACGCATCTTAATAACAGGTGTAAACAGGGCCACAGAAAACTTGTGGTTTAATAATCAAACTAGTACATTTCATGATTTGATTAGTTGTACTATTGATTATTCCAGAATTCCTTAAAGCAATCACATTAGCAAAATTTTGCAGGGGGAAACAGCTTAGCACATCCAGTGAGAAACAAAAGCACTGACCCTCTGACCCTCCTCCAGTTTCCTCTCAGCTGTAGTTGTCAGGTTGCCCGTGATGCCCGTCAGTGGGAGGTTCTCCTGGAAACGCTTCAGTTCTAAAGAAGAGTGTGGATTTAGTTGTAGAAAAGTGCAGTCAGGTAAATTGATTTTTTTAACTTGTAAAACTGAGTCTTTAAACTGTTACCTGAAAATTATCCAATGTCATATGCAAAACTTACCAAGTGTTTTCAGGCGCAGTTCTGTTTGTTTCAGGTCCAGCTCAGCTTTGCACTGTTCCAGCTCGGCTTTACACTGTATGAGCTCCACGCTCTCATGATCCGTGTCTCGCTTGTGTGTTGAAGCCAAGCGCCGTGAGCGCCGGGGACCGTTAACATCACTCAGAGGTGGGAAAACAGGAGCTGGGGCAATATTACCATCTTCCTTTTCCTTAAGAGCAGCAGTAAGCTCTCTGATCTCATCATCTCGCTCCTTCAAAAAAATGATAAAATTAAAACTATTAAAATCACATCTTTTAATTTATCCTCTATAAGTATAGTAATAACATAAGCTTTGGAAACAATAGTGTTCACTCACACCTTTGTATTGAAAAACAAATATATAAAAGTAAAAAAAAAATATATATATTATTATTATTAATAATAATTATAATATATTAGATATATAATTTTTTTAAAGTAACACTTGTTCAGCAACAATTAATTAAATTGTTCAGACTTTCGGTTTTCAACACTGATAATAAGAAATGTTTATTGAGAAGCAAATTAGTATATTAGTATATTCTATTTTAACATTTTTTGAAATACCACAATATTAATGTTTTTATTGTGTCTTGGTTGCATTAGAGACTTTTAAAAAAGTATTACTTAAAATTTTGCATTGCATTTTCTTTTCTTTTTTGTCAAAGTGCTACACATGATGAAATATTTTATCTATCCTATAGAAAACAATTGTAGAATTAGTTTGCTTACTATAAAAGCCAGAAGTGTTTTGAGGCCTCATGGCCTATGTGACTGTGATTACAAGGGTCAAATGTATCTGAGAAGTTAGCTTGGCCACTAAGCATATTTTGCTGGTAGTTTTCCACCAGACAACAGGTGGCTGTGAAATGAATAAGATCATTATTAAAGGTGTCACGTGAAGGATTCTTGCCTCCGGGGAGTGTTGACTGTCTTTGATACAATATTTCATTATGCCTCAATTGGCAGAATTCCACCATTAGGGAGTAAGACAAAAGTTGTAGATTAGTTGGCAGTCGGCCACCCTTACAAAGTGAATTATTTCTTGCGTAAGCAACACCTGCAGATCTGCTTGCAATTCAATTTTGATGTGGAACATAGCTTTGTAGTCTGTTTTAAAAACATTTTAAATGAGTCCTTAATTCTCATATGCACCTGTCAGTATTAGGGCTGGGTTAAAAATAAAAAATAAAAATATTGATTTCTGGATTTGAATCAATTCTCATTTTTACGAACTGATATCGATTATTAAATCCCAAGAATCAATTAGTCTATCCTGTTTTCAGTTGATGAATGAAAAGAACATGTAGCGCGCCTCTCATCCAATAAATCGCAATTTGTGCTTCGTTACTTTTGATATGAAGAAAAGTCTCAGATTTCAAATGACGTCCATCTTAAGAGTTTCAAAAAATAAATACAGTTTTGGCGCTGTTTAATGTGGCGTGACCGATCGCTTTAGCTCCTCAGTTAATACCTGTTACAGCGCGAAATAAACATGAATAAACATCTCAAGGTATGTTAAAATATACAGTACAACGAACTGTATCATGTCTCGTTTGTAATAGCTCAATCAGTGTTTCAACCTCGGGAAGACGTCAATAAAACAGCTTGTAAACAATGTCACTTAACGTCACATTTATCTCAGAAAAACATATTCAGTGACCATAAACTCATTAGTCAGCTAGAAAAGTGAACTCTAGAGAGCAGCATTCTGATAAATATATGCACCGTTACATATTCATTATAATTTTTAATGTTCTTCAATATTTAATACATGTTTGAATAAATCAGTTATGACAGCCACGATTTAAATGTTTATATTTAAAAAAAGTAATTGGAGTAGAAATATGATAATGTAATTCTAAACTTTATTTATTTATTTTTTTTAAAGTGTAATTTAAGTGTTTGTATATAGAAAAAGTTCATTTTGACCTTCAATATTATAGTAATGTAGTAATGTAACTGACTCCCATGTGTAGTTTACAGCATTAGTTGAGAGATTCTTGTACTGTACCTGATATAAATCCAAAATAAATCGATATAGAATTGAAATCAAATCGAATCGCAAGCATGTGAATAGAAATCGAATCAAATCATATCAATACCCAGCCCTAATCATTATGGTTATGCTGTGATGTTATGAAATTAGGGAAGTCAAATGAATTGTAATTAATTTGATAATACTAGCCTGATAATAATTATAATAATTTAATACATTAATGGGAAAAATGAGCCAATTACCGTCTTGATCTCGTCAAAGGCATCAGCCATTGGCGATATCTCTGACTATCGCCGATACACGATACCATAGTCTATCAGCACAACCCTAATCCTTAAAATAATTATTTCATAATGTGCGCTATTACTAATAATTAATCCAATAAAATGGATGCTAATACCAGGTACAAATGGGTTTGGTTGATTTGTCAGACCCACAGATGACTGTACTGTAACTGCTCCCTTCACATCACTGACCTCTAGCTCTTGGCTGTAGTATTTCTTCAGGCTGCTCTTCAGGTTGTTAATTTTGTTCTCACATCTCTTCTCCATCAGATCCCTCTCGCTCTCCAGTGTCTCGCTGCACAACAAGGGAGCAACATACAACATCTAAATTGTAACAACAACTTATATTGTGTTACAGTACATACGCACTAGAGATGCACTAAATCATCATCAGTCAGGTACCTGAAGTCATCCTGCATGCGGTTGATGACCTCCATCATCTCAGTGCAGACCTCCTCTCGAACCTGGGCCTCAAGTTCCTCTTTCTCCTGCCGTTGACGCAGCACCTCGCGCTTCAGAACATCAATGGCCTTTAGGAGCGCCTGCCCAACATAACGAAATCCAGCTGAATTATGAAATATTTCACTATCAGTAGGGTTGAGGAAAGATTTTTATGCTTTCTGGTGAATCTAGTTTCTGAGACATTCACAAAGAAAATAGAAAGTAATTTCATGACTCATGTTATATAGTCATCAACAGTCAGTGATTTTCTACAATTACTTTCTACAGGGATAGTTCACCCAAAAATGAAAATTGTGTCATCATTTACATACCCTCATGTTGTTCCAAACACATAAGACTTTGGTTAATCTTTGAAACACAAATTAGGACATTTTTAATGAAACCTGAAAGGTTAGAAGATCCAAAAAGGTCATAAAGGCATCGTAAAACGAATCCATATGAATCGAGTGGTTTAAACCAAGAGATATCATGACTTTATATGATGAACAGATTTAATTTAGGATTTTATTCACAAATTAACATACATACATGGAGCACATCATATAGGAAGCTTGGGCATGTCACAAACACCACTGGTTATTGTTCTAGCGTGTGATGCATACACAGGCTTCCATGTTTACCATGAGTGTGTCAATCATTGTTTAGATGTTTATGAAAGCCTAAATTAAATTGTATCTCTTCACAAGAGTTGGATTATACCGCTTTAGTCATTTGGATTCGTTTTACGACGCCTTTACAACCTTTTTGAGTCTTTTACATTTTGGTTACCTAGACTTTCAATGAAGGTAGTCTTCAGGTTTCATTAAAAATGGTAATTTGTAAAATTCATAAAAATACTAATTTGTGTTTTTAAAGTCATACAGGTTTGGAATGACATGAGTGTGAGTAAAAGAGAAATTAAATTTTTGTGTGAACTATCCTTGAAATTATCACCAACTATATTCTCTCTTACAATTAACCAAATTAAACTAGATTTACTTCAGGATCGAACATGGTGATGTCTCCTTCCTCTTCACTCTCCTCCTCATCCTCCTCCAGTAAAGTGGTGTCGTTGGGATGAGCTGGCTCCTCACGAAGCAGGGACAGGATGTATGCCACACGCGTCTTGCTGCACGGCCCATGTACCAGCTGAAATATGAAAGATATTTGTAAATGGACTTGTTTAAATGTTGTTTGGTGTCCAGAAGAGGAAATGTATATAAACATTTTTCAGAGAGAGAAGCATCTTTTTACCTGTGTGGCAATGGCAGAGAATTTGAGCGCTTGGAGCGTTTCGTCATAGGTGGAGGCACAGGAGTTGATGTTGACCACCATGCAGGAGCGCCCGTGACCACAGAAGAAACTCTGGAGGACCCTGGTTAGCTTGCTGTCTCTGAATGGAACAACCAGCGGAGGACGAGACCTGTGGCATTGACAGTATAATGACGTCACTAATTGCTTTGACAGTTGTTGGACAACTAGTGGACCATCATGACCCATCACAATGTGTAAATTGTGTCAAACTCACTTATTGTTTTGATTGTGTCTCAGAGCACTGATGCAGCGCCCCAGTGTCAGCAAAGAGGTGTTGATGTTGTTTGCCTCTTTCATTCTCTCTCCATTCGGCTGGGTTTTACAGCGCTCAGACCCCGCCAAATCACAAACAGAGAGCCTGCCGGAAGAAGCAGATCTAAATCAAAATCTTTTGTCTTTTTAATTGCCAGAGTAATTCTAAAGGGTTCAGTCCAATACACCACTATATACAGTACAGTCCAAAAGTTTGGAACCACTAAGATTTTTTATGTTTTTAAAAGAAGTTTCGTCTGCTCACCAAGGCTACATTTATTTAATTAAAAATACAGTAAAAACAGTAATATTGTGAAATATTATTACAATTTAAAATAACTGTNTATATAGTTGTCAGTCGGATTTAATGGGCGGGATTTATGGTAATTGAGAATGAGCGTGCACGCGCGTCCCATTTACGACGGATTGGAATTCATTAACACACACACACATTTCACTATCACTTCTGACGTTTACGAAGTATTTGTGAATCAGGAGAAGAGTTTTCGGGAAGGTCTCTTTACGCGCAAATCACTCACATATTTACTCATATATTTACGAATGTTTCATGAATGAGACCCTATGATTCTATTCATTTTCAACTGAATAAACCACACTTTTATTGAATGTATTCTTGCATACATAAATAGATAAATACATTTAAACTTTAAATATATATTTCAAATAAGAAGATTCTGATTGGGCAGAACTTGGACAGAAGAGTAGGTGTGGTCACAATTCTCAGACGAAAAGGGTACATTGTCTATGGCATGGAGATGTTTAAAGCACAGCTGACAGAAGTCAGAAGTGACAAATCCACATAACCAACTTGAACTTGTAGCAAAATCTGTGTTGGGGAAATATCTCACCCTCACGCGAAATTCCCAATCATGTAAAAAAATGTTTTAAATGACTGGATTTTACCAGAGACAATTCTAAGAACAACGTTAAATGTGACCACACCTTTGTCGCAATGAAACTTAAGTAACAACTGGTCTTTTCTTCCATATTGCGACATAATTCTGAGGGTAACATTATCAAAATAGAAAAAAAATATGTAGGGCAGGACTTGGTTTTGTGTATCAGTTGTTGATTGGATTTTGAGATGTGGGCGTGGCACTCAAAATTGGAGGCAGATGAACGTGGGCTTGAAGGAACAGGGTTTAAGAGGACTAAATGATTGGTGAATTCCTGCATACATCACCAGAGAGAAGTCTGTCATTAGCTTGTCATTACTGTTTTATGTGCATTTTGGGATACTGCATAAATGCTGGATGAAAACGGCAAGATGCACAAATTCTAAAAGTGAGCATAAACTTATGCGCTCAATCGAGGCGGATAAATCCGACAAGACCTGCGCATAAACTATGATGGAAACACGTTTACTGAATAAATCCCTTTGCTTCAACAGAGAATGTTATTGGATAACTCGACTAACCAGCAGACCAATTTCACTGATCATTGGTTTGATCATTCTGCAATGCCTGAGCCTGTCTGTCATCAGAATGATTTGGTATAATGACCTTTCAGAAGTTTACCACATGATTGCATTCCCTAATTCCAGGCATTCAATGCAAACACATTATAACATGACAGTGTTTATTGCATTTCATCTGCACACTCTAAGATGCAATTCATTTATGATGTAGGAAAAGAGCGCCACAGTGGCAGAGACGCATTTTTATCACAGATACTTTGCATCAATTTCCCAGGAAGTGACGATTTTGTTCTCTTAAACGCATGGAAACGTTGCTTCCAGGCCAAGTATGGTAACTAGGCTTGCTGCGATAGTCGGTGTTCAGCCGCAACACCGGTTATATCAGTTGCCCACCGCGGCATCACCCCCCATTGTCGTTTTGAATAATCATTTAATTTAGTTAGGAAACAGACACTACAATTAAAAATTGATCGCGTCTGCTTAGTGCAGCATAAGCCGAACGAGAGTCGCATCACAGATCAGCAGCGGACAGATTTAATTTATCACGTGACGAGAGTCACTAGCTGACTGACAAGACAATGGCAGATTTGGTTTCAAAGCGAAATGTAAAAGCGCCTATTTGGATTTAAAACCATTGCTAATAGGGAACCTGCTGAGGGTCAGTTGTGTTTTTCATTAAGAATAATAATGAACCCACCATTAAAGCAATTGCTGCTAATTTCGGAAGCGAAAGTAAAATGCGCACGGCCACACGGGCATTCATAACGGTGCGTGTCTGACTCTCTATCCATTTGGTCATGACTGCTATTTGCAAATGTTTTGTGTGATATTTTGTGCGCAACTTTGGGTGAAAACAGCTATTTTCACTGGAAGATCCAGTTATGACAATTTAATTAAACATTAGAAGGTCAAAACATCTTTTAAAATGAAACATACGCATGGATGAATTGTTCACAAAAAGATCAACAACATGCATTCAGAAAGTGGAGTGAATTTTCACAGGATAATGGGTATGATGACATTAAGCAGGTACCTGCGGCTGGAGTTGTGGTTTAGGTGAGTACTGGCAAAACTTTGGTTGCGTTGTCCAACTTTAAGCACTTTCCAAGCCTCTTCTGCACTTTGTACTTGAATCCAGGTCAGATCTAATGGAAGGACATAAATGATTCAATATAATAAAAATGGCTAAGTTAAAGAAAAAAGAAAAAAAAGAAAGAAATGGCTATATATTTAAATCAGTAATTGGAATTGGTCATTTCTATGCTCTTTGTGAGTCTTACCCTTTACGTATGGGTTTCCGTGTTTGTCATCGCTGAGGCGTAGTGTGGCTCTCTTGCGGGACTGAAGTGAAGGTGGAGCGTCCAGGAGATCATAAAGAAATTCGTTGTAGATCTCATAAAATGAGACCCACACTGAGAACTGTACCCCCTCCTCAAGGTCCTCCCCACCACTGAGGCACAGGCCATTTGTCTCCAAACTAATGCCATCTGAATCTGTAATTAAAACACACATCTGCTTAGAAGAAATCTCATAAATTTTACATTTGGATTAAGGTTGCTTGTGAAACTTCACATTCGAAATCCTGACATTTCAATACGAATCTTTCAAGTGAGTGTGAGATTTCCCCACCGATTTTGCATCGGGTTTCAAATTGGTCACAAATTCGCCATGCTGACCAACAGAAAGCTGCTTGGTCTGCAAGTGACTTCTGTGTGAGCAGCGCTTCATGCAATGGAAAACTGACCTTTTCTGCCAGCTAAATTTCACTAATGTGATTACACCTGATTTGATAGGGAGAACTACAACATGTAGCTCAAACATTACTGAGATCTCAAAGATTACTGACAAATTAAAACTGGAATTTGTCATTTTTTCCCCCCAATAGGAATTCCAATCTCTTTGTCTGAGTGGCCTGACTTATCAATATTGACTCAATTAGCGTTTGGGACAAGACTGCCTGGCAAATAGGACAAGTGTCATTATTTCTGCAATTTTTTTCAGTATGAAGTAGCTCAGGGTAGAATGTCAGATAGCTCCTTACCCTCCAGCTGTGTTGCTATGTGACTGGTTGCTGAGAGTCCACTGATGCCACTGTCCCAGGACAAACCTGCACGCAGCCTAGAATGATGTCCACCTGTGCTTTCCTCCTGAATAAAAGGAAGACAATTAGAAACTGTCCAAGAAAAATCTGACAAAAACTATTATTACTATTACTGTGTTTTTTTTGTTTTTACAGAAACATTGAATATCATCTCAAGAATCACCACCAGCTTATAATTCTGCTTAAAATGACATACAATCACACATTTTCATAAATGGTTGCCACATTTTATTTCTAATTGCT
Source organism: Anabarilius grahami (assembly GCA_003731715.1). NCBI lineage: Eukaryota > Metazoa > Chordata > Actinopteri > Cypriniformes > Xenocyprididae > Anabarilius > Anabarilius grahami. Next base: position 6,633,607 of record RJVU01059915.1, read on the forward strand.
AAAGTTCATAAAAATGCTTTATTGACTGATGTTTCTTAAAAGTTCAGTTATGCTTCTTCAGGGGTCCTGCACATTTTCCATTTCAAAATTCCATACTTTTCCAAAATCAAATTTTCAAACCTCCTTCCAAACGATTTTTTAGACCATATTTAGCATTATTTTTAGTATATAGTATCTGTAAATATCTGTATTTCCTCTTTTTTCTCCAGATTGGTTCTCTCAAAGTAATAACATGCGCTTACATGATGAGAAGAAAACTAAAACGCTTTATAACGTGCATATATTTACGTCTGACGCATCGGTTTGATACTGTAAATGTGGATGGACGTTGCACGATGACCAAACATCAAAGTACAGTCTAATTTAGATGATTGCTTCCTTTCCTTTCTCTGTTTCTGGTTTGAGTGGCTCACACATTCATTTAATGAAGTTCAAAACAGACTTGCTTATGGTTAAGACAAACAGTTTTGTGTAATGAAAATGTGCGCCTTGAATTCAGTCGTGTTTGACAATCAATAAACTTTTGCCATGAAAACACTTTGCTTGCGTGATGCATTTATTTTTAGAAATCCTTAATTTTATATTTCAGAAAACTGAATAGGAGCAACAGTCTGGAAACATCTTTCCATACGGTTTTCTTTTTTCCATACTTATTGCTATACTATATTGCCAATTTGCACATAGAGGGTTGTTGAACATTGTCTAAATAAGCATCTCTAATTATCATTTAGCAAATTACTTATTCAACCATTCTAATTCTTGGTTACCTCTTTCAGCAAAGCATCACGGCGCATTTCCTCAGCACGGACCTCACCAGCGTCCAGCTTACGGACCTCCTGGCTCAGTACGGGCTTGAGGTCCATGGCGGAGTACAGCCGCCCAGACAGCTTCAGGAATACAGACACTAACGCCCGCGGCAGCAGACCAGCCTCTCCACCGGCCCCTGTTCAATCAAAAAAACACCAGTATTCTTATTACAGTTTTACATAATTATATGCAGCAAACCAACACGCTAAAATCCAGACCAGTCTGTTGTGTTGTGGCTGTCTTACCCTGTATGGTGTAGGTTTTCCCCGAGTTGGTCACACCATAAGTATAGAGGAGGCGGTTTTCTCCATGAAGAACATCCCGTACCATCTCCCTTATGGTGTGATCGTAAACCTCCTGCTGAGGGGTTTGTGGTCCAAAAATCTGCACAAAAGGGAAAAAAAGAAAGAAAAAAAATTCACATGATGCTGCATCCAGGGTAAAGCTTGTCAGTAAAAAGTCTAAGAACATTATTGTATTGGCCAGTGAAACATTTCTATGCTATATTAATGCCATATTTGATGATTTCCTTAATAGTGGATGCATTACCTTGGTAAAGGTAAACTTGTGCAGGCTTTGAGAGACCCCTCTCTCAGCACTCTTCATGTTGCGGGAGTCTTTTGGTGCTCTGAGAAGCAGACTGTCCTCAGACTGCACATTTACACAACCCTGAACAGCACAAACAGAGCAATAAAGATGTCACTGTTTTGTCAACCAAGTCTTTCCTTCCTTTAAAAAGTGTTTCACAAGTCTGTCAAATTCCTTTACCTGCTCCTCTCCCCGCTCCTTCTCTGCCTCGGTAAGAGGACGGATCCGTAAGAAAACCTTCAGCTTCTCTGATCCATCATCAGCGCTGCCTCTTCTGCTGACATCACTCTTCAAAGAACTGAGAACTTGTCCACACTAATAGGTTTACATTGGGAAAAAAGAAAAAAAATCAGTTAAAAAAAAATTCTCTCTCCGTTTTGGCCTTTCGTCCACACTGAGACATGTTTTTGTCAACGAAGACGAAGCTTTTTGAAAACACTCTTCCAAATGGTTACATTTTAAAACGTCGTTTTCGCGTTGTAGTGTGGACTGTAAAAAAAAACTGGACGAGGAGTATTTTGAAACACCGTTTTTAAATGTATCTGGATTAATGTAGATGTAGCCTGAATCTGAACATAGCCTGAGGTGAGGAAATAACCATTAAGCAAGCAGTTTGTGTTGACCGGAGGAAAAACACATTACTTACAGCTGTCTTTAATGAAAAGAATAATTGTGAGGGAGCCGCTTCTGGCAATGACAATCTGAGACATAGGAGTTGACTGAACAAACAGTAAGCGTAAGCCTGGGGCAAGAATGGCAAGCAGATTTAACATTTAAGAACACAGTATCAACAGTTTCTGCGATGCAGAAAACACAGAATCTAAACTTTGCGTCCAGTGTCGACAGCCTAAAGCTGTTGAGGCGTGACCTGCATTCGTCGCGTCCGGTGTAGATGGTGTCAGCATGATTTAAAAAAAAAACACACATTCCAGCTCAACGTGATCTCTTAATTAAGACAAACTAAATTTACTAAAATTTACTCATTAGATTCTAGTACTTATTCCAATAGTAGAATATAGCCTAAAAATTCCATTGTTATTAGTTATAAACTTACAAGTAGGACACGTATTTGTTAGATATTAGTATCTATTTATTACTTAATGTCGATTCTAGGGCTGCACGATATATCGAAATGATCAAAATATCGCAAATGTACATATCAAGATATGCATATCGCAATAGCTTATGATAACTAAATGGTTTAATACTTCAAAAGATTATGAAAGATCTTTTCTTTTTAGTTTTAGGTCAACGCAGACAGCAGAGGATAGACTGGACACATGACTGTTACATGCATGCCATGCGATATGCTTAATTATTAGGCGCAAAAAGCAAAGTACTCATGTGCACAGGAAGCCGCCTCTTGGACAGCACATAATCCCAATTTCAGTACTCTTCTGCAGCTTATATGGCCAAATACACACAAAATTGTGTCAAAATGCCTGTCTTGGTAGTCTTGGTAAGTCTTCACGGAAACAGTCAGTTGTCTTAAATGGAGTAAAAAGTTGAAAAAAAGCACGCGAGTAACAATATATTGGATCTGTGCAGCTGTAGTTAGGTTTACACTGGTGTTAAAATGAAACTTACTTTTTATGTATTACTACACTAAAACTCTGTTCACTTTCAGACATTGTAGGGATGCTTCTTACAAAAAGAATGTGCAAAATGCATGTTGGTTATATCAGTTTTTAAATATATTTAAATTTATTTTACACCGCATTATCGCATCGCATATCGCATTAACGAGTTCTAGCATATCGCATTTTTCTTCAATATCGTGCAGCCCTAGTCGATTCCAGTCATTACTAGTAAATAGTGATACACAAAATGTTGCACAACTTATTTTTACTCATATGTAATAACTAGTCAGAATGGCTACTGTATAGTTTAATTATAAATCTTAAAAGTAAAATTAAAAATCATACTAGTAATGATTGGAATAGACACTACGATCTAATAAATAAGTACTAAAATCTAATAGAATTCATTAAAATTGTAACCAGTAACAAAGGAAGTTACTTGTCACTACTCAAATAAGTGCTTGTACAGTACAAATATATGTCACACAAATAAAAATGAAAAAAGTACTAGTAACATAACAATAGATGTTAGTAAGTTAAGAATTAAAGTGTTAGTTCACCCAAAAATGAAAATGTCATTTATTACTCACCCTCATGTCGTTCCACACCCGTAAGACATGATATTTTTGTTGAAATCCAATGGCTCAGTGAGGCCTCCACAGCCAGCAATGACATTTCCTCTCTCAAGATCCATAAACGTACTAAAAACATATTTAAATCAGTTCACGTGAGTACAGTGTTTCAATATTAATATTATAAAGCGACGAGAATATTTTAGGTGCGCCAAAAAAAAACAAAAACAAAAAAAAACAACGACTTATATAGTGATGGCCGATTTCAAAACACTGCTTCAGGAAGCTTCGGAGCGTTATGAATCAGCATGTTGAATCAGCGTTTCAGAGCGCCAAAGTCACGTGATTTCAGCAGTTTGGCGGTTTGACACGCGATCCGAATCATGATTCGATACGCTGATTCATAATGCTCCAAAGCTTCATGAAGCAGTGTTTTGAAATCGGCGATCACTATATAAGTCGTTATTTTGTTTTTTGGCACACCAAAAATATTCTCGTCGCTTTATAACATTAATATTGAACCACTGTACTCACATGAACTGATTTAAATATGTTTTTAGCACATTAATGGATCTTGAGAGAGGAAATGTCATTGCAGGCCTCACTGAGCCATCGGATTTCAACAAAAATATCTCAATTTGTGTTCCGAAGATTAACGAAGGTCTTACGGGTGTGGAACGACATGAGGATGAGTAATAAATTACATTATTTTCATTTTTGGGTGAACTAACCATTTAATTGTTCAAATAGCTTGCCACATGATGTGATGAATCGTTATGTTGTGGGCATCTGATTTCAAAGCATGCACACAATCCACGATTCTTGCATAATAAAAAGGACTCTTATCACTAAAAAGTCAGCATCTGACAATCAATTTAGTTTTTTAGCTCTGAAGTTACAGTCGACAGAAACATGATCACCGATGCCAGACCTGAGCCTCCAAATATGTAGACTATTTGTCAGAGCATAAGTCTACTGCCTATTATTATACCTCTTTAGTGGGTGTTTGGGAATCTGCAGCAGGGGTAATGACGGAGATCTCTGGCAGAGGAGACACAAACCGCTGAGATCTCAAGAGAGCTCCGATATCAGCAGCTGTGGACTCAAAGACAGCGCCACACTCATCCTCATCAGACAGAACCCCGCATGGAGACGCCAGAGCCATTTTGACAAACCTAGAAATGAAAACATGGACAATTCTATACTGGCAATAAAAGGATAGATATTTACTCTCAGTAAGTTTATGAATGGAAAACTACTTATAAACAAAGTCAATCGGCTAGCCAGCTAGCTGCACTTCGCGTTCAAAGACGCTGTTTTGTGCTGGTTGTTAAACAATGAGACATTATGATATGATTAACAACAAAAGACGAGAATAGATAAGCAGAAAACAGCATTTCGACAGGAAAGTAACATTTATTTGACTGACCGGAAGCTGTTTGCGCTCTTTGCAGCTAGCATCGCATATTTGAAAAGACTTTTACATTCTTACCTTGATTTAAGATGTCCTCTGGAGGAAAATACGATCCAAATATGATTTTACAGTTATATAAATTACTCCTACAGCTCTCGAAAATCAGAACATCTAACCTGAACACAGTTAGTACTGTAACTAAACTAAACTCATATGTCCACCTGCACAGCGCATAGCTCACCAACGGTTACTGAGACAACAACATATTCGAACACCGCGGTCAGTGCGCTCCACCAATCACCGCGCACCAGAGCAACTCTTGCCAGCCAATCGGATACGCCGGAGCAAATACTTGGATTTTGATTGCCAGAGCCGGCTCTCTGGGTGTTGCCAGTGGCGGTTTTCCATAATTTATCATTTGACACTTTTTTTTACTTTATGATTTTGTTTTGTACATTTCATATAGGGTCAAACAAATATGACAAATCTAAATAATGTTTTAAAGTTTTTAGTTAAATAGTCTTTTAAATGTATTTAGAATTAAAAACCCTGTATGTACGTTACATTGCGGTTGAACATCCCTTTGCGGAGGTTGTGAAATGTCAAATGCTGACTGAAAACGCGTTAGGGTTAGTGAAGATTATTCTCACCTGTTTTATTTTATTTCCGAAATGTCTATTCAGGAAAAAAATATGATTGTACAGTCGCAAGTCGCGCATGCTGCGTTCGTCCAATCAATGCCCAGGAATCAGAACTGAGCAGCAGGCGCGTGCACAGACTGTCAGAGAAAATGTGCACAAATTGTACCTTTAGGAGAGCTTGTCATTGGGGCAATGCCACAGTACCCTTAAAAGGACAACTTTGTTCCTTATCTACAGCTAAAAGGGGCTTATTAGTACCTTAGAATAGAATAGTAACACTAACCCTTTAAATGTAAAGTAGGTACAAAGATGTCTCTTTGAGGGGAATGCCTCAGTGTCAAGCTGTTGTACCCCTAATTTTTTTTTTTTTGCAAAATTTTTCTGAAAGTGCAGCCTGACCCCAAGTGGTGCTCAAGCACCTGCCCTTTTTGCATCTGACTAGATAGGTGGCCTTTTCGGAAACCATTTTTTATTTTATTTTATATTTTAGTTTTTATTTAATTTGGGTCCATATCAATTCTCAGTTAAAGGATTAGTTCACTTTTAAATAAACTTTTCCTGATAATTTATTCTCCCCCAATGTCATCCAAGATGTCCATGTCTTTCTTTCTTCAGTCGAAAAGAAATTAAAGTTTTTGATGAAAACATTCCAGGATTTTTTTTCCATATAGTGGACTTCAATGGGCACCAAACAGTTGAAGGTCAAAATTGGTTTCATTGCAGCTTCAAATTGTTCTACACGATGACAGACGAGAAATAAGGGTCTTATCTAGAGAAACCATCGCTCATTTTCTGAAAAAAAATTACTAAGCAGTGTCTACACTGCTGGAATTCAAATAGAGAAGAAGAAGATGAGAGCTAGTTCAAGATGAGCATTTCTGGTTAAAACTTATATAATTTTCAATTTTTTTCAGAAAATGAGCGATGGTTTCTCTAGATAAGACCCTTATTTCTCATCTAAGATCGTGTAGAACAATTTGAAGCTGCAGTGAAACAAATTTTGACCTTCAAATATTTGGTGCCCATTGAAGTCTACTATATGGAAAAAAATCCTGGAATGTTTTCATCAAAAATTTTAATTTCTTTTCGACTGAAGAAAGAAAGACATGAACATCTTGAATGACATGGAGGTGAGTAAATTTTCAGGAAAAGTTTATTTAAAAGTGAACTAATCCTTTAAGCGTGCCCCTGAGCCCCTGCCCCCTTGTCAGAGCACAGCATCCACTTCTCCATGACCCACCTCAATTGACAGCCAGGTAATGGTCGTGTTTGCCCTAAACTTTGGCACTGTTTGTCACTGCTGTGAAATTAAACCACTTAAAACATCTCAATACAGCCAGCCCAATAGCACTCCAAGTGTTGTGCAAGGTCAGAAATGCACCAAAACGAATAAAGATGCCCAAATGTGATATTCATTTTATATAACAATTCAAAGTGAATTATATTAATTGAACATTTTTTAGACCCAATGTTGGCAATTTTGACTCTTTTGCTCTATTTCGTTAACAAAAATAGTTACAAACAAAGCAGAACAGCAATACAAAGTGGTGTTTCAGACTTGAATGATTCTGCATTTTTGAACTATCAATGAGTCAATGATTCTGTAATGATGATCGCACGAGGACAAAAGAAAATCCAAAATACACAGTGTTTATTAAATGGATAGTTCACCCAAATATGAAAATTCTGTCATCATTTACTCACCCTCAGGTTGTTCCAAACCTGTATGATTTTCTCTCTTCTGCTGAACACAAAATAAGTTATTTTTTGAAGAATATGAGTAACCAAACAGTTGGACCCCATTGACTTCCATAGTACAGGAAAAAAAAAAATACTATGGAAGTCAGTGGGGCCCGTTAACTGTTTGGTTACTGACATTCTTCAAAATATCTTCTTTATGCCTGTATTTCAGTCAGTGAGTTTGAGGACTTGTAATTTAAAATAATCTAATGACTTTATTCATCAAATTCGTCTCTCCCGTGTCATTCTCCTACGCGGTTTACGTTTAGCGCTTCCAGGTTCAACGTCAGAACGCCAGCTCACTATTGGCCGGCTCCTGCGTCAACAGCACACGCATGAGTCGTGCTGCTTACATGTACAGCATCAGCCAATACTGAGTTGGCGTTCTGACGTAGAATCTGGAAGCGCTTAACATAAACAGCGTATAAGAATGACATGGGAGAGACAAATTTGTTAAATAAAGTTATTTTTGTTTTGTTTTTGCACACAAAAAGAATTCTCGTCGCTTCATAACATTAAGGTTGAACCACTGCAGTCACGTTGACTATTTTAACAATGTCTTTACTACTTTTCTGGACCATGAAGGATGGTAATTACATTGCTTTCTATGAGGGATTTAAAAACCTCTCGGATTTCATCAAAAATATCTTAATTTGTTGTTCCGAAGATGAACAAAGGTCTTATGCGTTTGGAATGACATAAGGGTGAGTAATTAATGACAGCAATTTAATTTTGGGGTGAACTGACCCCAAGTTTCGTAGCTTAAAATGTCTTCCTCATTATAAACAAAACATTAATTTAATCAAGCTCCAAAAACAGCTTGTTCTGCTATTGGGTGAAATGTGACATCACACATACATGACTGCCTCCAGAGCAAGGCATTAATGAATACATCATTGCACCATAGGCCCCGCCCACTGACATTCAGTCGCTTAATGGCTGACATTTGCCTACACTGGATGTGGGCGTCGCATCAAAAGCAAACCCATTATAATCACTGACACTGTCTACACTGGATACAATCAAAGTCCCTTTAAAGTCCCCATTAAATCAAAATTGAAGTTTTTTGGCTTTTAGTATGAATATGTTAGCCTTACTGTTATCTATAAGCTAGTGTGCTTCAAAACAATGACTAAATTCGCATAGAAGATTTAAGCATTCAACTTTTTTCACTTCCGCCAATATGGATCAATGATTTTGATGACATCACTCTGCACTTCAGCTTCTCATCAGGTTTTCTGTCCAATCAAATGCTCTCTAAAATCTGAAGCTGTCACAGACACGTCAGGCTCCACCGTCCACCAATCACAGCGCACTCAATCACCAGAATACTAATCACCGCCACCTGCACCTCATCATTGCACTCATCACCAGCACCATAAAGAGCACACACACACAGCACTCCATGTCCGGTCTCGTTTACACATACTCCCGTAAATGCTTACCTCAAGGACTCCCTGCAACACACTTACCAGGATCCAGCGTGTCTCCTGTCTCCTGTGTGTGAGTGCTCTACCTGTCTCCAGCGATCTCCAACTCCAGCGTATTTGAAGACTTCCATACCTGCAAAGGATAAGGACAGTAACTATCTCCATTCTACTCATACATCCTTCTACGTTTACATCTCTGCTTACCTGATTACTGCTCTATGCTCAACTGGTGTCAATAAACTCCCATTACCTGTGTACATCTGTGTCTGCCTCCTGTGTACCGTAACAGAAGCATCCCACCCCCTATATTATAAATAGACGCTGAAACTGCTGCTAAAATCAGTCACTTGTTCACACTTTTACTATTTTCTACATGATGAATGGCACATAGTGCACTATATAGGGGATAGGGAAAGATTTAGACCAGGGATGGACAACTCCGGTCCTAGAGGGCCAGTGTCCTGCAGAGTTTATCTCCATCCCTGATAAAAACTCACTTGCCTATAACTTTCTACTAATCCTAAAGACCTTGATTAGCTGGTTCAGGTGTGTTTGATTAGGGTTGGAGCTAAACTCTGCTGGACACTGGCCCTCCAGGATCGGAGTTGTCCATCCCTGATTTAGACAGTGTAAATATGCTTTCTATTGGGGCGAATGAAGTCAGGTGAACCGCTGCAGCGCGCACAGTAGCTAGGTTTCCATCCAAACGTGAAGTGAATCTTTTCAAAGTTCGCAAAAAATTAAGAAAAAATCAAACAAATGCGAATTAGGTGCGTTTGGATGATGGTGGTATTGGTAATCTAGTAACCAACAGTAAATAAAACACCATCAGCGGAAACAGTCACGTGGGTTAATGTTCGCTACGTCAGAACTTATTCAGCAAATTCATTCATTCTGTTTATTTATAAAGCATATTTAAAAACAAACTATAAGTTGACCAAAGTGCTGTACGTAAAGTTAAAATATAAAACAAACAAAATGTAAACAATACAATAAAACTATTAGAATTAACTTTTAACCCACCATAATTAGTTCAAATAAATAAGATTTAATCATAGATTTAAAAACGGATGCTGTTCAAATGGCTACAGGGAGATTGTTCCAAAGAGTTGGTCCAGCAATTGAAACAGTGCTTCAGTCTGGAACTATAGGACGGATAGCATTTGTCATGTCCTGACCTAAGCGGTCTCGCTGTTTTGCGTGAATGCCACAACTCAGTGAGATTATTAAGTGATTTAAAAATCAAAATAACTATTTTTTAAATTCAACTCTAAGTTTTATGGGCAGCCACTGAAGAGAAATTAAAGGATTAGTCCACTTTTAAATACACTTTTCCTGATAAATTTACTCACCCCCATGTCATCCAAGATGTTCATGTCTTTCTTTCGTCAGTCGAAAAGAAATGAAGGTTTTTTAGGAAAACATTCCAGGATTATTCTCCTTATAGTGGATTTCAATGACTACCAACAGATTGAAGGTCAAAATTACAGTTTCAGTGCAGCTTCAAGGGCTTTAAACGATACCAGAAGAGAAATAAGGGTCTTATCTAGTGAAACGATCGGTCATTTTCGAAAAAAATACAACCGTTTATGCTTTATAAACAAAATATCGCCTTGAACGTACTTTCCGATTCCACATTCTTCATAACGCTTACGCTGAATGTCCTACGCCTTCCCTATTCTACTTACGGAAAAAACTAAACTGGCGCCGCGTTCGTTCCGTAAGTAGAAAGTAGAAGACCCTTATTCCTCGTCTGGTATCGTTTAAAGCTCTTGAAGCTGCACTGAAACTGTAATTTTGACCTTCAATCTGTTGGTAGCCATTGAAATCCACTATAAGGAGAATAATCCTGGAATGTTTTCCTAAAAAATCTTAATTTCTTTTCGACTGACGAAAAAAAGACATGAACATCTTGGATGACATGGGGGTGAGTAAATTTATCAGGAAAAGTGTATTTAAAATGGACTAATCCTTTAAGACAGGAGAGATGTGCTGAAATGCATTTCCATCTCCAATTATTCGCATTTCGCACAAGTCAAAAACCACCTCAATTTTCAGAAATGTGGCATTTCCATCACTCGTTTCTGATGCGATACTTCAAAATGCTAAAAAAAAACAGGATGATGGAAACATAGCTACAGTCTGCTCCGGTCCAGAGACACAATAGAAATGAGCGGATCATATGCGCGAGTCGGCACAGACCAGAAAACGTGTCGCCACATTTGAATTCTGCACAGAATGTTATATTTTAAAGTGATATGGAGGAGATTAGGAGGAAACTGAGGTTTTACTGAGCTCAACAGCTCTGGCTGAGCTGTGATAAATGAAACGCTATTGGCTATTTAAAAAAAGGGGAGGGGCTGTTCGATATGTCCCGCCCTGTCTTCCTGTTTCAGTGGAAATTACGTCAACACACTGAATAATGCTACGCGTTTCAAGTCATTTCATTTGGTGGCCATCTTTGAAACACCTGTCGGGCAGCTATTTCATGCAAGCACAGCTCCTCTCTCTTTGAATGGGGAAACCATTCAAAGAGGGAAATTTATCAACCCCCCGGAGCCGTGTGGAGTATGTTTATGATGGATGGATGCACCTTTTTGAGTTTCAAACAGGTGGTTTCTGTGCACTGCTATTATAAAGCTTGGGAGCATCAGGGTGATTATTAATATAACTCTGATTGTATTTATATGAAAGAATAAAGTCATATATACACCTAGGATGGCTTGAGTAAATCATGGGGTAATTTTCATTTTAAAGTGAACTAATAATGAGCTGCTCAACTGTCCCTTAAAAAAAAGTTAATTTCAGACAGAGGGTCAGAATGAAGGTAGAAAATAAGTTTTTCCGCATTTTTTTTTTTTTTTGAGCAAAAAACCTTATTAACATTATAAGTGAACCTCAAGGAGCATAAATGAAAAAAAGAAAAAATGAAAAAGAAAAAATCCACAATCGCATCACAGGAGCTGTCCACTGCAACGGTGCTGAACTAAGACCAAAACTAAAGAGAGAATACCTTTGGTATAGATTTTAAGCCTTTTTAAAATTGTTACATCTGACACATTTTTCCATTGCTGTAAATCTACCAATATTTTTTTTTCATTAAAATGTTACTATAGCCTACATTTTCTAATTTAGGTTAGGATATACCTCTTTGGACAAGCCTATACTTCTACCCTTTCAAACTGTGATAATCTAACTTAAGATGTGAAACATAATGGGGCGGTTTCCCGGACAGAGATTAAGCCTAGTCCTAGAATAAAATGGCCCTTTAAACCAGATTAACAGAAATCTGCTTTCTCTGTCATGGTTTAAAATAGTCCTAGACTTAGTCAAGTCCAGAGTTTAATAAGCTGATTTCCTGGAGGAAGACTAGAGCTACTCCAGGACTAAATTGAGGCAGGTTTAACTTCAGATTAACGCTGCGTTTCAAAGAAGACACATGTATTACTTGGATATATATATCGATATTGATATACACTGATGTTTTCATTTTGAAATAACGTTTCAGTCAAGTAACCCAATCAAACAAGTCTTTCACTTCCCATCATGCTTTGCACCGGGTTGAAGTGGGAGAGTAAATGTTGAAAAAGTGTTATTTTATGCATTTTTTAGAAAGATGAGAATATGGAGAGACTTCTTACTGTTTAATTTTCTATTATGTAAAAGTTTTTGATATGTTAGTGTTTTTTGGAGATTACCGTTATGGTGAAGTGTTGAGCTTGTGCTTGGGTTGAGGACCTGCCAACAAGAACTGCCTTTTTTATATAATGAAGCAACCACTATGATAGTGCTTTGGATCAAACCAGTATCATTTCTAGACTGCTAACACTGATCATCACATGTGTAAATAGTTATGTTTAATTTGTTGCTATGTAAAGACAAAACAAAAGCATTAATAATCATAGGATTATTATATATATATAATTCATTTTTTTCATTACAAACAGATTTCCAGGGATTTCTTTTTTTTTTTCACAGCTGATGTATTTTGTCTCTTGTTT